>PVIA01002884.1:0-190126 GCA_004024845.1 Tonatia bakeri | reverse complement strand
AAGAAAAAATGGCATAGGAAACACAGGACTCAAAGTCCTGTACTTATATGTACAACCCATGGACATGAACTAAGAGTGGGGGAAAGCTGGAGGGTTGTGGGGCCAGGGTAGAGGGGGGATAAAGGGGGAAACTGTAATAGCATAATCAATAAAAATTACTTAAAAAATAAAAACATATGTCTCCAAAAAAATAATTAAAGAGACTTCTCTGTTCTCCTGGGTTCATTTCTTAATTTTATTGTAACAGATCAAAGGTAGAAGTATCATTTCATCAGTCAATCTTAGAATTCAGAGGGTTTCCCCAATTGAGGTTTTTAATGCCATTTCTGAGAAAGTGTTTGAGGAGATGTAGGGCCATTGTTTAAGAAACTGAGCCAGAGACCCATGTTTTGCTGTCTTTTAATTTGCTTGCTAGTAGAAATTCTGATGTTGGTGCAATGATTGGTTTTGTGTCCTAAAGCTCTTTTTATCTTTGATGTTCTCATCCTTTAATCCCCATGCTGTCTTTAGGCATTACTATAGAATCAGTGGAAATAAACGTCCAGAATCCTACCCCTAGTTCTTTAGCAAATTGATCTCCAAATGGCTTAGGTCCTAAATTTACTCTGACCATTTTAGGCCCCTGCTCCTAACAACTGAAGGCCAGCTTATTCTCAGTGTGAGGTTCCTGGCTAGCTTCCTATTTACTCTGTATCTCTGGCATCTAGTACAATGCCTAATATATGGAGATACTCAATAAATCCTTGTTGAATGAATGAATGGCTTTATGAACTTTATTGCTTGCCAAGTTTAAAAAAAATCTATCATCTGTTTATCTATCCATTTATCTATTATCTATCCATCTATCTATTATCCTAACTTTCTATTGACCAAATATTAGGCAAAATATATTAATTTATTCCATAAATTGCAACTGAGTATCTATGTGACAAAAGCTTGGGACAAAAACAAAAAAGGGTGTGGATCCTGTATGGAGATGAGACAGGCAATAAACAAATAGCCTCATGAGTAGGATATTTGAGAGTGAAGAGCCACAAGTAAATCAGAGAAAGGAGATAGAGACTATTCAATAGTCAGAAAGTCTTCAAGTGCAGCTGGTATTTGAATGGAGAACTGAAGAAAAGAAACCAGTCACAAGGAAATCTGGAGCAATAGTGACCTAGCAGCAGAAAGCTCAGGCACAGGCTTGTGGGTAGGCTCAGAACAGCTGGAGCATGGTGCAGAGGACAGGGCTGGTAGGCTGGTAGGCGGGAGAGGACCCATGGGCCATGTAGAAACCTGCTGAGAAGTAGGACTTGGCTCTACGTCTTCTGATAAGCCTGCAGAGGGTTTAAGCAAGCTAGTGGTTTGACCACAATGAGTTTATTTTCCACTTTCTATATGTTATCACAGTGAATCATTTCAATATAATAAAAAAATATTAAAGATGCTGACATATGAAAAATATCCCATCTGTCAAAATTATAATTAATCCGCCAAACATGACTACTCACTTTCTTCTTTTTTAAAAAAAATTATGTTTCTTAATATTGAGTAGATATTAAAGGACATAAAATATTTATAAAATGAAGCAATAAACACCCACTGACCAGTTTATAAAACACCAGGCTTTAAGTTCCCACTATGACTCTCCTTGGTTCCATCTTCTGCCTGATTCCTCAAAGGAAATGGCAGCCTTCATTTTTTGGTTTATTATTCCCACATTAAAAAAATAATAGTTTGCCTTGACCAGTGTGGCTCAGTTGGTTGGGGGTCATCTGCAAAGTGAAAAATGTCCAGGTCTATTCCTGGTCGGGTCACACACCTGGGTTGAGGTTTGGTGCCTGGCCGGGGCACATACAAGAGGCAACCCATTGATGTTTCTCTCCCATCAATGTTTTCCTCCTTCTCTTTCTCCCTCTCTTCCTCTCTCTCTAAAAATAAATAAATAAATAAATAAATAAATAAATATTTTTAAAAGTAATAGTTTATTATGCTTGCATCCCTAAGCAATATATCAACCCACTTTGCAGGCTTTTAAACTTACAGAATTTGAATCACACTATATGTGATTCTCCTGCTGAAATTCATCCCTATGTTATAGTTATTTAGGTATAGGTCATATTTATTTAGTTCCTTGTAACATTCCTTTATATGTACAGATTAAGGTTCATTCACTCTACTACTGAAGTGTAGCTGAGTTATTTTCTTTTTATGTTTTGTTTTTTGCTGGTATAAAGAGTATTGCTATGAACATTTTTGCACAGCTCTCCAGATGCACATATGCAAGAATTTCTCTAGGGAATTTTAACCTTAGCAAGGAATATCTGGTCCTGGGGAACATCTTCAACTTCACTAGATAATGTCAAGTTGTTCTCCAGGGTGTTTATACTGATTTACACTCCCAGTTTACAATTGTCCAAGATGCATCATATGCTTCCCAATCACTTGATATAATCAAACTTAGAAAGTTTGCCATTCTGATGGTGTACAATAATATAACATTATGGTTTAAATGTGCATTTCCCTGGTTACTAAGGAAGTTGAACCTATTTATGTTATTGACCATTTGTGCTTCTCCATATAAGAAACACCTACTTAAGTTGTTACCTATTTTTCTATTGTTTCTCTTTTTCTTAATCTGCCAGAATTTTATATATTTTAAAATGCTAATTTTTGGTAAGTTATATGTGTAGCAGTTACGTCTTTTCATTTTCTTTAAAGCCTTGTTTGATAAATATAATAACTTTTTAGACCAAATTATCCATATTTCCTTTCATGTTTTCTTCTTTTTAATACTGATAAAGAAACCCTTCCCTCTCCCAAATCCACTAAAGCACTCTACATTATTGCTTTAAAGATTTATAATTTTATACTTCACGTTTAAGTCTTTTAAAAATATGTTATTTATTTTTAGAGAGAGGGAAGGGGAGTGAGAAAGAGAAGGTAAAAAACATCAATGTGAGAGAGAAACATTGATGGGTTCCCTCTCATACAAGCCCCAACTGGGGACCAAACCTACAATCCAGGCATGTGCCCTGATGGGAAAACCAACCCAAGACCTTTTGCTTGGCGTGATGATGCCCAACCAACTAAACCACACTGGCAAGGACTCACATTTAAGTCTTGGGACCACTTGGACTTGATTTTTGTATCATGTGAAGTAGAGATCCACTTTAAATGTTTTTGTATTGATAACCAATAGTTCTGTCAATATTTATCAAAAAGCTTGAGTTTCTCCATTAATTTCTAGAGAAAATTTATAAATCAAGTTTCTGCAGGTGCATGCATTTCTTTATGAACCACCTATCTGTGCCAATGTCCAATTTACCAGTATTCCACCAATATCTTAATTACTATATTTTCATGGTGATTCTTGATATGTGATGTCTTCATACTCTGTTCTACTTCAGGAGTACCTCAGCAATTTGTGGGCTTCTGCTTCTCTACATAAGTTATGGAATCAGCTTGTCAAATTCTACAAATGTTGAGGGTTTGGGAGCATTGCGTTTAATCTCTAGATCAATTTGGGAAAACTCAATTTTATGCTACTGGCTCTTCTAATTCATTAGCACATTATAATAGACCTCCATTGATATTTTTCAATAGAATGTTATCTGTTTGCCCATAATCTTCAATATATATTGCTAAAGTTTTTATTGTATACACTATATCTGCAATGATATTATAAACTTTAAAGATAAGCTACCTGCCTATTGCTTATTTATAGAAGTGAAGTTAATTTTTATATTGATTTCTTTCTTAAAATTATTTTATTATTGTTCAATTACAGTAGTCTGCATTTTCCCAATTTTTGTATTGATTTAATATTCAGGAAATTTGTTAAGCTCTTCTTAATTAAAATAATTTAACTGAAAATCCTTTTGAATACAGATTTATATCATTTGAAAACTATATTTTTCTTTGTTTAATAGCTAAATGTTATAACTTTTTTCTGTTTGTTAGATCGGAGGGAATAAGAGTGGGCATCTTTGTCTAATGGAAATTTTTTAACTATAAGGTTTTCTCCTTTTTTAAGATTTTACTTATTTATTTTTAGGGCGAGGGGAAGAGAGAGAGAAAGAAAGGAAGAGAAACACTGATATGTGGTTGCATTTTGCATGCCCCAACTGGAGATCTGGCCTGTAACCCAGGCACATGCCCTGACTGGGAATTGAACCAGTGACCCTTCGGTTCACAGGCCAGCACTCAATCTACTAAGCCATACCAGCCAGAGCTAATTATAAGGTTTTCCTTAGAGTTGCTTTTGTTTTGCTATACACAAACAGATAAACACATGTACACACATAGGTACATACACACATTAGTAAAGTTTCTAATTGTGTTGTCTTATGCAAGCCTTCTATACTTTGCTGATATTTTTTTGAGGAATGTATTTTATGTATTGATTACTGAGGAAGTGTGAATATATTCTATGAGAGCAGTAGATTAAGTATTGTCAATATAAGTATTTTTGCTTTATATATTGTGATAGCACATTATTATATACATGTAAATTTAAAATTGTTATGTCCTCTTTGAGAACTGAACATCATATCATTACATAGCAGCCCTCTTTGTTTTGGCTTTAAAGTCTATTTATTTGATATGAACATGGCTAAAGCAGATTTACTTTGGTGATTATTTGCATAGCATATTTTTTATTTTCCTTTTCTAAATTCTTATGCTTCAGACATGCCCTTACTAAGTGGCACGTGGCTGGATTTTGTAATAAAGCAATCTTTGTTATTTACAAATAAAAATTTTTAAACATGTTTTTCATTTTCATACTAATGGATTCATTTTTCATCTTATTTTGTGTCTTATTTTTTCCTTGCTTTCTCTTGGATTACTTTTTCCAGTCTCATATTTTTCCCTCTGAAACATATGAAGTTATATATTTTTTATTATTTCAGTGGCACTAAATTATTTCAATAGTTTCCATCCTAGGATTAATCAATATCTTTACCCTTTTCCTGAGTGACACAAGGACTTAAAACACTTTAATACCAAAAATCTTGTCTTGAATGATATTGTTTTATATTTTACTTCTAATTTAACTCCATAAAACATTATTATTATTTCATGCAGTCAATGCTCATTTAGCTATATGTACCTATTTATAATTTTCTTTGGTTTTTGTTTAGACTTCCTCTGACTAGCATGTAGATTAGTAATTCCTTTGGTGAAGATCTGCTGGTGACAAACATTTAGTCCTCCCTGCTGAAACACTCCCCCCTCCCCACCATTATCCTTTGTCATGCTGGGATGAGCTGAAAATGTTTTTATTGCTTCCAGTTGTACATGATACTTTCTCTGGGTATAAAACCCTAGACTGGCAAATACATTCTTTCACTACATTGAAGATATAATCCCATTGTCTTCTTACTTCTAATATTGTTGCTGAGAAATCAATTTTCAATTAATTGTTGTTTCTCTAAAAGTAATGTCTCTTCAGTTGCTCTTAAGATATTTGCTTTGTCATTGGTCTTCCGAAATGTCCATATGATGTATCTAGATATGGAATTGTTTAAAACATATCTTGCTTGGAATTTCTACTCTAGACACCGGTGTCTTCCATCAGTTCTAACACAGCTCTTCAAATGCCCTCCTGTCCTAATTCCCACTCACCTCCTCTTCCCTACCCTCCACGTCTCTTCGTCTCTACACCATTTCCCTCATCTCTTTGATGCTCTGCTATGTTCTGGGTAATGTTACAGAACTCCTTTAAAAATTTAATAATTCTCTCCGAATGGCTAAAATGAGACATTGAATTGTAAATGTAAGTATATTTTTATTTATAGAAAATCAATTTCTTTTCAAATATACATTACCACTTTTTAAAATCAACTTCCCTTTATTCATATTGCCAATCCTGAAAGTACTTGTTTAACATTATGTTTCTCACAATTTCAAAATATTAACTTTTTATAGAGCTTGTTCTGCTGTGTTTTGTTTCTCCTGAATTTCACTCAGAGACATTTTTTATAATAGTTGCAATTGATTTGATGAACTGGTATCTCTTGGAACTTTAACTGTAGTAATAATTTAAAGGCTGGTTTGAGTATGTGCTCTTTCATAGACTAACCGATGAGTTATGCCAGGAGCCTAGAGGATTTCCAGGCTGAGAAACATTGAAACTAAATCCTGAGTTTGCTGGGTGGTATGAATTCAGGCTTCAAACTCACATAAAGGACAGCTTGTGGTCATAAATTCTCAAGAAGAATTTTTTCTTCCTCTATTTAACAGCAAGTTTTGAGACCAACAATTTTCCTGGAGTTCCTTGAGAAATGGGTTTATTTTTAAATTCATGCATACTGAAGTTTTGTGGCCCTTTGCAGTCTCAGGTTTATGGAGGGGTCCCTTATTAGACTCCTCACTTCGGCTTTATTTCCTGTTTTCTCACTACCCACACATCATAAAAAAAATCTAAGCTCAATGTGAATTTGGTAGATCCTTTCAAGGTGAAAGACAGCTTTGCATTTCTGTCTCCCTCTCTGGGTACCTGCTTTCACTTCAGCCTTGTCCTTTGAGCATTGCTTCGTTTTGTTCCCATCTATTGATGCACTTAACCATAATTTCTAAGTTACAGAGAATTGTTTTATTGGAAACTCAGGTCTCTCCAGTTTGCTTTTTGAAGTTTTTGTACCTTAGATCATATCAGCAACAAAGTGAGTTTTTATATAGCTGACTAAAACAGGTAATATCAGGATTGCTTCAGAGTCGGTCATTCTACTAAAACCCAATCAAGTTTGAAGGCTCATTAACAGAAATGTGATAATATCAAGGAACCATGATGGCTCCTCTGAGCCTGAAATTGATATTTTTTTAAGCTATAAATAGAAAGAAGGTAATTAAAAGAATTAGATTCAGATGAACAGTTAGAGAAAAGCTTAAAATTTCAAGCAATCTCCCATTTAAAACTAACATACCAGTAATGGAGTCCTTTATGTTAAAATTAAGAAATTTTTGATCACCCAGATAATATATAAATACATTATTTCCAGAAGCACATGGAAACACATGAAGGGTAAGGAACCTTGTGACCACCTTCCCGATCCTAACCCCTCCATAAAGTAAACCAATGGTTAAAGAACCCTGAATTTCTTTATTCTTATTTATATTCATATCCATGTACAAAAACAGGTGGAAGCATAGAATTTGTTTTGAATTTTAGAAAAATATATAGGTGGCATGGTATTTTGCATGAATACCATGTTTTTGAGGTCTACTCTCTTAAAAGTCTAGATGTACGACTCTCCATTTGATAATTGTGAAGACTTGGCTTCACTCCTGTCAAACTTCCATATTTTCTGTAGAGAAGCCAGACCTCATTTTGACCTTCAATTTGTGACCTATAATTTTCTTTCTAGAAATTTTTAGGAATTGTGCTTTATTTTTAGTGTTCCAAGCTTTGGAGCTTACTGTGGCTTACTTTTCTCCTGTTGCTGGGTTATCAGTCTGGTCCTTTGGCCTGGTATTGAATGCTCTTCAGTTGTGAAAAGATTTCCTATCATATATTTCTGACATATGGTTTTCTCTTTCTGGTGTCCCTCTCAGTTGGGGTTCAGTGCTCTGGGCACTTAGCTTTCTCCTTTATTTTTTCTGCAAAATCAGATCCATTTGCCTTCTGCCTTCTAATTATATACTGATGCTCTACATACAGTTATCTCCTCCTTCATACTCACTGACTCTTTTTTTCTTCTCTATTATTTTATGAGAAACCATTTAAATATCACTTCAAGAATTTGTCCCACAGAAATTATGAGACTCCTGAAGAATATTTATGCACAGTTTATATAAGTATATATTCTATATTTTATGGTTTCTATGTTTTACATTATATACAATATATGTAGATATATTATATGCACATATACTTTATATATTTAAAGATGAACACATGAGAGAGAGATTATTGCTGTTATAGAGGAAAACTGTCAATGTTTAAAATTTAAATTGCATCCAGTGCCTAATGAAATTATTTTCAGTTCTGTGTTTTTAATTGTCTTATAATCAGCAGATAGTTTTTTAATATTCAAAAGGCTATAGGTAATTTCTTTCCTTTGGTTGCACTGTAGTGTTGGGAGAAGAGGGTGGTTGGGGGTGAGGCTGGGAGAACCAAGTAAGAGGGCTGGAGACCCAGCATCTGGCCTGGTCCTACTACTACCTGTAAGTGGGTCTCTCTGGCCTCTTTCTGCATTTGCTAAATGAAGGTGTCAGCTTGGCACATTTCAAAACCCTTTGCGTCCCGTACCATCCACGTAATTTTAAAAAAAATTCTCTATTTTAGTGCGCCCGGGTTGGGAATAGCTCTTTTATCCCATGTTTCATGATTATAAATTTAACATGCTCCTGGCCCATCAACACATTTGTGTGTGACTAATGCAAACAGCAGACCAAGGCACTAACTAGTCTGAACTCGAGATGTCAGAAGTCCAGGGGGAAAATCCTCTAGTGAGTAAGGGATAATAAATCTGGGGAAATGCCATTCCTGGACACTGAAAATAATGAAAACAAAACCCTCAGGGTTGTGGAATCAACTTTTCAATTAATATGCTTTCCTCCCCCTTTTCCTTGTGTATAAATTAAAAGTAGCTGAAAACAAAGGAACACAGAAGAAAGAAGACTGGAATAAATGATGCAATAGAATGGGAATTACATTTACCTGCCGTGTGCACGACGGAGAAGGAAGGCATGTGGTTTGGAATCAAAGGTGACTGAATTAATATGATGGACAAGATACTTGAGTAGCTGGTGTGGAGATAGCTGTGCAACAAGACACTGGGGGGTGTGCTTGCTTGGAATCTGTTTGCTGGTGTCATGGTATAAGGTTGTGCCTAATAATATCTAGATATTATTTTGCTAAAAAAATTAATGGATTAACAAATTTAAGAGACAGGTAATGTGCATGGTATAAAATTCAAAGGGTACAAAAGTCTATTCAGAGGCCCCCTCCCTGTAAGACAGTCCAGGAAGCCAGGACAAGTGGAGTAGGGAAACCGAGCCAGAAGGCTGAACAAACTGGCTGAACAATTTACAGCCAGATACAGAAGGTCACCTCCCTAAAGATAACATCCAGACCTCAGCTGTATTTCAGCTCCAGGCCCAGAAAAAGAGCAAAACCAGGTGGGCAACACCAGGGCCAGCTGCCATGACTAATAACCCACTGCCCTGCCACTGAACAATCAATGGAGACCGCAACTATGACAGGGCACACCTGGAAAACTGATGAGTATCCAGCTGAAACCCTCCCCTGAGACATCCCCTAAGATTCTCACCTACAAGGGAGAGAGAAAAACCTCAAGTAAAGGACCCAGCACACACTCTCCCTCTGAGGAGCATCCCATGCCATTCCCTTCCCCTCTTCTTTCCTCTCTTTTTTTCACTACAGGCACGCATGTCCTAAACTGTGAGGTCCCCATGAGACTTATAACCAGGGGAGCAATGGGCAGCGGCAGCTCATCCCATGCTAACCCCTGAACCTGTTCCCATGGCCCCTTTCCTCTGACTTCCCAGTGAGCTAAAGCAGCCCAGACTAGGCTGTCTTGTTGCTTCTTATTGTTCTTATCCTTTTTTAGATTTATTTATTTTTAGAGAGATGAGAGGGAGGGAGAAATGGGAGAGAAACACTGATGTGAGAGAGAAACATCAATTCGTTGCCTCCTGTATATGTCCTGAGTGGGACTGAACCCGATTCCAGGCATGTGCCCTGAATGGGAGGACACTCAACCAACAGAGTCACACCAGTCAGGGCTTCTGTTGCTTCCTCTATGCTAAGCCCTTCTTTGTCTTACTGTCCCCAGTTTTAATAAACACACCCTCATAGTCACTTGGACTTGTGTTGTAAAATCTTTCCTACTTGAAGAACCCGCACACTACGGGCTGGCCCTAGAAAGACCAGCTCAGAGGCAGGTCCCTTCTCTGATAACATCTATATTGCATCTAATAGTTTTACTAAACTGTGCTATTAAGAACCACCACTGGCTTCATATACACATTTTAAGGCAAGTATGTATCATGGATGGGTTGATGGATAGATGGACAGACAGAGTGATGTAGTGCTACTTTCAAATCCACCACCGTTAGTTTTTTAAAAACTAACCAATTTTCCATTCTATTTGATAAGCGAGTACTGGAATTCCAAGGTTAGAAATCGAGGTGATAAAATATTTCTCAGTATGTAATCTCTATGTTTTCTGACTACCTTAGCTTTAATTTTTACATAGAATTGCTGAAGGCCGGGATCCTGGACGAGACAATGGCAGTGATGGCCACTCTAGGTGTCTTCACTCGTCATCATGGGCTCCTGTAAAATCCACCTACTAGCATTTTTCACATTTTAGTTTCCCAGTAAGACTTAAAAATGGAGGAATTGTAGAGATGTTAAGTGACTGTGATTAAATGGACCAACATGCCAAAAATATACTTAGGCACAAAATTTAAAGAAGAAAAAAAATCTCTAAAATGCCCAGCTGATCCCCAGTTCTGATGGTCATACCAGGGCAGAGAGAGGACTTGCAGGTCACATGGAGCTTTGCTGACTCTGCATGCAGGGGCATACATTTCACCCGTGGATACTTCTGTAGGCTAAATCTATGGAAATATCACCATCAAAGTGCTGTCAAGAGCCAGTCCAATTAGTTTGTCTGTTAGGAATATTTTATTTTAGAACTGATCTTAACAGAAGCATATCCTGAGCCTTTACATATAAAACAGACATTTAAAAAAACCCCACAAATTCTGCTTACAACTCAGCAGAATTGAGCATAAATTTCAGCCACGAAACAGCAAATGTTTCTTTTTCTTAAAATGTGAGTTTAAAGGCTTTGACGAAACCTTTGGTAGAAAAATCATAAAAGAAAACAGGAAAAGGCTGGTTCCACCTAAGTGAGTGTGCCTTTTGTTCCCTGTGACCCAACCTTTACAAAACTGTTTGTTATTCATCTCATTACAAACATCTCTCTGCCACAGCAGGTGTTGGGTCAGGAGAGGACAGGGTGTCCAGGAAACCTGCAATCAGGTTAGAAAACTCCCTGGTGACCCATTCCCTTTCAATTGACTCTGAGTGGCTGGCACTGCCTACCACAGACAGCCCTGAGCCGCCTGCTCCCGAAAGGGTTGTCATTTAAGCCACAGCAGAAACACTTCCCCAAACCACTCTCCCTGGAGGTGCTGGAGCTGCATTTCCAATGACAGAAGGGGAAGTTGCCCTAGCCTTTCTAACTATTAAAGGAAATAAGACTATTTCCTTCGAGTTGCTTCAAAATTCCATTTCCTCCAGGACTGATTTTAAAAGTTTCTTGCATGAATCACTCTCTTTGGGTAAAGTTCAGTCTTTGAAGGATGTCCTTCCCAGTTTTAGCTGCCCCAAACGGTGGCTGAGTCAATTATGGACCTCAGTGAGTCTTCAAAGTGGGAGAAGAGAAGGCAGTAGGCTAAGACTTACAAGGCTTCCCTCACAGGTCTCTGCTATGAAGTGGCTGCTGCCCACTTGGGGTGACTGAATAGAGTCTCTGCTTGATTCTCTGATCTGGTCCTCTTGACCAGGGGGGGCTTCTTTGTTTTGTTCTTAGGTTTCCGCCAGTCCCCCCAGCACCCACTATTTCCCGTCCCCATGGCACACAGGCACTTTCCTGTCCTTCTAAGACTCACATAGCACGGGGAGCCATGAGCCCTTTTCAGAAGCTTCCAGATTTTGGCCCGAAGAGTAGAAGCCAGAGAGTTGCATGCAAATCTCACTTCATGCTCTATTCTCTCTCCCCTTCTTCTTCCCACACTTTCTGGGATTGGCAGAGGTGGGCTTCTCTCTTCCTCTATGGCCACATTCCAGGTTCTCTCATTGTTGAATGTATATGGTAAATCTCTAACCTCCCAGGCCTGGCTTATGTGGTAAAAGCAGCAAAAGGAATTTGGAGAAATACCTTCTTCTTTTGAAATCTGATTTTTTCAGGATTTCTGCCTCACTAATGAGGATCTTCTCCCTTAGGGAGTCCCATGCTTTCCTTTCCTGGAGTTGTGACTCAGCCTGGAAGGGCCAAAGAAGGAAGGAGGATACTTTTAAAGGGAAAAGAAAACATTTCCCTTTATTATGTACAAAACTGTTTCACTGCTGTATGAGATGCAGTGACATCTAAGTACCAGAAGGAAAAGTGGAGGCCTCTTAGTTGATAGATGCTTTAGTGTAGTGGCCACACAGACTGTGCATTCCTGGGTCAGCTCTGAAGTTCAGCATGTTGTGTGAGTATTGCTGTTAATGTACTAAATATAAATAGCAAGAGAAAATAGCCTAACATTTACACAGTGTCTAAGGAAACCCTTCATTGTTGATAGTTTATGCTGCACACTCATTAAGATATTGTTCTTCCACCGAACATCAATTCATCACAGGAAAACCCAACTCTGCCAACCATTAGCAGTGAAACCATCTTTCCATATTCTTCAGTGGCAATCATTTTATATAGTAATCTCATGACGACCTAGACAGGACCATAAGTGAGAAGTACTCATTGATCTCTTCTCGAATGGATTTCCCGTTACTCCCTATGTCCCCCATTACTATTCCAGATTCCAGCTTCCCTTCAAGTCTAAATGTTTGTAGAGCCTATTCCTCGCCTCCTGTTCACTCCACTCTTACCTGGTTCCTATTCCGATCCCTCCACTGACACATCGCTAATACCAAGGACACCGACGACCTCCTGGTCACTAAAGTCGAAGGACACTTTTCTGCACCACTCAGTCATTGTAGACACTATGGGTCACTCCTTTCATATTGGTGATTTTTTTCTTTCGGCTTTTCTGGAATTTCTGGTTTCCCTCCCACTTCACAAGTTGACCCTTTTTTATGTCTTTCAGGCTTTTAATCCTCTACCAGGCCTCTTAAAATTAAGAATTATCTGAAAATAGGTCCTGAGACCCTCCTCTTTTTCCCTCTATATGCCAACCATTTTATCCATCCTATGCTTAACTTCAACCTAGAGTCATAATTTCCAAAATTTTTGGCATGTAAGTTACACCTGAAGAAAGAGTAAAAAGTTCTAATCATTTAAGGTTTTTTACTTGTAGAAATTTCTTCTTCTAGAACCACTCTCATACCAGCCTCACACAATGCAGTGTGATGAAAGGCATCATAAGCCAATGGGGTTTTAGTCAAACGCAAGATGTGGTGTGGTGTCAACTGGACGTGAAAGACCAGAGCAAGGAACTGAGTGCTGTCCCTTAGTCACTATGTGACCTTAGATGAGTCACTCCAGCTTCCTGGGTTTCAGATGGTAGAGGCCACAGACATGACTTAATTGTACTTTTTATAAAAGGTAAAATATGAATTCTGCCAAGTGGCATTTCACTTCCAATGTCCGGCCACCTCCCTTACTCCTTTGGAAGTGGTATAAAAGGGCAAAATTGGAAAGAAATGTTTCATGCAGAGAATAAAACTTAATATGAAAGCTGTTATTTACCCCTGCATTTTCTATGCTATTTCATTTATTGTCACTTAAAACTTTTAGTGTTACCTTAGTATTAGCTGAGGGTAGTATTAGCAGTGAGAGGGATATTATGTTACAGCTGAAGCAATTTTCAGGTAGGAATTGCTGAGTGGGTTAGAAAAATGTTGTCCATGCTAGGTTTTGTTTCAGGGGGCTTTTCTTGCCTCTAAAATATTTTACATGTGGGTCCTGAGAGTTCATAGGAGAGCAAGGCGGCACGGCGCCTTTCTTGAGCTAGAAACACAGAATAAAAGGTTTTAAAAAGTTAAAACATCACTATTCAACAGAAAGTTTTGTTTTGTTTATGAAGGATGAGAAGTTTTCCACTGTGGTAAGCTGCAATAGGAACTCTGCATTAATACTCGGGAAACCCTATGCCATAAAACAGTAAGGTTTGTGCTAATAAATACTTAATAGGTGGCTCTCCTAAGGCAGAAAAGAGCCTCACGTACAGCATGTACTGGTTGCCGTGGTGTACGATGGCCAATGTCCACTCTCAAAGTGACCACATCATACAAAGGGAGAGGGAGAGGTGCACAGCAGCACTCTGGTCTAGTGGCCATGCAGACACCATAGTCTAGATTACCGAGAACCCAGGCAATAGAGAAATAAATGTCTTAGATAATCAGCAAAGGGTGAGTTTTGGGTATTTGGTGTCTTCATTTTTAATATAATTTGTTTAATTGTAAAATCATATAATTTACTTTTTAATAATGGCTGTGTCTAACTACTGGGTCACATAATCCCTGAAAGATATTAAAAAATGAGTTCCTGTGAGACAGTATGGTCAGCTCCCACTCACCATTGGTTTCTCCCCAAAGAATACAAAACATTAAGATTAAAATTTGCTTAAGCAATATTTAATTACATTTGAGTTTTCAAAGGTGCACACTTAGCTGTAGGTATTTTCATGCTTGCTAAGTTTCTACACTCTATGTTATCTATCAACAGGTAAATCAAGAGCAGTGATTAAAATGATCAGATGTAAGATCCATAGATGACAGTTTTCTATAAATTTGTGTAAACTGGGTACGAGATGTATCTATACCTCCTCCTCTAAAAAATTAAAAAAAGAAAAAGATATTCGCTTATTGAATGACATGTTTTATAGACTGAATTATGTCCCCTCAAAATTCATGTTGAAGACCCTAATTTGACAGAATTTGTGTTCTTATAAGGAGAACAAGGGACACCAGAGCTTTCTCTGTCTCTGTGCTAAGTGCAGGTCGAGGTCATGTGAGGACACAGCAGGAAAGCACCACCTGTAAGCCTAGGAGACAGATCTCTCAGAAACATACTCTGCTGGCATCCTGATCTTGGACTTCAGCCTACAGAACTGTGAGAAAATAATTTTCTGTTATTTAGACTACCCTGTCTGAGATATTTAGCTACGGCAACCCAAGGAGACTAACATAATATATAAATAATGAAAGTACAAGCAATTCCACAGCAGTAACATGCTACTTGACCTCAGGCTTTATCATTATTGTCAGAAGTTCCTTCCTGTCTGCTCCTCTGCTTGATAAGCTTCTGCTCAACTCTGTAGGTCAAGGGTTCCCACCTCTCAGAAGCTCTCCTTGGTTCAACCAAAAATGTGTCAGTCCTTTTCCCCCTGCAAACAGCTCTGTTATAATGATGATCACAGTGTTTTGTTACAACATAAATTCTTTTTAGAAAGGTAAATTACACATGAGAAATTGAGATTGAGCATGCTACCTACCTTTGCTGCCTACTTGTTAGCCACTAGCCACATGTGGCTATTTATACTTAAATTTGAATAAAATAAAAATTCAGTTCCTCTGTTGCATTAGCCACATTTCAAATACTTAATAATCACCTGTGGCTAGTGGCTGCTGCATTGGACTTGCAGACATGGAACATTTCCCTCACTGCAGAAAGTTCTGCTGGACAGAACTGCACTAGGCCGTGGGCATTTGAGGTATGGGGGAAGCCTGGTTTTTTGTTTTTCGTTTTTGGGGGTTTTTTTGCATAGTTTTGTTTCCTAAGCTCCTAGCCTTGTGTCTGCTATACAGTAGGCATTCAATAAGTATTAGTTGAATTAATAAAAGAAAAAACACTATTTACCTAGTTGTAGCCACTTAAAGAATTCATGGTTCCTGGAGACCACAGAAATAAACACACACATGCAAATTTATTTTTATTATTAATAAGTAAAAAACTAAAAATGAGCAATTTTCATTTTCCCCAGGATGAGAACACCAACATCCATCATTAAATATAATTATAGACTTCATCTCTCAGGTGTTAATACAGCAATCTATAATTGTTAATTCAAAAGCATAATATCGATTCTAATTTATTTTTCTAGGTCATCTCTGCTCTGTTGTTCTATAAGTGACCCTATGGACTCATTAAATCTTGCAGCATGGTATTTATGCAACCCTATTTAATGAGTCCTCCAACACCTTGAATTCTCTGGATCTCATACCTATTATTTTAGTGGCAAAATTCTGAGTTTAATTAATCATATTCTTCATGAACTCACAGGAGATCATAAAAAGGTCACCCAGTCTTACACAACTCTCTGCTGGCAGACAGCCTCTTCGTTGCACACTTAAAGATCTTCAAGTGATACACAATCTCCTCTGGGGACTGATTCCAGAGCCCCTCACCCCATTCCACACGGAGAACAAAGTCTGCAGATGCACAAGGCCCTTACGGAAAATGGCATGGTGTTCGCACATAACCTACACACATCCTCCCATATATTTTAAATCATCTCCGATTACTTAAGATACCTAATGCAAGGTAAGTGCTTTGTAAACAATTGTTAAAATATATTCTTTAGAGAATAATGACAAGTAAAAAGGCTGTACACCTTCAGAACAGATGCAACCATCATAGGTCTAACTACAGAGTACACATCAACAACGTTAACTTCTTGTTTTCCTAATATTTTCACTCAGTGCTGCATGGAATCCTCACCTGTGGAAACCACAGATACAAAGGGCCCACTGTATTTAGGTATTCAGATATTCCTACTCTCAGAATTTTTTCTTGATTATATCTTTCATAGTGTAGCCCAAAGCAGATGCCCTCACTCTGACTCCAGAGGAAAAGGAGGACAGAGTTGTCCATCACATGCTCTGGAGAAGCCCCTTCCTGTGCTGTGACTGAGATTTAATACAATCTAGAAGGAGACATTGCTCTTCCGCTATGTTCCTTTAGGTTTAGTAACCTCAGGGATAAACACTGAGGCTGAGTAAGTAATATTTAAATGAATAAACAAAAACCATAAAAACAATTGCTTAACAACAACAAAAAAGAAAATAGACCCTGTGTACCCAAAGAGTACCCTAACACCTTTCTTATATAATTCAGTCCACATGCTTTCAAGTGGGAGAAGTGGGTTTTACTTATAAGGATGCTGTTCCAGGGCTGGAGGAAGAGAAGGATTTAGGAGGGGAATGTGCAGAGATGAGGGAGGGAAGGGATCTCAAGGGAAGCAAACCCACTTCGTCTGACTTGAACTCAGCACCCACACGTACAAGCTGGATAGCATGTGGGTGGGAAGAAAGGGAGGGAGGAGAAACGGCAAGATTGGGAGGGGGTGAGGGTGTCTGTCCTCAGTCCTGATGCTTTAGAGCAGCCAGGGACAGGGAAGGTTACACTGAGAGCATTTTCACCCATGTGTGTGGGTTGCCCCAGGGCTCGCAGTCTCCCCTCTGTTTGGCTGTGCTTCCCCAACGGAGGCGATGAACACAGAAACCAGCCGCCTGCTTCTCAGCGACAGGAGCTGCTGGCTGCCAGTAATAGCTTCCTACAGGTACGATCTGTCTTTACAGAGCTGGAGATTTCCCAACATCTAGCCCTGGGAGACGTTCTTTCTCCAAGACATTTGTTAGAAAACAAAGGCTTTTGAGAAGCTTGAACATCTTGCCTGTGATGTTTAATTCCTCTTGCTGTTGTGACCAGTTTTGGAGCTAAATCCGGGGCAAGATTTGGTTATGATATTATAGAGGCTGGGGTATACCACCAGCAAATAAAACAGCATTTGGTACATGGGACTGCAGTTTATCTCTTGTCACCGCTCAGAGAGAGCTGATTCCTTCATCAGAGGGGTTTGTATTCTCTCCATTTTATAGATGAGGATACTGAGGCCTGGAGGGCGTGGCCCTAGGGTTTACCTCCCTGTGAAATGCGAGAAAGATATCATACCCCTGACCTGTAGAGTATATAAACATGGCCTCAGGTATTTACTAAGAAAGCCAAAGGACACAGGGGTCCTCAAGGTTTGGCATCTCTCTATTTTACCTTAGTAAAGTTCATTAACCTTTGGAGCCCTCTTTTCCTCAAGTGCATGGTGGCAACAGTAAGATCATACGCATGACATGATGTGCTCTGAAGATGTGTCACTAGATAGTGTGAGTGCTCACTAAATGTTAGTTGTTACTGTTTTCATTATTTAAGTGTCATTTTTAAATGCCTTTCTATGAATTCTTATTGCTCTTTAATATTTTAAAGCACACAGGGACTGTGTTTTTGCTCTTTTTTCCTCCCTACTGAAACTGGCAGAGCCTAGAATAAAGCAGACACTTAAATATACTTGGCATAAATGTATAATTCCCAGTGCTCCAGCATCAGTATTTTTAGAAGCTGGTCATTCTACAGCTATTTACATGAAGATGTATACATACACAAAATGAGCAAACACCCCTTTTTATTTGTTTTTAATCTTGCTTTATAGTGATTAGTATTTATTTAAAAAAATAGAAGTTACCCAGATTAAAAAGGTGACTAGCCCGCTCAGCTTCACCTATTAATCTGTAGCTGATGACAATGAAGTTTGCATTCACAAATTGAAAATGTGAAATTTCGAGTATTTATGCGATGGATATTCTTGGGATCAATCTTAGAGTAAGAAAAAAATCTTTTTTTTTTGGACAAATATGTGATGTTTTTTAAATCATTCATTTTTTAAATTAAATTAAAAAAAAATTTTGTTATTCAGCTACAACTGTCCCGCCTTTTTCCCCCTTCCTCACCCCAACCCCACCCTCCCCCACTCCCACAGTCAGCACCCCCCTTGTCAGTGCCCCAGAGTCCTCTATTCCTGTTCCTTTGTTTGTCCCTTCCTCTTCTTCCTCCCTTTACGCCCCTCCTCCCTCCTCTCTGGTCACTGTCAGTTTGTTCTTTATTTCCAAGTCTCTAGTTCTAGTTTGCTCATTTGTTTGTATTGTTTTCAGCTGTAGTCCATCCATGTATCTTTTTAAGGTGAGGAAGAAACATTTGAGGAAATATTAAACTTCGTACAAAATGTACTTTTCACATATTGCTATGAAAGAAGAACTCTTTGTTCCTTTTCAAAGATAAAATACTGTTTTTCTTTCTGTTTTCGAAATAAGGCCTATTTTTCCACAGAGAGTGTGAAATTAGTTTATTTTTATGTTGCCTCTTCTATGTGGGAAGCTAAAGGCACCAAATTATGTGATTGAAGATGTTTTTAATATCCAGGTATTGTGAGAATATCTATCTCTTTTGAAAATAAATATTTTCGCTAAGCAGGAAATTCAGTTGCCATTCTGAAGGAAATACAAGTTGTGAACCAGCCATCACAAGCCTGATAGAGCAGGTGACAAAAATGTAACATTTATGTTCCTATCACATTTATTTCAAAAAACAACACCCAACACCTGTGTCCTGAGCTCCACTGTCATTTATCTCCTCTGAGAGAATTTCATGTTCTACCTGCGACAGTAGCTGTTTGGCAATGACTTTCAAAGGTACCAAGACAGTTACCAGTGCAAAAAAAAAATCCAGTGATGCTTATAACTGATGATTTAAGAGAAAGCCGAAATATTTAGAGCCAAATGAAGAAGACATTTTCAAGGCCTTGCTGATGCCTTCCTGAAGACATCAGCATCGCTCACCTCTCCTGCGCCCCAACTTCCCATGTGGGCTTGATCACAAGGTCCCCAGGGAGCAAGTGCCCTGGGAGGGCGTGGGCAGAATTCAGCTACGGCTCTGCTCCCTAATGACACCTCTGCCTCCCTCACGATTGTCATAGTCAGAAGTAGATGATAAAGAGATATATATCAAAGGGTCAGGCTCATGATTAGGCCAAAAAATTAAACACAATAAAGCACCATGAAGGCAGATTAAAGCTTGCCCTTCCAGCCGAAAAGCAGATGTGCACTAGATCCTTGCTGGGCAGATGTGGTCCATGGAAATGCAGTGGCAAGGGCATCCCCTGGGAGCCAGGCAGAAATGCAGACCCCAGGGCCCACCCAGGCCTCCTGAATCCGAATCTGTGTTTTCATTGGATCTCTGGATGATTCATGTGGTCATTAAAGTGTGAGAAATCATTGTTTGTGGCAACTGACACAGTGAAAGAGGAAGAGCTTATACTTATTCCTGAGTAAAACTGCTGTTTTCACTAAATCTTTGACATATTTCTAAACTGTACTGCTTCACAGATCAACAAGTGCTTAAAGACAAAAGCATTGTTATCCTCACTGTAAAACTCTGGTTTCAATACCTCAGAACAGAAGTTTGCTTTTTTATGACCACAGTAATGCCTCTTTTCTCCTAATATGCACACCCATTAGAGTGGGTTTGGCCAGTTCTTATTAGCAAAAGAAATACAATAGATTTCATGATGCATCTCCCGTTGTGAGTTCAAGTTCCCTCTGAGTTTCAAGTTTCATTTTGCTCCAACTAGCAGCCATGGACACAAGCATCCCTATTAGTTGGGCATTTTTAAGAGCTCTTGATTGCAGACAATCAAGAAATTCTGAGATATCCTCTTAACTCAAAATACCATATGGGAATACAATGATTTTGGTTTGATTTTATAAAAGGAAGGTGTCATAAATTGAGTGGAATGGGTCAGGAAGATTCCCTGAAAGCTAATTTAGCCCCACTGGGTTTTAAGATAATAAAGTTGTGGGAAACTAGTGCTGTGAGGGGTAGAAACTTAATGTTCCAAAAGTGGAAATAATAGTGTGAGTGTAAGCGAGAAAGACCAAGGTCAAAATGGGAGCCAGTTTTGTAAACTGAGAAACAAAGAGAAGAAAGGGGAAGAAGATCATATGTAAGAATGGAATTTGTGTCAGAAAGAGAGAGAACAATGATGAAGAAATAAATGCCAGAGGAAGGTAGGTAGAGGTGTGAAGTGCGTGGTGGGTGTGGCTGGGAACTGGAGCAGGAAAACGATGGGACTGTGGAGAAAGCGGGAGTGAAGAACAAAGGAGCAAGTCCATGATGCCTGTCCACGGGATGGCCACACGCCACCCTTCTCTCAGAAGCGACCCCTCCCATCCAGTCCTACCTGGCCGGAAGGACGGTGGTCACCACTTGAGAGCTTGAGGGTTGGGGGGAGTAAAGTTGGGGGAAACAGAGGGATCCTCATGGCAACTTTCCGACAAGAATGAGGAGGAACCGTCCCCCTGTGTGAAGAAAAAGGGAGGCTGTCATTTTGGTGGCATTGAAATTGATCTCTAAGTCATCTGTTGTTTCAAATTATTTAACTGGGAGTTTTCTTGGAGTGCCTTCTCGAATGGAGATTCAAAACCTCCAGCTCCTTTATCTTGTCCGACACTCCGCACCACACGTGCCAGGGAACTGGCCACTGAGCCCTCCTTGGGTCCTGCCTGCTCTCTGCAGGCATTAGATGTTAAAGCTGGTCGAAGCTATTACTTTTGAGAAATTCTCCACAAAATTCTACTACTGTTAAGAAACCTAAGAAAAAATTGTACTGAATTACTGACAGCAGTTAACAATGTAGCCCGATGAGTCTGGGCTCAATGGCTGTGCTTTTCTCTCTCAAAGACAGAGAACTATTTCTTTTTCACGCACAAAGTTAATTTTGTTAGCCCCCTACATAAGTCATTTGTTCAAAATCTACATATTAAGCACCAACTACGTGCCAGGAATTGTTCTTGGGTGCCCAGAACTTGAGAGCATCACTGAACAAAATAGTCAAAGTCCCTGCCTTCATGGAGATTACATTCTACTGGGGAAGGACCCACACTTAAGGAAGAAGTAAATGACCTAACAAGAGAAGGTAATAAATGCTGTGAAAACCAGAAAATAGGACAGAATAAAAAGGAGAGGAGATGCCAAAGATGGGAGAGTGGTGGAGGGGGTTGCAACTTTAAGTAAATTGTCACTGACAGTGTCTCAGAGAAGTCAGATTTGAGCAAAGACCTGAAAGGCAGGATGGCGTTGTCCAAGCAGGCACTTGGGAAATGAGCACTGTGGGCAAAGGAAACGGTCTGCACAACAGCCCATGGTGGGAGTGTCCTGGCTTGCTGGGGCCCAGCAAGTAACCCCGCATGGCTGGAGCATGGAGGTCAACGAGGCAACAAGGAGAGGATGCTGCAGCAGAGTGAGGTCAGATAACATTGGACCTCGTAGACTTTTATTCTGAGAGAGCCTGGAACCATGGAGGGGTCTGGAACAGAGGAGTAAACTAACTTATGTTCTCAAAGGATGACTCTGGCTGCTGTGTTGGGACAAGATTGTGAGTGAGGACATGTGCAAGCAGGAACCCAGTTAGGAGTCTATTTAGAAGTCCGGGTGACAGATGGCGGTGGCTTTGGCTAGGGTGGGTGCACTGCAGTTGGCACATTAACAATTATAAAGATGTGTCAAATGATTCATAATAATTTGCAAGTTTGGGGTTTTTTGGTTTCATCTGAAAGAAAGACACAATACTAAGAATTGTGATACTTCGTTATCTATTTTCCAAAACAGAAAAACTGTTTTTTTTTAAATAATATGAAAGATCCAAAGAGGAGGTAGAAAAACTGAAGCTAGAACATAATATATTTCATGTTTCCTATACATCACTGAAAACATGTACATGCTGCCAGCTCTCCTCATAGACAGGAATCCCCACACACTAGAGCAGTTAGCTAGAGCAAAATCCTTTTTGCCAACCTGGTTAAACACACGAGCCTTTTCTCCGATTGTGTATAGTTGCTGGTGTCGTGTACAAATATGTGTGTGCGTGTACATATGATGGCTACAGAGGGTAACTAATGAAGAATCCGTCCAAACCATCAGCAACATCATGAACTGTTCACTTTTCAATCACAGATTTTGATAAGACTCTGAAATATGAAGATATTATTTGAACCTTGGTTTCATCTACAAATTCCAAGACCTCTTTGTTAAATTCGAAGACCGTTCTCAACCAATGATTATAATAAGTGCAGAAGATTTGTGTCAACTGATTTTTGTTGACAGAAAATGGATAGGCAGGACTCCGGGTGGTAGATTTGTTAAATTAATTTGGCCTTAGGCACAATATATGGGAAATAGAGAAGGTGAATTTTGTTCTTAGAAGCAGTTTTCCTATTTTGAACTGAAACTTTCTTCAGTGTTGTTTTTTTCTTTCAGCCCAGTGGTCCTGCATTTTACAATGGCCTCTTCTCCGTGTCTGTGTATTGCTTCTTCGAATATTTCAAAGCACCTAACACACTTCCTCTTTAGGATTCTACCAGCAAACATTTTTCTCAGTTTGAGTTTGGCCATTCTCCCCCTTATAGTGTTGAAAGCCATGGTAAAATCAGGTAGTGGCTTCTTTAGATCAATTAAACTTTTACATTTTCTACTTTAAAAACTGTTTAGGGTATGTGTGTTAGACTATTTTCATTATCCTTGTCATACCAAAGCAGGAGTTTAAAAACAAATGAGAGATATTGGGGATAAAATATCTAATTGGTATTGGCAAAATGACAGGTACGTACGAAAAAGTCCCGGTGTGTGTCACACAGTGGGACACTCTAAAGTAAGCGTTCACACTGGGGCTGTCTACATTTGGTCTCCTATCAAATACGGACCAGCTGGACAGAAGTTCTTGGTCCATGTGGAAACGAAATGGCTTTGATTGAGGCGTACTGTCCGATGACTGTCCTGTTGCAGGATGACAGAAATGCTGGGAACGTGAGCTGATCCTTCTCCATCATAAGTGCACAGCTGAGTGAAAGGTTAGAGAGTTACGCTCTGAATTAATCTTCATCTGCATCTTGCTCTAAGTCTAGCCAAACTCCGTGCCACATTAGAACTGTTATTTTTCAGGACTGGATTTTTAAATTTCTCTTCTTAAATTTTTTTATACTTGTTTTTCACTTTTAAAGGAGTGGTTTGGTTACCAAAGGCTTGGGAACTTATACAAATTGTGACTGGGGTTCAGAAAAGCCCAAAATAGCAGCAGAAATTAGTGATGTAAAAAGAGCATCTTCCCTGTTTAGGTAGGGGTTAGGAACATAGAACACATTATTACATTAGTTATATAAGTGGATGAAGAGGAAGTAAATGATAAGATTTGACAATATGATAAAAGGAACTGACAAATGGGAAGAAATACGATGTCATGTAGTGTACATTTTTGCTGTAAGCAAAAAATTAGCCATTATCATTTTCTATTTGGAAATAGAAAACTGAGGAGGGACTCTAGTCCCCTCAGTAAACTCTGGCAAGATTTGGCTTGCTTTCCTCTTTATGAGAAGGTTGCAACTGTCTTTAATATTACCCACTATAGTGTCAACTCAATTTCCTTGCCCAACATTCATTGATGGAACAATTCAAAAATCACTAAATGTCATAAAATCACCCGGCCTTCACATTTTTCTGCCTGAACAGAACTGATTCAGTTATGGATACTGTTGGTCAGGTTCATTTTCTTGAGTTGTTCCTCTTTCTATTGTTTTTCTGCTTTTGTTGATTTCCCTCATAATCTATGCCAAGCCTCAAAGGCCATCTCAAAACTGAATGTCAAGAGGGATTATTTCGAAGCCAGTGCTATTCTGTTTCTGGTCCACGTCCAACGACCACAGGCGTGTGCTGACGGTGGCACTGGCCTGGTCTTTCATTTGCCTCCGTTTGCTGTTCTGTGCTTTGATCTTTCCCCACACAGCCTACACTTGATCTTATTGTTTTACTCCAGTGTTTATTATTGTGCCCTCTCGTCATGGTCATTTCCCTTTATTATCTACCATGTCCTACAGTGTTAATAGTCATTGCTCTTATTATCAAAACCATGGTTCCAAGGCCCAGTGTTTTTAAGCCCTGAAGAACACCTCTCAGTAAATGCTGTAGTTTGACATGGAACCAACAATCTTCAAAAGCAACCTTCAAATCCAGACACCGTAAGATGGTCATAAGAACAACATCATGGATGAAAAGCAAGGAGAAATCATACTGATTGCTATTTACAGTACAAAAATGAAGGCAATATAATTACTACAAATTCACAGAAACATTTCAGATACCTTTCCAAGAGGCCAAGAAAGAAATTCTAAAATTGCTGTAAATATGGTAGTAGCATATACTGTTAATTATCTACCCAATTGCTATCTGTTTCTTTGATAAGAAAATAGTGAAGTTCAAGTACCTGGTGACCATGGAACTGAGAAGAAGCTTTTATGTGAGTCTTAGTTACTCCAAACCAATCATAAAAGTATACTCTCCTACACACGACTGGATTGGGGAAAAGCATGTGAGGTGACTCTAGCCAATGAGGGGGAGACTGCTGGGGAGACTCAGGAAGATTTTCCCCAACCTATAAAAGACAAAAGCATTGCTTTTTCTGCCCTTCAAGGGTTTTATGTAGGGTTGTGGCGCACGGAGCTGTGACAGCCGTCTTGTGGCTCTGGCACAGTGCACATTCTAAAAATACCTGGATTTTGATGAGGTTGTTGAGCCACCAAACTAACAATTCCTCTAACTGCAATACCTCTGAACTTTCAGTAATGTGACTTACTGAATTTTATTTTTAAGCCAATTTTCATTGGTTTTATAGCAAAGCTGTTGCTGATTAAAAAATTGTCTAGTAGTTCTTAGTTCTTCTAATGTTCAGTTATATACAATGAAGGTGTTTAAAAGGTATTTCAACACTTGCTAAAGTTGTTTTTAATCATGTTGACCTAGAGCATAATATAAAATCTTTGTAGGGTTATTTATTGACAGTTATTCAATTTAAACATATTTCTGATTCCATTTTATCTATGAGTAAAATTGTTGACATTTTGGGGGACCAAAAACAAAACAGCAAAATAAGACCCTGTAGGAATAATAATATTTTCCAAGACAGATTTTTTTAGAAATGCAAAATCTGGCTAATGAGGTATCAACCATAAGCTAAGGATATTATGTCAGTGTACAAAGTAATGACAAATTTGAATTCAGACAACATGGATTGAAAATGTATATATTTGAATATATCACCTGGGACTGACTATTGTTAAAGTATTTCCTAATTTTTTGTTGAACCTGGATCTTTTGCTCAAAATACTTGAATATTTTTAGAAGATCAATCCCAAATGGAAAGAACAGTAATTTCTAAAATCATGTTAAAATTTATTCCACTTTACTAATGCATAATAAACAAGAGGGTGGTTAAGAATATTTAAATTGTATGTTTATATGAAAAAAGTATAAAATTAGCAGCATATTTAAGTAATGATTGATTATCAGATTTTCATTATTGCTTGAGAATCTATATCGCCCAATGTAAAACGTTAGGAGTCAAAAATATTAAATGAATGTCATAGGTAACAAATATGAAAAGAAGAGCAGAAATAACCCCAAAATATATTTAGAATTAACCACAAGAAATCTATAAGAAGTAAATTAATGAACGGACTATATAATGAAACAAAGTGAACACTTTTGAACTTTGAAGGCTTAAAAAGAACTTTCATGAAATATCAGTAACTTTTAAAGCAGATATTTGAAACTGAAGATCAAAGAACAGAAAAAACGAAAAGCACATTTTTCACAAACAGAAATATACTCCTTGACGAATCAAAATGGATGGAATGATCTAAAACTGAGATGCTGTCTGCCAACTTAAAATATTTGACTTATACTCACTTTGCTTAAAGCTAATATTCATAAAGTATTGATTTTGACCAATATACAAACAGAGGTAATTCTAAAGTGGAGCCCCAATAAACTGTTATTATAGGGAACAAAGATTTGCTTTTTCCTCCATTATGAGAATATTTTGCTAGATAAAAACCACGGTGATGTTGGTACAGGACATCCTCTGCTGGACAGCGTCTGCCATTACACTGTGACATCAGACATTTAAAGCCCAAAGGTTTTTTAGCTAATTCTAAATTCTATTTTGGCAGAGGAGAGGGGCCAGGGTTCTTTAAAAACACTTATGCTTAATCCACACCACAGAATAATTAAAACCAGATCTCCAGAGTTGGATTCTGGGCATTTGCAGTTTTTAAACCTCACCAGTTGATGATAAAGGCTTATTTAGTATTTCTGTAAAGATTTTTAACTGTCAGTGAAAAAGATACCTAAATTTCACATGTGAGATATAATCTGAGATTGTGGGCACAGTACATGAACTAGGGAGGTCTTATTCTAATTGAATGGAAAGAAAATGAAATTATCGTGTGTTACTGTTCAGTTCAGTTTACCTTAGGCTTCTCATCCAGGATCTGCTGACGTATCTCCTTGTGTTTCTCTACGAGTTTTTCTTGCCGTTTACTTTGTGCCTCTTCTAACTACAAGAAAGTTACAAAGGACGTCACTATCATCTAAATGTTCAAGTGAATGTTTCCAGAAAAAATTACAAGCTGTTCAGACCCCTGGCAAGCATTTCATTGTTTCCTGCCCCGGTCAGGGACTGCCCTCGCAGGTGCTGGAGCTGCGGAGTGTTGAGGCCAGGTGACGGGGACTCAGGAATGACGATGGGTGATCGACGGACTACACGGCTCTTACATTTCTGTTAATATTTGAAAATTTCCATAATAACGATTATTTCTAATTTGAAAAAAATATACTGGACTCAAGGTTGTCACCTTTTCTAACACTGATGACAACTTGTGCTATTTGGGGGAACTCTCCATTCCCATCCTGTTTCTGGGTTCCTGACTTGGACGTGGTTCTTGACCTCTATCTGTCAATGAGCCTTTTTGATACAGGTTTGCAATTAAACTTGCAGAAACATTGACTATGGAGTCTCTGCTCTGTGAAGCAGCTCTTCCTGTTGCTGGTGGTAAATGGATGCAACAAGGCTTGTTGTTTTCCTCCGGAGGCTCACAGTGTGCTTGTCAAACATCCATACAGGGTTTGCAAAGGAGATGGGGATTAACTGATAAGATGAAATAGCAGGCCCAAAATGGAGTCACTTCTGCTAAGCCCCACGAAGACTTAATATTTAACCTAACTGCTACGTCAGCCTCTTCCATGAATGGAATTTTAAACCAGTCTGGAATGTCAACCTTAGGAAGGTCATCTGCCTGATAAAAACCCAGCCTTCCCCTAAGTGAAGGTGACCTTGCCTGTCGTAATCCACTCTTTAACCTCCTTTTCCCACCCTCTCCCTGCCTATGAAACCTTCTACTTCGTACAACTCCTCGGAACAACTTTCTGTTTACGAGGTGGGATGCTGCCTGGTTCACAAACCCCTCTCCTGAATTAGACCTTTAAATTTACACGGTTGAACTTTGGATCTTTAACAACCAACGTACCCTCTTGATGTATTGCACCACTTCCTGAATGTATGACCGGATCATCTCTGTCTTTTCCCTAAAAGAAAATAAATAAGTCATTGTATGAATACATCTGGCCTCAAGAAGCAGGAGGGTCTTGGACTCCCAGGGCAAAGTTTACAGACTTTCTGAGCATTCTTATTACAGCCGTGAGGCAGGTACGATGCACCAGCTCTGGACAGAGGTCAGGTTCTACCCAAGGGTGAACTGTTTCCACTACATGCTGGGAAGGCTGCCTGACAGTATTAGAAGTGAGTATTCAGCCTTTTCCTGAGGGACACTCTTTACTCAGTCTTTATCTGCAGGGCCCTTTTCTGAACTGCTCTTTGAGTTTTGGGTTGCAAACCTCACAAAAGGGATCTTTTGAAAGGTTAATTAGAAGAGAAATTTCACAGAGGGATCTTAATGGTTGAGAACCTGTTATTCTGTTACAGGATAAAATAACCCCCAGGTAAAAGGTAGGGAGAAGGGCTCTTTCTCCTTACTCTTCCATCTGGCTTTTGTCCTTAGATTTAGCTTCTGTTATCTTCTCCTGCCTCTTTTTATCCATTTTCTTCTTTAATTCCTTCTTTTCTCTGAAGTCAAAATGGAAGTAAAAGGGAAACAAAGGCAAATCAAATGGCAGTTTGTGTTTAATACATTTATACACACAAGTTCACGGTGATGAGAATGGAGGCTTACTTCTCACAGATTTCTTTGAGCTTCTTTAACTGATTGTTCTGACATTCTTCAGCAACATCCGTCAGTTTCTGAATAAGCTGGGGAGAGAAAATGCCAGTTCACCGTTTTACATGATCACAGACAAAGCACCCTGTCCCTTTGCTCCCCCAAACATTATCTGCAGTTAGAAAATCTCTCATAGATATTTAACAGTAGTTAGAATTACCAGATATCTATCATAAGCAATGAGGACATAATTTAAAACCATCATATTATCCTGATCTTAGTGAAATTCCTCTTCTTATCTCTTTTTTCTTAAACAGGGCTCCTCAGATTACTGTGCTGGGTACAGCAGCTTGGCCAGTGTGAAAACAACAGTGAGGACCCAGGTTCCAATCCCCACTTCATGCCTTATCAAAAGTATACTTTTGGTCAGGAAAACCTACATTTTCTTGGCTGTACATGAAATTATTAATGCCTTTATCTTTTGGAGGTACTGTGTAGCTTAAAGTAAAGTGAGCATGATGCAGATGTGAGTAACAATTAACTGTGAATTACAATTCTTGGTTTCCAGCTATCATTTATTGTTTAATTGCTTCATGGATGATATGAATTACCCATCTTAGAAATTGATGGCTTGTCCTTGTGTGGGTGACTTCTAAAGAACATCAGAAATTCTCTTCTGTGCTACAACAGAGTTTTTAATATATCACCATGAAAGCAATTTTTTCCATCTATTTTCTCATCAAACCAAACTTCGAGAGGAGAGCAACTATGTTTTCCTATCCGCAGTGTTCTGCACAATTCCTAGCATTCAGCAGGTACCCCCAAAATGCTTGTCAATTATGTGAGGGTCAGTTTGCCTTCCAATCCCTTCTCTTTGCTGATTCCATATAAAGACCATACACAACCTTCCGCCATTGCTTGTGAACAGTAGCAACTGGATTCAGCCCTTCTCGCTGGACACCAAATGGATGGCGCAGGCTTCCTGTGAAAGGCCCCACTGCTGTTCCCCAGAGACGGTGATTCTCAGATACAGTGGGGTGAGTGGGCCAGTTTCAAACAAGGTGTAGCCACCACAGTGACAGGACAATATAATCATAATGCCAACAAACTTTCATTGATAATTTATTAAATGTACTAATATATTCAGTTCTAATAACTGCCCTAGAATGTTGGTGCTGGTATCTTTTATACGTGGCAACTCTGGGACACCCGGGGCTCCAGTTCCTGGCGTGGGGCCGCAGAGGTAGTGAGTCACAGAGCCAGGTGCAACCCAGACAGTCAGGCCTGTGGCCTTCACCACTTCCCCACGCTGCCTGATCACAATACCTGATACCAAACTATCCTCCGAGGCCACTGCAATCAAAACAGCCTGGTGCTGGCATAAGAAAAGGCATATAGATCAATGGAAAAGAACAGAGAGCCCAGAAACGAACCCACGTCTAAGTATCAATTAATATTTGACAGAGGAGGCAAAAGCATACAATGGGGTAAAGACACAGTCTTCAGTAAATGGTGCTGGGAAAACAAGACTGGTACATGCAAAAAAATGAAACTAGACCACCAACTTACACTATACACAAGAATAAACACAAAATGGATAAAAGACTTAAACGTAAGTCGTGAAACCATAAAGACCCTAGAAGAAAACATAGGCAGTAAAATTCAGATATCCTGCGTAGCAGTATTTTGGATGATATATCTCCTGAGCCAAGGGAAACAAAAGAAAAAATAAACAATTGGGACTCCATCAAATTAAAAAAAGCTCTGCACAGCTTCTCATTCTGATTTTAGAAGCTGTTTTAAAAGACCACTTCTTAGCCAAGAGAATAAAAGAAGCTGAGCGGGAAATTCTCTTACAGGACTGCAATTTAAAAGAACCACAGCAAGCTAACTGTGAGATTTGATGCATTTGTCTGTGAGGGGGGTTAAATCTGGGCAAACACGTACTGGGGCTTGGGCCAGCAGAAAATCTCTGTGATTATTCAAAAGGCGTTGACTGATCCTGACTGTCACAATTTAAAAAATCATGAAATATTGCAGCATTGTAGTGCCATTTATCAAATTGTCTAGCCATTAAATTTGGTGTGCAAAGACTCAGAAAATTGCCCTGGGGATTCCTGGAACACCACTATTCTAGCTGAGGATACACACGCAGCACCTTTCCTTCCCTAGGGGCTTTCCCCTCTCCCATGCTCCCCAAGGTGTTACAGGGCGTTACCCAGGGATCCCCAACCATAGTTGCAACTGTGGGCAATTCTCAAAAGTTCAGATTCCAGGGCCTGTTCCATGGACTCCAAATATCTAGGGGCAGGGCCTGGGAATCAGTATCCAAATCTTCCCAGATGATTTGGATAGTTTGCCAGATTAGAGGACTTTTGGTGGGCTTGTCCTCATTCTACAGACTGTTCATTGCTCTATCTTCCATAAATACTTTCAAATTCAGTGGTGTTCGCACTTCTGTTTCCATGATGCCGTCTCTCATTCATCGGACTCCAGAGTATTTTCTTGATTCTGCTGGCACCCGCTCACATTTACCGCATTCCTTCCACCGCCTGCCCTCATCTCAACACTGGGACCCAGTCAACAAAGCTGGAGCTTGAGACCTCACAGCCCTCTGCCCACTCAGTTCGGAATCCTATTCTGGTTTGGATTCAGCCCCCATGCAATGGCTCCCTTGGGCTCCACAGACGCCCCTGCCTCTGGTGTCCCCGGGCCTTCCTCTGTGCCCCACCGTCAGACCATTGCACCTGCTCTTTACTCTTCTCAGAACCAGTTCCCTCTTCCCTTGCTCACAGAACACACACCTTTGTCTACACTATTCAGTGTAGCCACAACCTAACAAATACTTATCAAGCCCCTACTAATCCCAGGCACCATCCTAGAAACTCTGAGGTGATATCCAGGCTTTCTAGGTCTTGTTACTCAAAGTGTGGCCGTGGACCAGCAGCATTGGCATTGCCAGCAATTCCATTAGAAATGCAAATTCTCAGGCCCCAACCCAGACCAACTGGAAGTCAACATCCTATTTTGGAAATCAAAAATAAGATTTCCAAAACCAAAATGATACTTTAACAAGATTCCCAGGAGATACTTGTACACATAATGATTTGAGAAGCACTGTCTGGATTATTGAGAAAGATGGAAATAATTTAGAAGAAGCCCTCTGCTATAGACTGAATGTCTGCATCCCCCACACTGAAGTTCCTATATTGAAATCCTAACCCCCAGTGTGGTGGTGTGGGGAGATGGGGCCTTTGGGAGGTGATTCGATTACAGAAGTGGAGCCCTCATGAATGGGATCTGTGCCCTTACAAAAGACCCTACAGAGCACCTAGCCCCTCAGCCATGTGAGGACACAGAGAAAAGACACCCATCTATGAACCGGGAAGTGGGCTCTCACAAGACACCAAATTTGCAGGTGCCTTAATCTTGGACATTCAGCATTCAGAACTGTGAGAAATAATCATTTGTTGTTTAAGCTACTCAGTCGACGGTGATTTGTTACAGCAGCCCAAGCTAAGACACCCTTCTCAAGTTCTCCCTTTTCCGCCTCAAAAGATCTTTGGAACTTGATCTGCATTTTCTTCATCACCTCAAACTCAGCTTCCGCACGTGTGACATGGGGATAACATTTCCCTCCAGGAGTGGCTCTGAAAGCTGAGAGAAAACATCTTAATAGACCACATCACAGGTTCCTAACTTGGTTTCCTTACCCTTCCACTGAAGAGGAAGGCTCTTGTCTGTGTTTTCATCCTGTTTTCTCCCACCTACGGCAAGACCTAAGCCGCCATTTCATTTCCTCCTCTCAAACTTTCTTCTGCACCAGACACATTCCCTTTCCATACAGACACATCTCTTTTCCTTATCCTCCAGGACCCCGAACTTTTCTTTGCTCCATCTTTGACCTTCTTTTCACTTTGTCCCTAAACGGGAAGACCAATTACTGCTTCCACAGCTGCAATGCTCCACCCCGTATCCTCCAAACCCACCATCTCACTTCTACTCCTGCCTCTAGAACTCACCTCATTTTAAGATTGCAAAAAGCTTGTGGCCTCTGGAACTCACCTCATTTTAAGATTATAAAAAACTTAAAGTAATCTAATTTAAGATTACTTAAATTTAGTGGCCATTTCTCAGGACTTAACTTTTATTATTCCAGACATTCAAAACTTTTCTTTGTTCATGGCACTCTTAGGATCTCATTAATTTTTTCACAGCACCCTTGGGCTAAAAGAAATAATTAGGTGCAAATAACTTAATAGTAATACTTTGCACAGCGTCCAACAGATGTTGCTCTGTTCTCTTTAAAAAATGTAAACTGCCCCACAGTTCTGCTCTGAGTTCAACACACTGCCTCAGGGTGCCTTTGCACACAGGTCAGGAGTCATGACTTCATCCTTGTAAAAGCACGCCAGTTGCCAGGCACTCTCATACCAAGCTCTCTTTCCTTAATTTGTAGGATCTCCAACAGTTACCATGGCCACTCCCTCTCTGACTCTTTTAAGGGTTTCAATTCATGTCAGCACCATCAAATGCCTTTGATCAAGTCTAGCTGAAGATGGCTTACCAGTATCTCAACATTTTTACAAGCAGGTTTAGGACTTGCCTCTCACAGAAAACAAGTAATTGTCTTTTCCCATGAAGCTTCGTCATTCAGTTTGAAAGTGGACATTGCCTGTGATTTCCCTCCTGGGCACTTTCCCCATCTAATGAGTCACAAAGCCTTCTTCATTTCTGCTGTCACCTTGTGGCTTTGAGTCACCAGCCCTCTGATACAGGTTTTCATTACCTGCGGGTTGGACTTGGCAAGTATTCCCTGCTGCCCTCAGTCAGTCTCTCCTTAGTCTTTCCACTCCATCCCAAATATCCTTCCCTTGGGTATGCACCAAATCATTAACTAGCTCTCTGTTTGCAAATATGTTATGCGCCAGCCTTACATTTCCTTTCCTTATCAGCATGCAGCATACCCAATAAACTAGGCAGCATTTTGCTCTCAGAACTTTCCAGGCATATACCTGTTTCTATACTTTTTCTCATGCTATTCTTCCACTTGAATGGGAGGCAGGACAGATATAGAACATTCCCATGATTAACATTCTATTAAACTGTGCTGCTGTAACTGCTTCTACTATAAGAGGGTACCAGCCAAGATTTCCCTTTATCCACACCCTTCTCCTTTCTAAGTCATCTTTTGGTGATTCTCCCCTTTGGTTGCCCAGGTAACTATAAGCCTTGGCACCTTGATTGGATTTTTCTATATCTCCGATAGGTATTTATGCTTGTGTATGCATGCTTTATTATTGCTCCCCAAAAGGACACTACTCCTGCAATCTCTTTTTCCCAACAATTTTTGGAATCCCAGGTTCTACATAAAATAAACACTCAAAAATATTATCAATAAAATCCTTTAAGTCTTAAAACCACACTACCCTTGTCCTTCATGATAGCTATGGAAGGTCATGTCCAAGCCATGTGCTATCATATTGGAAATATTTTCAAAACTATATAATTTTCATATTTAACAAGCTCAGTTTTATTCCTTCAAGAACAAATGCCTTATTGTGAAATCCAGGTATATTTATTTAATGTAGTTTTTGCATTCAACTGACAAAAATAGTGCTTTCCTAAAATCTTAAGGAATATGAGTTTCAAAAAGAACACATTTGTGTTTAACAAGACACATATGTAAAGGCTCTTCCACTGTGCTCAGTTCCTCTTGGCCTCCCCGACTCTCTTACAACAGACCCATCCCTGTAACATTCGGCCCTTTCCAGACATTTTCAAAAGACAATCACCCTTACTGTAACTCTGCTCTTATAGCATTTACTGTTTTTATTGAAACTTCTATTAAGGTCTAGGAGACAGAATGATTAAGATCATGACTGTTTAATAATATGCCTATTGTCAAACTCACATTAAATTATCAATAGGATTTTATATGTACATCAATAATTTATCTCTTGATTACCCTAGAAAGAGAGCATCTATAGTTTTCTCTCCCCAGCACTTTTCCAGGAAGATCCTCTGCTTTCCGAGAACTGGCTCTGTTTTCAATATGGTTCCAATGGGAGCTGCCTTATTCTTTATCTCCACCCCTTTGCAAAGTGAGATCAGTCATACCCTGACTTTGGCCATAGGGGATTGGTCTAACGTTACAAGTTTGGCCAATCATATGACCCTAGCCAGGCTTTTCCTAAGATTTTTCCAACCTGTCATTGGAGAAAAAAAGCAACTTAGAAGGGATCAGTGTCTATATTTTCTGAAAAGGGGAAACCTTTATACTGCTTTGGAAAGGAATAATACTAATGATGACAGAAAAAGAGAGCAAGCGACAAGGAGAAAGCCAAGGTGGAGGAAGGGATGGGAAGAAAGAGAAGGAGGGAGGGAAGGAGGAGTGGGGAGAGAGTGAGCGAGCGAGCTGTAAAGTGGTTCCTGGCACTCACCTCTCAATCTTTTCCTTTCCCCTGGTTTAGACAGTCAATTCTTTATCACGTGATTTACCCTGTATTTTTCTATATATACTCTTTTCATCTAAGACAGTCCACTATGAGTTTCTGTCAGTTACAACCATGAGAACCCTAACAACAACAATAACAAAAAACAGAAATAAAATATTTAATCCCCACCTCACCCCAAACAAGATGGAGGAAACTCTGAGTTTTGTGCCCAGGGTTATACTGCATGAGATTTAAAAATAGGACAAAGGAAAGGAATTTTTTACACAATAATTAAAATGCTTTTTTAACTAACTGAAGGATACATTCACTTTTGGTGTATTCATCAACAGACAGGCTCTACTCAAAGACCCCATCAGTCACGTGTTGGCTAAAAAACTCACTGAAGATACAAAAAAAGAAAAAATTAGTTTAAAACTCCTAGAAAATAACAGAAGAGGGTACGTGCTAAACTGAAATGCAGTAGACAACATTTAATTTTAACTTTTAGTATGATTTTTTTTCTGGCCCAAAGGAGTAGATGAATTTCAATAATTTTGCTTGTCTGTTTACCATTCATAACAACTCTCCAAGTTAAATGTTCCAAACCTTTTAAGGAAAGCCACAGGGGAAAATAATTTCATGCTTGTTCTTAAATCCATGCTGAATTTTACTTGGTTTAGTCATTTGAGGGTGAGAGAATGGTGTTTTGATGAAGGAAAAAATTTCTTGACTCTAACTCAAAAGGGATAAAAAAATGTGAATAGAATTGACATCTTTGGAGTCTCTTCTAAGAAGGATAATTTTGGAAAATGGGCAAAAAGTCAAGTATTGTATGTTCACACTTCAGGCACAATTTAATCTTCCTTCCCATTCCCCCACTACAGAGAAGATAGCTCCTTCTTTTCTTTTTGCTAGTCAGAACACCCATTGTGAGTTCTGACTATAAATTATTTTTCTTCTGCAAAGAATTTATGATTCTTCTAAACTAAGTAATGACCTGTGCTATAGATTCTATGGACTGAATACATTACTGACAATTTAAAAACAAGGTGGATGTTTATACTGGGGTGTATCCTGGCCATTCAAATTGGGAAATATCCATTCATTCATCAACCAATATTTACTGAGCACCCAGGCAGTAGTAGACACTGTTCTAGGGTGGATGGCCCAACTGTGAGCTGAGAGACAGGCCCTGTCCACAAGGAGCTGGCATTCTCCACCAGTTCTCTCTTCTTTTTGGGAGGAAGATAAATTCTTAGGCCAAAAGGGCAACTATCTTCATCATTCTCTGAGATATTCTTTCATACCTATAAAATTTTTAAAATTTCTATAGTTCAATAAAATTTATAGCTTCTTATTTTCATGTAAATGTTTAAAAGATACTTGGAACGTTCATTTTATTGTTGCGCAAAGAAATAAAGTGAAAATCTGACCAACACTCCAAGTCAATGTCAATAAATTGTCCCAGTGAATGTGTAATGTTTTACTTATTTTTTACTTTTAAATTATGGCAATGTAAATGTCAGCCCTTTAGCTTTCTGGGAAATATAAATGGATCAATGTAACATACTCCCTTGAATGACATTTCTGGGATTCTTTTATGAGGCTATCAACAGGAAAAATCTTCAAACTTTTTTTTAAAAAATTAAGAAATTTGATAAAGGGAGTTCTGGTTGTTTTATCTCATTTAATCAGCCTAGATGATGCTTGGGTTTTGCCAAATCAATTCTCCGGGCCTTGTTTCCTTACCAGTAAAATACAGAAACTTAATTATCTCTAAAGTTCCTTGACAAATTACAAAATTATTCTATGGCTATAAGTGTTTTTAGGATTCAATAGTGGTTTAAAATATCCTGCAAATAGCAAAAAGTAAGGATATATGGCTATAATATATTTATTTTATTGATAAAAGTAACTTTTATGAGAAGTTTCACTGAAAATGATTCATTTATAGCTTTAGGTAAAAGTTTACAGTAAAGTAAAGAATTATGCCTTTGTAAGTATAAATGCTAATAAAGGTCTTGCAAAAGTTGTTGAAAAGTTGGTGTGGCATCACAAATGGTATAATTATGGAATTATTGATTAAAATAAAATGAGAAAATGTTTGTATCTGACCAAGTCATATGAGATCATTGTATTTCATTAAATCAAATGAAGGAAACTCAAGCCACTAAAATTTTGGGATAAGGCTTCATAATTCTAAAAGGTGTCAAAGCTATTTAATTAAGAATAAATAAACAAACAACCCAATCGAAAATGGGCAATGAACTTGAATAGATATTTTTCCAAAGAAGATATACATATGACTAATAGATATATGAAAAGATGCTCAACTTTACTAATCATCAGAGAAATGCAAATTAAAACCACAATGAGAATTAACTCATATCTGTCAGAATGGTCACCATCAATAAATCAACAAACAACAAGTGTTGGATAGGATGTAGAGAAAGGGGAACCCTTTTGCACTGTTGGTGGGAATGCAGATTGGTGCAGCCATTGTGGAAAGCAGTACGGGGTTAGCTCAGAAAATTAAAATTGGGACTGTCCTATGACCCAGCCATTCCACTTTTGGGAATTTATCCAAAGAAACCTAAAACATGAATTAGAAAGAACATAAGCATCCCTATGTTCATTGCAGCACTATTTACATTGCCAAGATATGGAAGTAGGTGAAGTGTCCATCTGTAGATGAGTGGATAAAACAGCTATGGGACATTTACACAATGGAATACCACTTGGCTGTAAAAAAACATTTTACCCTTTGCAACGGCATGTATGGACCTGGAGAACATTATGCTAAGTGAAATAAGCCAGTTAGAGAAAGACAAATACTATATGATTTCACTCATATGTGGAGTGTAATGAACAAACCGAACTAACAAGCAAAATAAAGGCAGATTCATAGAAGGACAGCAGGCTGACAACTCTGGGTGTGGACATAGTGGGTGGAGGGGTCAAGCAAAAAGGAAAAAGAACTCATGGACATGGACAACCATATGGTGATTGTGTGTGGGGGGGTTTTATAAGGAGAATAAAAGGTAATGGAAAAATACAATATAAAAAAAGGGAATGAATTAAATAAATAATTATTATTCACCACTCAGATGTAGGAAAGTAGCAATAATATTCAAACTGGAGGTTTGAAAATAATTACCAAGGGAGTCCTAGCTAAAAGAGACATGATTTGTCCTGTGGTTTATAACTAAAATAGCAATAAATCATGGGCTTAATATTTCAACAGTCTATTTAGAAGCTAGACCCAGAGGAGCTGCCCATGAAGATAAATAACACAACATGCCAGCTACTTTTTTTCTTTTTATTTATGGGGAATTTTTAAAAAGATTTTACTTACTTATTTTTAGAGAGGAGGGAAGGGAGGGAGAAATAGAGGGAGAGAAATGTTGATGTGTGAGAGATACATTGGCTGCCTCTTGCACATACCCAACTGGAGACCTGGCCTGCAATGCAGGCATGTGCCCTGACTGGGACTTGAACCGATGACCTTTTGGTTTGCAGGCCAGCACTCAATCCACCTGAGCCACACCAGCTGGGGCTACTTTTTTTCTTAATGCAAAATGTATCATTTCAGCATCCTTCACTTGCCAGATGGAATGCAACGAGTGCTATAATTCCAGAGGGCACAAACTAAATTATCTGACTTGTGGGTTCTATTTTGGAATTTTCCTTTCAGCAGAATCTGTCCTGCTCCCTAAGTTTTTTTAAGTTTATGCAAGTCAAAACTATTATTTTCTTTGCCTTTGGGGATGGTTCTGTTTACTGACATTTCCCCCCAATCATACCGAAATAGTCACCAATTAGCACATAAAAATATATTAAGATTTACATTGTGCATGCACACACAAGAACAACCTGACTTGAAATGTTTATTGCTTTAGCTGAAATCTGTAATCATTATTTTGAAAGGTCTGAGAGTTGAATCATTTCTGTATTCTATGATTTAAGTGAAACTAGCATTACAGTCAGAAATAAACTTTAGAGGCATTCTTCTATAGGCTTTTTATTTTAGAAACGAGGATGCAGGCACTCAAGTGGTAACATGTATTAGCTGAAGTTACGTAACTAAAAATGGAAGTCATGTCTCCTCACTCTAAATTCTGTGCAAATCGTCCTTCGGTAAAGAATCATGACTTGTTCTATGTTCAACACTGTGTTGTTTCCATGGATGGTTTTACTGAATCTCATATCCAAATGACGAGGGCTGTATGTGGATTTTGCAAAAAAAAAAAAGGCCCTAATTCTCCACCACTCTCTGTATCTACCTTCTTTGCAATGTGACTTGCAGCTCCCCTAAATAAAAGATAGCATCAATTTCCATATCTCTTGGATCTAGTCAAGTCTTATGGCTTGTTTAGGCCAAAGCAGCAGAAAGAGACAAGATTTCTTAAGAGACCTTGCACTCTTCCACTTGCTCTCAATTGGATGCCTTTCTCAGTTCCACATGAACAAGCCTAGGCTAGCTTGTTGGATGCTGAGAGATGTGTGTCTGTCATCTGTGTTGACCCAGCTGATGGTCAGTCAGCCAGCCTCCAGAAGCAGAGCCCCTAGGTAACTGGCATTTGAACCAAAGACACATAAATGAGCCTAGTCAAGACCAGAAGAACCATTCAGTCGGGTCGAACTTCAATTGCTACACACAGAATCATGAGCTAAATAAATGGTCGCTGTTTTAAGCCAGTAAATTTTAAGGTGTTTGTTATGCAATGGAGCTAAGTGATAAACATTGGAATAAAGTAGGTCTCACATCCACAAACTGTATTCTTAACAGCAATCAGCCCCTTGGCAGGGACAACATTTAGGCTTGATCACACAGAATCCCTCCACCAGTGTGAAGACCACAGTAGATTCTCAATAATTTTAAATGGGTGAGTACACGATGATATAAGCATACTCTATACCCTCTAACTTGTCCAGCCTCCTAAAATAATAAATGAGAAAATACAGTATAAACTCTATGGGTAAAGAGACTAGGAGACATTCTAACATAAAAATAGGCAATGGATGTGAACAGGCAGTTTGCAGAAGAAAAAAAGAAAGAAATACAAATGGCCAATAAACATATGTAAATATGCTTATTTTTGTTCATAATTAAAGCAATGATATTAAAAATAATACCATTTCAAACTATATATATTATCATTTCTAACTATATGTTATATGTAATATATGCATATTATATATGTAATATATACAACATAATATAATATAACGTGTATATACATATATACAAAAATATATAGCTAGAAATATATGTATATGCATATACCTGTATGTACAGGGGTGAGCAAAAGTAGGTTTGCAGTTGTTTATATGCAAAATAATACAATAATCAATAAATAATAATACAAAAATGAACTGTTTTGTGTACTTAAAACTGTAAACCTACTTTTGCCAGTCTATATATATATAATATATATATAAAATATATATATACACACATATATATGCTTATTTTTACTCATACATAAAGCAATGGAATTTAATGCCATTTCTAATAATATATATAAATACTATATCTAACTATACAAGAAATGCATGCATATATGTATCTATCTATATCTATCTATCTATCTATGTGAAGGTCTTTCCAGAAGAAATCTCTTTTTGAGAAAAGATAAGAGTTGATAACTCTAAAACTGTGCTTCTTCAACTGGAATGTATAACAGGTCACCCGAGACTCCTATCAATGCAAATTGTGACGTAGCAGGTCTGGCGGGACCCTAGAGGCTTCATGACTGACTAACAAGCTCCCAGGGGGCTGATGAGGGGACCAGACTTGGAGCCACCAAGCTGCAGTTACTTGTTACGGGGAACTTTAAAGATGAAAATCCTTACTTGGACAGACATAAAAAAAGTATTTGAAGGTATAGAACCTACGTCACTTGGTATGCATTTTACACCTCACATGATAATACGAACAATTACTTTAAAATGTTCTCTTCATGTTAATCAGTATATAGAGTTGGGCAAATTGTTCCCTCAAATGTGTTTTCTTGTCAGTTTGTCGCTACCTCCCTTACTTCATTTCTCACGTGGTAATGTAACTGTTCATAATCAATGTCCCCCGAGCGTGTGGCGACCATGCCTTCCTCATCTTTGCCGCCACTGTCTTTCGGAGTGTTTCATGAATATTAACTTTGTACTGAACATTCCAAAGGGAGCTTACCGACGCCACGGTTTCTTTCTAGACCCTTGAATTGTGCGCATCGGAATGTGCGATCCTTAACCAAAACACACTTGTTTTTAATTCCCAAAGCAACTTTGGATGATAAATTTTTTCTGTTTAATTTTCCTCATCACCCAAGTACTCCTTTTTACCTGGGGCCTACTCGCTTTTTAATTACATTTGCATTTGTCTAATTCAGCCTAAAACGCCTGTTCCTAATTCAGAAGTGACAGTGCTAAGATTTCCCAATAGAACAACTTCTGGTTGTGATAAATGGAGTTGATGGAAAGTTCTGATACACACATTATCTAAAAGGCTCTTAGTTTGTGGATGCTCACAGTTCGTGGATGCTCCCAAATAGGCATAAAATAAATTTGGTTTGGTTCTAAATCCAAGGTGCTTGGGGCTTAGCCCTCTTAACAAAGGCCCATGCATGTGTCCAAAGGCACTGGGGTTTTATCTGACATCCAGATCCACAATTTAAACACAATTGAACTGGACACTTGAACTGAGTGAACTGCATGGCACGTGAAATAAATCCATTAAGGAAAAACAGAGAGACGCAGTATCCCAGTCCTCATAATGAAGTAGTTGGCTGTGTGCTCTGAGTAGATCCATGGTCATTATGATAACCTTGTCTTGAAATCTGAAGTGAAGGCTTCAGCATTATGATTTTGAAGCAGGGGCTACAGAATCAGAAGATCAAGGTTCAAATCCCAACTGTACTGCCTTCTAGTTGTGAAACCTTGGGAAAGTTACAATCTTGGTAAGATTGTTTTAAAATCCCTACCCCAGGATATGTTCACTGACTTTAAAGAGAGAGGTAGGAGGGAGAGAGGGGGAGAAAGACATAGAGAGAAAGAGAAACATCGATGTGAGAGAGACACAGAGAAGTATCAATCAGTTGCCTCCTGTACACACACAAAAGGGGGATGGAACTTGCAACCTTTTGATGTATGGGTTGATGTTCCAAACTGCTTGAGCCACCCACCAGGGCTTGGTAAAAATTTTAATCTGACAAATGGACTGACAATAGTACCAAATTCCAGTGGTTATGAGAGTTAAATTGGATAATTCTTGTAAATGGCTTAGCACAGTGTATGGCCCTATGGTGGGTGCTCAATATATGCTACTATTTTAAATTTCATATCATTATTATTTTATCTCCTGGAATACTAGGAATGGTATATGGGAGAAAGTCAGATGGCAGTAGTCGTTGGGTCCCAAAGCCATCATCTCCGATTAAAAGGTGCTTTGACCTTCTCAGGTCTGTCAAGGCAATCCCGTTCTCACACTGAACCTGACTGCTGCCCTGACAGTCTTTCATGGCTCAGATCTTATTTTAGTGGCTCACAGACAAGGTGGCCCATCGAAATCATGTGGCGCTTGTTAAAGACAAACTCTGAGTCTCCCACTGAGGTGCGGGACAGTGGGTCTCAAAGTGCAGCTCTGGGACAGAAGTGTTGGCATCAGCAGCCTTCAAAGGGAGGCCTGCTGACCTGGAAATACAGGGTAGGACCCCACGATCTGGGCAATGAGCCCTTCAGGTTATTCTGATGCATGCCGAAGTTCACAATAACTGACCAAGTGGAATGTGATTTTAGATAAGCTCCTCTTGCGACTTAGCCTTGCTCATTTGCATACTGTCATGGGAACCAGTACTAGAACAGCATTGCACTTTATCCTTGCTAAACCATCCGACCCACCAGCAGAAACAGCTCAGAATTCTCTTCCGTGGACCCACCTCCAGAGAAGTGGACAGGTCATGCAAACACCTGTCAGGGCCCATTTTCTCTGGGGACACTGATTTCTATTAAGCTCACTCCTTTGTTTTGTTTTAGACACAAGCTTGTTTTTAAGGTTACTTTATTGATTGATTCGTTTACTTTATCATCAAACATTTATCATGTCCTTACTATGTGTCAAGGTATCAACAACAATGGAGAAAATGTCACACTTTATGAGAAAATATTTTAGAAGACAAAACTGATCGTTAACAGAGATGTTGGCATTTTCTTTCCCTGGGAGCCTCAGCAACTGGGTTGACAACAGTCCATGTTGACCATTTTGATACGGCCTTTTCTAAATGTAGGAGAGTGGACTGTATGATTTTTTTTTTAGTTTAGTTTTTGAAAAACCCAGAGATACAAAAAATATTGAACATTTATTTGCAGCTTGTTCTTAATTTCCTTAAAGTGTTTTCCAATTGCTTGTGAGATTTCAAGGAATTGAAATAACCCCAAAATAAGTCAGTGAAAATAGAAGCAATAAAACATAGCCTCATTAGGGAACGGAGAGGAGCTTGGTAAAGATGCCGGAATAGTGGGCTCATAACATATTAGTGTGTGCAATTTCCACTTCTAAGAAAGGGTGATTTTGTAGCTCTTTAAAGCCTAGGAACTGAGTTTTGATTGTGCCCTTAAGTCAGTTATGCGTTAAATCATATGTCATAATATGGATCTGGAAAATGCACCTAACTTTTCTCTATAACCTGGCATCAAGATAATATTATTGGGGGAAAAACCAAAAGGAAGCTGTCAGCTTGACCTGCCGTAGTCTCCCTTGAAGTTATCCAAGGTTTTCATCAGAAGTTTTCTGTAGAAAATAGGGTTCCGGCCATACAAACATAAATCATGTTTCTCAGGCTTACCAGTTTAATGTGTTCTCGCTTCTGGTATTTTTCACTGTAATACTGCTCTTGTCGAAGATTAAGCAGTTGCTGTTGTTGTTTATCCTTCAAGTCTATTAACTTTTGGGTCATTTCGGCATCCAGGGCAGCGAGGTCCTGCTCAATGGCTGATGAGCCGTGGTCAGGGCTGCTGGGCTCTGATCTGCAGGGACACAGAGCTGGATTCACAAAACATGCAGGTCATAGTCAGGTGGGGGGTGGGGGCTTCACCAGAGTTCCTCCTGGAGAGCACTGTGTTTGAATGTATTTCGATAGCCCACTTCAGGTACAGGCTGGAACCCCGAGGACAAGACATTTGTTTAGACCAGTCAGTATGTGCCGGGCACTTTCTACTTTACAAGAGGCTGTTCCAACAACCCAGTGAGTAGTATGTCCCCCTTCAGTTAACATCCAAGGAAAACAGGCTGGAGGAGACAACGTGCCTAAGGCCACCGTGGGGGAGGCTGCAGTGCAGCTCACCCCGGGACAGACTCCTAAGGAAAAGCAATGTCTGTGTTCTTAAGTACCGCATAGAATGATTGCACGCCAGTATCTGGGCAGAAAATAACCTTATACTATCTGGTCTTTGATTATGTGAAAAGCTCAGGTGGGATGATGGGTATTTGAATAAAAAACTAATGAATATTATGTCCATTTGTAACTCTGAGCTATTTTCAGAATTTTAATGTGTGTCAAGGGGGTGTGAGATGGACAGATATACTCAGGCCTCAGTGGCTTTGTCTCTTGAAGAAAAGTTTCTTCTCATATGTCTTTTGATACGAGATGCTTAGGGTTTTTTGTTTTTGTGTTGAGGGAAAGTATAAAAAAATAACCAAGGGAACAACATTTCTGCATCTACCGTAAAAACAGCATTGAAAATATCCCATTGCCTAATGTTCTCTGTTTAATATCCATGAGATGAATTCTTTTGTAATTTAATACTGGGAAAATGTTTGTCTCTCTTAGAAAAGCAAGCAAGTTTCCTTTAATCAAATAAGGAGAATTGTCTAACCCATATTTCCTTTTCTCAGAAGCTAAAGGCTAAATTCAGTGTTCAAGGATAGAAATTACATTAAATGGTTGGTGCTGTCCAGTAGAAATATAACATGAGCCACGTATTTAGTTTTTTCCTCACACATAATTTAAAATTTTTAGTAGCTACCTTAAAAAGTAAAATGAAATGTGTGAAATTAATTCTAACAATACATTTTATATAACCTACTACACCCCTAATTATAGTATGATTTCAACATGCAATTAAAGCAAAATACAACCAGAAATACTGAATAAAGAACAATCTCACAGTAACCAGAGGGGAGGAGGGAGAGGGATAATACGTGATAATGGGGGGTGGGGGACTCGAGGAACACGTATGAAGGACACATGGGCAAAGCCAAAGGGGGTGGGATTGAGGGCAGGAAGCGGGGATGGGTGGGTGGTGGGGCGTGATAGGGTGAAAATGGAGACAATTGTACTTGAACAACAATAAATAATAAAATAAAATAAAATCAATGCAAGTCCATAGAAAAGATGTGAGTTATTTTATATTCTTTTCTTTTTAAATCAAGTTTTTGGAATCTGGTATGTATTTTATATTTACAGCACATATCAATTTCTATGAGCTACTTTCCAAGGGCTCAACAGCCACTTGCAGTGAGTGACTCCTGTACTGGACAGCAGGTCTAGAGAGCTGGTCGCCCCTCAGTCCGTGTGTATGTTGTTTTTCTATTTTCATAGGATTTTTACACACATCTTCTATAAGTTGCTTCAACGCCCTATTGGAAGTTTGCAGGATAAGACTTTAAGTAAATAAATATGTGAATGGACAAATGACTACATACATATCACTAAAAGAGAAATTTTAAAGTTTTAGACCAAGCTTTCTCGAAACTGTCTGCCTAACTGTGGGTAAATGTTAATGCCTTTAGCTTTCCTCTTCTTCCCTGGAAGTTCGCCTAGAATGCCTCTACGGTGACTCCAGCTCTACAAAATAATGATTGAGTTGCTTCATAAAACACTAGTGCTATGTTTCGACTGTGCGTTTTAATCACATGTTAAGTCTTATGTTCACAATATGAATTGGAAAAATTCACCTTACCTCTCCCTATAACCTGGCACCAAGATAATTCAGTAAAGAAGCAAAGGAAGGCTGTAGTTCAGCCCCCCCCGCCCCCCCCACCCCACTCAGCTCTCCGACAGGTAGCTTCCATGCTCACATAGTTCCTGGCATTACCATATCAGCAACATGGGGGTGATACTGTATAGATCATGTTAACTGCTGAGTCTCCTGGGCATACAGTTGACACTCAATAAGTATTGGTTGAATAAATATGTAAGGGATGCTTCTCCCCATCAAATCTGGGTGAATGGAGTTCTGGGGTCCCGTAGATCCAAGCACAAGAGTTACCTGTGCAGGGCTTTGTGGGTTTTAGAAGGTGCGGCAAAGTGGGGACTTCTTTTTTTCTGTATGACAAGCTGTCTCTTCAAGTAGGCTCTAGGTACACAGAAAATTTTCATACCCACCAGGTTGGCCACTGTAATATGGAAGTCAGCCAACTGATATTGGGCTCATAGGCTAGAACTGAAGGGTAGAACTTCCTGCATATCTGTTCTCAGAATTTGGCCAAATAAAGAAATTCAGTCCACAGGCAAACCTGCACTGAGGTGACAGAGGAGCCAGAAGGAATGGAGGGAGTGGGGTGGCTTTCCTTCTAGCAGTGGTATAGGTCCAAAATGTGTTACAAAACATCAAAAACCCATGTCAATGACTCTTCCTCATGTCATCAAACACACACTCATTCAACTTACTTTTTCTTACTATCCTTTTTGGCTGTCTTTTCCAAAGCTGCCCTCCTTCTTAAGTAGTCATTCTGAATCTCATTATACTTTGTAGTGTGTTCTTTGATAAGGTCAGTGGTTTTCTTGTGGTGCCTCTTAACCAGGTCTTTCATTTCTTTGTAGTGCTTCTTCTGAAGTTTTACAAATGATTTCTGTTGCTTTAGCTCTTCAATGGTCTGTGCTTCCACTTCTGCAACACGAACAGAAAATGTAACAGACATGGAAGGACCGAAAGTATAGATATGGAGAGGAACGGTAACTGATTATTGAGCAATGTTTGTCTGATGTAGTTAACTTTGTGACTATGTTAACAAATTTCTCGAAGACTCAATTTCTTTACTTGTAACTTTTCAAAAAAGTCTGGGTTCCCTAGAAACAGAGCCCAAGAGGGGCAACCAGGTGCATATGATTTACAGAGGGGTATCTCAGGAGGAGGGAATGAGGGCAGCAGAGAGGAAAGGGGCAGTAGCTCAGCAACAGTGTGCTCTTAGCTGGAGTCTGGCTCCTGCCTGATTCAACAGGTAACTCTGGAGGGTGACTTGTACTACAGAGCCAGCCTCACCGTGAGACAAGAAAGTCAGCATTCTGTGTATTTGAGGGGGGAGGCATATCCTACTGGAGAGGAGGCTTCCTCTGGGCTGAGGGCAATTTTCAAGAGCAGGGGAAGCTATGAGCTGTTATTACCCAGCATTCACAACAGCTAGAGGATGGGCGCACCAGAAGGTAAAGGAGATGTGGGTGGGGCCTCATAGCATCCACCTTAAGGATCACAGACTGCTTCCTTACTTTTTAGGGTTATTTTGACGATGAAATAAAAGAATTCCTGCAAAGTATTTCACACAGTTTCTGGCAGTGTGCCTGTAGATACTTAGCAAATGACTGTATAGTATCTGCAGCACCATCTCTAAGGGGCACTGTTCACAGTACAGACACGGTAGGTTTGCGTATTTATCACAGTGTTCCAGTACAGAGCAATAAAGTGAGGGACAGTCCCTTAATGCGATTCTCCCAAAGGCACCGTAAGGGTTAGTGGCATCTTAAATTACTACATATTTTATCCAATGCTGAAAAAACGGTTAATGTGAAAGAACTTGACCTGAAGACATTCTGTATTTTATTGACATATTTTATTAACTCTGGAAAACGCATTAAAAATATGTTAAGGTTTCCGAAATTAAGATGCATCTTACAGTCCATGGAGCCTAACAGTGGGCCAGCGTTTTTCGTTCTTAGCTGTCCATGAACAGTGGGGTGCCCTAACATTGACGGTGTCTCAGCTGCAATGAATTATCATCTATTTGGACCTAGATGATGTCATAGGTCACATGTTCCCATGCTTTGGTTTGAACTTTCTGCTGCTGGGAACAAAAACATGTTATCATAAATATTTAGAACTGTCAAGAGATTCAGAAATAATATATGCCATGAATAGCAACTGACCTGAATAGAAAATGAGATATCTAGTGGATAAATGTTGAAATCAGAATAATAAATTATGTTCCTAAATGCTGAGGTCTTTAAGCATTTGCAATGTGTTTTCCTTTTTTACAATGTGTCTATTCTCCTGACATTTGATTCCTTTTGATAAAGAGGCAAGGGAGAAAATCAGGTATATTTATTTAATGATTACCCTTAGCCCCAAATAGACTCATCAGGTTTGCATAATAACTTATTATATTAAGAATTTATAATCCTAAGGAATCGCTGCATTTTTGCCAACAGATTCAGTCCCACTTCTTTAAAAATGGTATGCAGTGCCTCAGCTATGGCAAGTTTAGCAACAGGGTTCAAAATGTTCCAATGTATGATCCTGACAAGTGCAAGAGAAAATACTTTAAAAAAAGTTTGTGGATGAAAGGCTATTCTTTGAATATGCTCTTAAGTATAAAGGTAATGTCCACTATATAAAGAAACAAATATTACTCATAAACAAGCCACTCAGAGATAATCACTGCTAATATGTCAGTACACCCATTGCCTTTTTTCTATGCATTTATTTATTTTTATTACTTTTATTTTTTTAAAGATTTTATTTATTTATTTTTAGAGAGAGGGGAAGGGAGGGAGAGAGAGAGGGAGAGAAACATCCATGTATGGTTGCCTCTCACTTGCCCCCAACCAAGGAACTGGCCCACAACCCAGGCACCTGCCCTGACTGGGAATCGAACCAGCAACCCTTCAGTTCACAGGCCAGCATTCAACCCACTGAGCCACATCAGCCAAGGCCTATTTATTTTTAAACAACAATAGAATCATGCTCTATTTACACTTCTGTCTCTTGTTTTATGTGTCAACATTGTATTGTTACCCAGGGAACTAAATCTTTAAAAACAGGTTTTTAAAATATACATTCTTCAGGTAATTTACCTATGCACATTTTATGTGTTATTTTGGTAAAATATAAATACATACATAAAAGTATGTAAATCATGAGTGTTAAGGCCTGTAAATTTTCACAAAGTGAGCATGCTTCAATAACCATTACTCAGATCAAATAAGAGTATTATCAGCACCCAGATGCTCTCTTTCTGGTGCCTGCTCCCTACCAAGCATAATCCAATCTACGTTTCCAACAGCATGAATTAGCTTTCTTGTTCTTTGACTTTATGCAGATGGAATCATCAGGAATGTGCTTTTTTGTGTCTGGCCTCTTTTCTGCCACGTGATCCTTGTGCATCGTAGCGATGTTGTCTGTGGCCGTAGTTTATTATTCCCAGAGCTGCATCCAGTTTGAGTCTGTGATGACACCACCATTTACTGACCCTCCTACTGCATGTGGACAATGGGTTCCATACAGCTGGGCTCCTACCAATGGTACTGTTTTTGGTGAGCACATGTGTACCTTCCTGTTACACGTCGGGTCAAGTGTTATCACCATGTTTCAGACACTACTACTTACTGCTAATTGTATTAAAGAAAGCTTGTTCCAATTTTAGCTGTACTAGTTCATGGAACTAACCAAATATAAACTATTTCCAGATTGTATTGCAGTTTCCAAATACTGTGTATTATTCTGTTGTCACAAATGTATCATATTCTGCATTTCTAAATTACAGTTTATTGTCACTTTGGGAAGACATTTTTGTTAGCTGAGTCACAGTTTCAGTATGAAATTAGTTTTTGGATTCTAAAAGAGATATCTTGTGAAATTATTTATTTATTTGTTTTTAAAAGATTTTATTTATTTATTTTTAGAGAGAGGGGAAGGGAGTGAGAAAGAGAGAAACATCAATGTGTGGTTGCCTACTATGCGCCCCGAACTGGGGACCTGGTCTGCAACTTAGGCATGTGCCCTGACTGGGGATCAAACCGGTAATCCTTTGGTTCACAGGCTGGCACTCAATCCACTGCACCACTCCAGGCAGGGCAGAAATTATTTTTATAGCAACAGGATCCTATCTGCCAAGTATGGCTACTTCTCTGTGACCACATCATGTAGTGTGGCCTCAGCTAGGACTGTATATATCCACACATATTTTTAGATAAGAAATATTAATTGTTATCTTTCAGAGATAGATGGATATATTCTTCTTATACTCTATAATATTCAAGTGCCTAATTCCATGGTGGGAGAAGGATGATATTTACCTGTTAAAACGCTTTGAATAAGATCTTCTGTTTTGGCAGGTGCCTTTACAGAACCTGAAATAAAAAGATAAAATAAATAGCCACTTTTAACTTTTTAAATTTTATTCTTCCTGTAAAAACATTTGGCCCTTGAGTTTAAATGTATTTAAGGAGAAATTATAAATTCTGAGAGACAATTACTCCAAAAAACCTTCTAAGAAATGTTCTCATTTTGTTACTTTGAGGCCAACAATTAAATGTGAATTTGTATGCTCCATTTATAGAGAAAAGGATATTGCCTCTACTGAAAAAGTAATTCAGTAGAAGCAATACTAGTGCCACCTTTTGGCAAAATCAGGAACGGCAAGTGGTCTTTTAAAAATCAAACGCTGAACAGTTGGCAGTAATAGTTGTTGCAGGCGAGATCCATTAGTGGGCGCCAGAATCATCGGTGAAAGTGCAAGGAGAACCAGGATATTTGCATCACCTAAAAGCATCTCCCCCAATATATCCATTAACTATAAAGAGAAAACCACAGTGGAGAGCCTGGCACGCATCACCTTAACCAAGTGATCCAGCCTCACCAGTGGGGACGCATTTCAACATCAGGTGCCCCTGATATGAGGCACTGAGAAGGGCACAGCATCATTTCTGTGATGTTCTTGCCAAAAATCTATAACTGCAGCCTAATCATGAGAAAACATCAAGCTGGTCCAAACTGAGGGACATTCTACAAAATAACCGACCAGTACTCTTCAATAGTGTCAGGGTCATGAAACACAGGACAGACTGAGGGACTGCCTTAGGTTAACGGAAAATAGGACACATGACAGCTAAATACAGTGTGGGGTCCTGGGCTGGACCCCGAACAATGGAAGGACACTAGTGGAAAGCAGGTGAAGCTCACATAAGGTCTGCAGTTCTGTTCAGGGCACTGTGCCCAGGCTAATTTTCTGACCCGATAACTGTGCATGACTCTGAAAGATGTTAACACTGGGGAAGTAGAAATCACTTTTGCAATGCACTTTGCTCCTTTTAAAAGTTGATTCTGTAAGTCAAATTATTTCAAAACATGAAGTTAAAAAAATCAAATAGTAACAGTATAAATTCTCTTTTTCTCTCAAAAGCACAAAACTATACTTACTCATATATTTAAATGACTCATTTCTATTCCAGAAGCACTCGAAATGTTTGTATTTGTTATGTAAAACTCTTCACTTGAAAATATCACTTCTTGTTTATGATCAAGTCATCTTACTATTACCAATCTCAACCACCTTCTTAAAAGCATACACCCTGGTCACATCTTATACAAACTTAATATGATTTGCTCTTTTCAAAATCTCATTCTCCCCCATGAGAAGTACCCCTCCAGTCACAAGTGGGGGATCTGGATTTGACTGCAGCCATGCTCTAGCATGACAAGAAAGGATGGAGACGTGAAGCCATACTTCCATGTAAGAAAATTCTTTGGCCTTTTATTTACTTTATTGACCAACTCAACAAAAAGTCATTAAGCACATGCTATTCCTTAGCTCTTTGCAAAGGAAACGTCCGACTGAAGTCTAACCTGGGAACCCTACCATCTACTGGGGTAACAGGACATGCTTATGACGGGGGGCTGCCTAAAGCAGTCTTAGGTCAAATGCCAAAGTGAGCTGCATTAAATCAAAGGGTTTTCCTGAGAAGTGAGACATGAGCATGGCTTTGGTAGAAGCACAGAAGATGAAAGCAAGAGTTTTAGGATCACAGGGAACTCTGTCAGTCCTGACATCACACTTCACTAGCTATGTCACCTTCAAGAAGCACTGTCACCTCAAAACTGCAGTTTACTCACCTGCCCGATGGGGACAATAATAGAACCTACCCTCATAAGCAGATACTATTATAAGAGTTCAATGAGATAATCCATACGAAGGATTTAGCTGAGTGCTCTGCACCTGGCAAACACTCGAGTTATTAAAAATAAGTTGGAGAAAGATGGAAAGGAGCTCTTGCATAGACTTGACTTAGTGAGGAAGAGCTAAGAATGAGCTTCTAAAGCACAGCTGTTTACACGTTGTGTTTTAGAAGCACCCTGCCAGCACCCCGCCAGCAGAGGGATCCTAATCCACCACCAAATAATGACACCAGAAACCTGGGTGATACTGTGTGGTTCATAAGTCACCAGCAGAGCCAGATGGTCACTTAGGTGTCTCCCTTGGCATCCATCCATCCATTCATCCATTGCTTTAACACACATTTCTGGAGCCCTCCTAAGTCCATGCACCCTTGCTCACATGAAGCTTTAGGTAACTGAATCCTGCCACCTCCTTGGTGGCATGAGTAAACTAGAGGCTCTTTGTTCTGTTATAAAGCCCTCTTTTCTGAGAGTTTACCTGGAGCAGGCTGGCTGTGGAGAGCCTGGGAGGGCGGTTTGGGTGCCAGGGATGTAGTGTGATTCACTCCATTTTCTGCTGGAGTCGTCCTGGCTTCACTCGGTGCCTCTGATGGTGTTTCCCCCGGATCAGCCTATGATCACAAACATCCTTTCATTTTCCACATTTCTTACTGTTTTTTTTTTCTTTATTACCTTCCTAAACCAATGAGGCCACATTTGATAGTGCGTTCACAACTCATTTGGAGTCTGAAATATAAAATTTGAAACTCTCTAGAAAGCAGCGTAAAAACAGCATGGAGTTGAATGATGACTGATAGGTTACCTGTATGAAAGACCCCAGTTTTATCGTCTATGTCTAGGCCCCCCAGGTAGTGCCCCACACACTGGCTTTGGACCTGAACGTGTGATAGGCTTTGATCAAATGAGACTGTAGCAGATGATGCAAGCCAAGAAGTGAAAAGACACTTTTGAGTTTTTCCTTTTTCTCAGACCCCTGAGATAGCAATGGAGGCTGAGAGACCATGTGGAGGGCAGCTAGGTCATCTAGGCAAGGAAGTCGTAGGTCAGCCAGTGCCCTCTGGCCACAGGCACATGGGTGAGCCCAGCTAGGACAAGCTGAGCATGGTCCCCAGCAGCAGAACTGCCCGGCTGGCCAAGTGACTCATGAAAAATACTAAGTAGCTGGTGATGTAAGCCACTAAATTTAGGGGTTGTTCGTTAATGCAGCCATAGCTAATTGATATGGTTGATACTAGCCCAGATTTTGGAGCCAGACCTACCAAGTTCAAATTCTAGCCCTTCCACTCATTAGCAGTGTAGTATTAGGCAATTCATTTAACTGCCTCAGTTTCCTCATCTTTACAGATGAAGACAAGTTTGTACTAGAGATCATAATATCTCTATTGCAAAGCTGTTTAGAGGACCAAGTAAGCGGATGTTCATGAAGTATAGCTCATGGTCTTAGTGTAGTTCCTGGTACAGAATAAACATGTCGTATTAAATAAAGCATTGATGTTTACATAACACCACAGATGGATCGCAATAATAACAAAGGTATTGAAACTTATGAAGTCCCCACCAGATACTCTCCAGCAACTAGTGCACAGCCCTGTGCAGAATAACCCTTTAGGAAATGTTGGTCCTTAGAGAGTGACTCCCACAGTGATTACAGACCATGTAAAGGGACTTTTCAATGCTTTAAATGTTCTGTAACCCTTTTCTTAGAATTGCCTTATAGGTCCATGGCAGATTTTACTGACAGTGATGCTGCGTCAATGTTCTACTTTGTAGTGCATTAAAAATATAGACATTAGGAAAGAGCCAGGAGTCATCTGGAGCTCAACATTGTGACATTTTGTCATGTAATTACAGATAACAGATTGTCATAGTATAACATCTTTATAAAAAGTAAGACGAGTGAAAATAATGACACTGATTGTCACAAGGAGCTTTCACCATCCGCCAAAGCATCTTTAAAACATGAGTCTCAAAGCCACTCTCTGTGATGGCAGAACTTCATTTCACTCCACAAACAACGCCCCCTCATCTACCTGGGCCTGCTCGGTGCTCCTGGAAGCCACAGCCCTGGGATCAGGCATGGGCGATCACCTGTGGGGCGGGGGGCCTAAACCGGTAACCTAGGCACCCGGAGAACTCACTATGCAGACTCTGCCTTTGAAAGATGGCCACTTCAACAGGGTAAGTGCTAGCATAATCATTTAGTTACATCCATGGGGAAAATTCTCCCTAGAATCACTATGCCTTATGTGCATTTTTTGTTCAGCAAGAAATTACAAACTGCAGGCTTATGGTCCAAATAGGAGATATAAAAATACATTCTTTGGTTCACTATATATACATATATATGTATGAGTATGGAAATATACATGTGTGTATGTGTATACACACACATACACATATGTATATGAAGCTTTTCTTCAAAACATGGACCAGGCAACCCAACCCTGGGCCCGCGTTCCTGCTTTGGGTTGGAACCAGGTGGTTTCTGCCCTTTCGGGACTGCTCCTCTTTATTCACTTGGCCCCCCTCCTTCATTCCTGTAGGCATCTAGGTTCATGGGAGATGCTTGAGAAGACCAAAATACAGTAAATATTTGGCCACAAAATTTATAAAGGAAAAGCATTTACATCACACAGCAGAAGCTAAAGTAAGGGGACACTGGAAGGAGCATTAGGTCATTTGGGAAGTCATCCATTGGGGCTGGTCCTCTGAAGTAGGTACAGTGAAGCCTCCCAGACCCCCAGCTGAAGGGGGCCCCTGTGTACACCCGCTCAGCTGCTTCAGAAATAAAGAAGGATGGCACCATGTTCCGTGGGCACCTGACCTTCCCCAGTTATATCCAGGCAGGTTCCTGGACCCGTGTGGGGAGTGAGCCAGATTCTTTACAATGTGACAACTGGCTGTATGTAATTAGCCCTCTGGAGAAGAATAAGAAGAAAAGAAAATATTGATGGAGGAAAGTATGGAGGTGATGAAAAGCCAGTTTCTATGAAGATAATCACGAGTGGCTTCTTTTTGGCAACTAGAATTAGTGTCTTGAGGGAATCAGGCTAGAAGTGTATTCAAAACGCACGCAGCCTGCATATTTTTGCCTTATATCTGACTTGTACATTCCATGTAGCATGCAGGCACTTGGGAAACCAAGTTCCCTCATCTATGCAAGTCAAAATGAAGGAAAAATAAATATCAAAGATATGTATGATGAAGTCCCTACATGCCAGACACTGATATAATACATACATTCAAAAGTAATTTTTAAAGAGCAGATAATTTTTTAATAAACACACAGGAAGACATTTTATAGTTACAATTGAGGATAAAGAGACCACCAGGGTTCAGTGCTGCATTTTGAGGTATGCTTTGGAGAAATGCTTAGGTCAGGATTCACACCTGGAGATGCCTGCCTCCAGGCAGGATGGGCTGCATTGTACAACCCCAGGTGGGTGCCCTTCACAGCACACATTGGTAGGTAGCTAATGGAAATGCCAGAAATGAGGTAAATGCACTAAATTTAATGCAACAGGGCAAAGTCGGGGTGTGCCCAGAGCTGGAAGATGCAGCTCCTGAAAAGGGGGCAGCTGCTACTCAGTTGCAGCCTGTTATTGCCCAGCCTTTAAGAAAAGCTGGAAAAGTGAAATTTTGCATGGTATTTGCCAATTTTAAGTCACTGAGGGGCCAAACACAGCAAAGTTGAGCCTGCATTTGGCTCAGAAGCTGCCCATCTGTGCCTTCTGCTTAGAATTGGCCTGGGATTTAGGGATTGTGTTAGGCGAGCAAGGCACCCACAGCAGCACTGAAGGGGGTGTGGTGCTGGAGACACAGCTGGTCTGCAGCCCGACAGGCCCAGCTCACTCCAGGGGCTGAACAAGGTGGGGAGACAGGGCGGGTAAGGGAGACACTGGATGCTGGGACAGCAATTTGGGTTTCTTTGTGTGTAGTTAGATACTTGTCAGGGGCCTCTTATGATTTTCTAGAATCAAATTTTATTAGTTTGGTGAGAATCTATGATGGCAAATATATCAGGCTGATGTTTAACATATTTTGCTAACTGAGGACAGTCCAGGCACACTTCAAGTGACCTTTCCCCAGTGGAGACAGACAATGGAAGCAGCTGCAGGCAGGGTGCTGGATGCCGTACAAGGCACCAGCTTTCTCTGGGCCATTGGCCATCGGCCATCGGCTCAGGCACACTGTCAGCTCCACTGTGGAGAAAGGGTCCAGGGGGCACTACTGAAGGTCTTCACTAAATCCTTTATTAACAGTCACGTGACATGATAGAGGCCACACAGTTAGCAGAAGGATTGTGTATATACGTGTTATGCTCTAAAGTCTGACTTTCTCCATTGCACTGGTTCACTCTGCACTCTATGCTGACAGCAACTTAAGGGACCGTGACAGTCAATTTGCTGCTGAGATAAGAGTTGTATAGATGTACACCCCATTCTCAGAGAGCTTACTGTGTTGTACTAAAGAGGCATTTATGTATAAAAAGTTAAATGAGTTCAATACAACAGCTTAATATAAGACATGAAAAACAAACAAAAAACCACCTATAGAAATATATTACTGTAATTTTTAAAAAATATCATCTCTGAAACAATTAATGATTCCCACTCTGTGAATATATAAGCTGAAATAAAAAACAAAATCCCTTGTCCCACTTAAAGTAACCAGTGGAAGTCAATACTTGTGACTTTGTTTCTCCTTAGACTTTCTCCAAAGATTCTTTGATGAGTTGGAGTAAAGTAAGCACAAAATTCTTTCACATCAAACTAGAAATTATGATAGAAACCAAACAACTAGAAATGTCCATGTTCTCAATTTAATGGGGACACTCTTAGGGTCCAATTAAGCAAATTTCAAGGAAAGAAAGTTCGAAGCTAGTGTTTTAGTTGAACTGAATTTTGCTTAGCTGAGTGAAGAAAGATGTGCAGAATTGACTACAGCAGTAGGGCCCTGCCATCTAGTGGCCAAATGAAGTATTTGCACAATTTTTCACACGGAGTAGTGGAATTTTTTTAAGCCAAAATTTTATTTAAAAAATAATGTTTATTTTTTCTACTTAAAAATAAGCAGAAGTGCCTTTAAAATACGTTATAAGTGTGTCAGTAAGAGGACAATTGTAAAGACCATTTTTATACGTTTTACAGAGAAGGAGATGCCATTTGATACACTGATTGAAAAGATTTCCATCCTGGGCATGAAAAATTTGGATGTAATAATCCAGCAATAGAGAGTTCGAATGTGGCGAACTTAACTGGCTGGCTAATATCAAAGTAAAGGGTCTCCCAAATGCCGAACGTGTGCCTGAGTTGTTGGAAGGGCTGGGTTGTGCTCTCCTTGCCCGAGTCATCTGAAAAGTGCAGCCCCTTGCAGGTAGTGGTTGGGATAGCAGTACCTTGATCCGGACAGCAGATCAAGGCAGGTAAGGGGCAAGGCCATCAGATTTTCTGGGAGAGTAAGGGCGAGACTCGTAATTCATCCTGCAGAAATCTAGTCCACCTGACACAAATGTGGGCAGTGAGCGGGGCGGGTCAGAGCCAGTCTTTCCCTCAAGAAAGAGCTTCCTCAAACACATGTGTAATTCACACCTTAAATTTCTACTAGCTGAATGAAATAAGATAATGTATCTTCCCCACATTTCTAAGAAACTCAGATCATTTCTTAAAATTACATCCTAATGTATGTATTCTGAAATGTTCAGGGATAAAATATACTAATATTTGCAACCGACTTTCAAATGCCTCAAAAATAAGATGGAACAATGAAAGCACAGAAGGATGGCTAGATGAATATAGATGTGATACATGAATGCATTTAAATTTTAATTATGGAATCCCGGCATTGATATTTGGTGTTCATGTATAATTCTTTCAATGTTTGTCTATGTGTGAACATTGTCAAATAAATATATAGTAAGACTCCTATACTTTGAAGCTTACCAGCATGAATTAGAAGCAAAAGACAGTTTTAAAGAGATGAATAAACCCATCTCTTGACTTCAGCATTTAAATTTTCTTGATTTACCAAGGAAAATGAATCTGGCTTTTACTGTAATTAATACCCCACATGTCCCTCCAGCAGTAACTGGATCATGAATCCAATTGGTTCTTGACACAGCATGAGCAAGAAATCATCAGCATTCACAGGGTCTCACTTTGTGGAAACATTAGAAATAGCTGCAAGTTTGTATGAATATGTATGAATTTTTACTGCATCAGTCTCTTCCTCAAGACTGTGAGTTCTACGAGAACATCTGATTTTCTTTTAATTACATATACATATAATGCCTAGCATAGTGACTGACAGTCAGTTGTGTTAAAAAATTTAATGAATAAATAAATGAATAAATCTACATTTTTCCTGCTCACATATAATCGAGATATATTATTAATGACAAAATCCCATAACTAAAAACTACCTAGATGTTATGCTAAAACAACAAAAATTTTTCTTTAACTGAATGAATCAATGAATGAAAAAAATTAAGAAGCTCCTCTTCTGTTGTCTGTAGTTAGAGAATCTGCATTTGACTCATAATTGCCACAGTTTATTTAGGAGGAGGTTAAAGGATTGAAGGACACAGCTTTGCTGACTATTTTATATGTTCTACATGCTGCTCTTCCTTCCAACTCTAATTTATTAGAAATATTGACACAACCTCCAAAGAGTTAAACAGAAATGAACTCTTGGCAGTTAGGCAGAAATGATGGATTCCTCTTTCAAGGAGAACATAGACCAACCGTCTTTATACTCATCTTACAGGAATGTATATTTTATACTAATTAAGCCAAATCATTTGGCAAAGATTGTGATCAATCACTCACAGAACATATTCTAGACAATTCCCAGAGAAGAGTTTCTTCTCAAGCCCTTTGCAGGTTCCCGGATTAAGCTGACACGTAAGAGTGGATGGAATTAGAGGCTTTCACCGAGCGCGAGCGGTGTCCTTGTGAGAGACAGACGCAGGGCTCCAAAGCAACAGTCCTTGGTGAGATCCCTGGACTGGCGTCAGCATCACTACAAACTTGTTAGAAATGCAGTTCTTGGGTCCACCCCAGACCTACTGAATTGGAAACTCTGAGGTGGGGCCCAGCAATCTGAGCTTTAAGATGCCATCCAAGTGACTCTGACACAGGCTAAAGTCTGAAAGCCATGCTACTCAAAACACGGCCCACAGGCCAGCAGCAGCAGCGCCTGGGAGCTTGTCAGAAATGCAGAATTGTGTGCCCTGCTCCAGACCGATGAAATCTGACTCTGCAGTGTAATGAGATCCCCAGGTTAGCTGCACGCACATGAAAATTTGAGAAGCCCTGTTCTAAAGTGGAGTAGAAAACTGTCATCGAGAGTCACATTTTTATGACCTCTATGGCATTGGGTACGGCATGGGTGACAATACTCACCTTTCAGGATTCATCGCTGTTTTAGGCAGATGAACCTGAGGCTACTCACTGGAATCTGATGGAGGAGGTTGGTAAAAGCAGCAGGGGAACTGGACCAATAATCATTGAATGGTTTCAACTCAAGTGAATATATGGTCTTATCTTGAGATCTCATATTAAAAGACCCCAATTGCTCCATTTATTGGCCTTTGACATTAGGCGAGTCATTCTACCATTATAAGCAACCATTTCCTCTTCTAAAAATGGGGATGACACGTTTGTCCCAACTGGGGTCTAGAGGTACCCAGAGCATCCAGTGAAAGTGCCTGGTAAACTGCAGAGCCACATACAAACGGAAGGGGCAGTGTGTCATCGAAGGCCATATCCTGAAGGCAAACCTCCTCTTCCGACTTGCTTGGATGCTGGAATGTTCAGGGGCTAGGAGAAACTATTGTTTCTATGAATGGTTATCGTGCTGAATTATTATTGGAGGAGGAAGGTTTTCACAAGGATGACAAAAATGACCACTGAACCTCATCTTTGATTGTATCATCAAGTTCTTGAACCATGGACATGTTTTAGGCTTATGTGCTGGAAAAGTTAAATGGCACCCAAGGCCTTCTGAGTTAGTTCTGTGGCATTATGAGAGCACTGCCTTGGATCTTTGCTATTGGGTTATTTTATTGGTGAAATTTACACCAGACCATAGGACTTTTTCTTTTCAAACAGTCAAATCCCTTTGAAGATATCCACAGTGCCATACACTGAATTAGAACATAAACTATTTTAGATAAATTTCAGCTCACTTATAAGAACACTGAATCTGACAATTTAAAAAGTAGCCTCTTGGAATAAATGGAATTTAAGTGTTATCAAATTACTCTCCGTTTTCAAAATGTAAAGACTACACAGATAATAGAGGGAATTCTTGAGAACAGAAACGTTGTCCTCGAGGGCCAAGTGAGGTTTGGACTATCAGGTGCAGGCACACCTCAGTGTGTTACACTTCACTTTATTGTGCTTCACAGATGTCGTGTTTTTTACAAACGAAAGGCAAGACCTTCCACCAGCCAAAAAAAAAAAAAAAAAAAAAATCACAATTGCTTTATTACAATACTCATTTTGTGGTGGTCTAGAACTAAAATCGAAATGTGTCCCAGGTATGCCTGCACTCTGTCGAAGACCATAACCTTCCCCAAGGGGGCACATGAAGGCTTGGTGACTGCATGTAGCCTCTGTGACCTTGAAGTTTAGAGCTGAGAGACAAGTATATGTATTTTGGCCAGCAGCCAGTATACAAACTGATCAAATAAAACCCATATATAGAGACCTAACTTGTTGTAGAACAAGGTCTTTTAAGATTCAGCAATTTAAAGGGGGAAACCTTGACAATGGGTTCACCAAAAAATTCAGTTCCAAGGACATTATTATTTAAGGTACAGGTCTTATAGTCTGTGCTCCGTGGTTCGACGCAGAGGGCAGAAAGATGAATGAAGGACTAGTCCTCACTAAAGGTTACTAGAGAATTGCTTTTGTCCCTGAGGACATAGTGTGATGTGGTGTGGAAAAGACCTTTGCTGCTCAGGGTGTGGTCACGAAACAGCATTGTCCCATCATCACATGGGGCTTGTTTGAGTTTCTGAGCCTCAGGACCCACCCATCCCTGGCCCAGGGTCAGCATTTCGTCATGATGCCCTGCTCTGCACACTAAACGCAGAGAAGTGTTGGTGTAGAACATGCGTTCTGGAGCCAGGCTGCTTAGATTCCAGTCCCAGCTCTGCTCCTTACTAGTTGTATGGCCCTGGGTGATGAATTTAACCTCTCAGTTCCCCACTCTCCTTGTCCATTAAATGGGAATAGAAATAAGACATGAATGTTTTAAGATGTAAATATGTTAATACATTAAAGGGCTTAGAACACTGCCAGTAATATAGTAAACACTCAGTAAATCTTTACTTTTTCCCACTCCTTGATGGGTTTTACCAAATACTGCGTTTGGAAGTTATTGTTATAAATAATATTTTGTGATTGATACATTCGACAGTGACTTTTGTCTCTTTACAGGCATATTTTAAAAATGGAAAATGTTGGGAACCACCCACCCTGCCTGGTTTCAGAAACTGTAACCCTTCGTGGCTAAGGCTGAGTAAAAAGACCTTGGGACCATAAGCCACTAAGGAGACAAAGTTTATCTTCCTTGTAGGGGTGCTGACTCTGCCCCCTTTCTCTTCACCATGCTTGGCCCTGGGCGAATGACTGCTTAGCCAATGACGGGTATGATTCCTCAAAAGAGGGACGACCTAAGACAGGCACAATCACATGGAGGCCCCAGAGAAGGACTTGACGGGCTACAGAAAAAGGGGGTGATGGTCCCTCACCCCTCGGCTTTGACATAGCCTGAGTCCTCATTCTGTCCGCAAGAAGTCTCCTAATCTCTTGGCTGCTTTACTTTCCCTGCCTGATTTAAGCCTGAAACAATGCCTTAAGCCTGAAACAATGCCTTAACCCTGAAACAATGCCAGAGGTGGGTGTGAGCCTGTTCTGGAAAAGGTGGGTTCCCTGTGGCGATCAGGCCTAAGAAAGAATGCATAAAATTCTATGAAACCTGATTTGCTAAGAATACCCTCAATTTAAATGATAAGGGTCCAAACATAGAATGAGTTTGTTTCCCCCAAGTTTTATGGCCCTTTATGTATCTGACCTTGACTCAAAATAAGCCCTCAGAATTCTTTGGATATTATCTCTTTGAATGTTATCCCTTTGAATGTTTGATCATTACTGCCTGACAATGATTGATGAGCTTTACGTATATGCCCTGTATTCCTATGCAAATTGAACCCAATAAAAGCCCATTGAGGAAGAGGCTCCTGGCCCTTCTCCTTTGAGTGGTCAGCTACCTATCTTCCCCAAGCAGATTATGTCTTGGCAGACTTATTTTGGTCTGTGGTGGTGGGGAGTTGCGGGGGGGGGGGGGTGCTGCAGGCAGAGCCCCCCCACAGGAAAATCCAAACTGTTACAGGCATCTCTATTACTTCTTTAAAGTATTAGGGCTGTGAAACTTTTTTTTTTTAATTAAAACCTTTTGTTAGAAAAATAAATATACATAGAAGACATGCTAGAAGGACATACAACAAAAATTTTAACAGTGTCTGCAAGATTACTGAGGGGAGTTTTGTTTCTTTGGTTTATGGTTTTTAAAATTTTTATATGACCTTTTATTCAGAGAAATAGCTAAACATATTATAAAGCCTTTGTTACTAATCAGATAAGGCAACTTTCTATAACTTTACTAACCTACCACCCTGAACAACAACTTTAAAAGAGATTTAAAATAAATCTAGCAACTCTAATCTCTATTATTCCATAGCTTTCAACATACATATGCATCTTTTCACATGACATAAAATAAATACCCACTGTCCAAAGCATTGGGGAATTTTCAATTTTCTATTTATTTGGTTTTCAAATTACTCTATGAAGGTAACTTATTAGATTATTAGTAATGTGGGACCATTTTTCAGCCCAGTGAAACTTTAATTTTCAAATAGAAATGACCTTTACAACTACAAGTTAAAAGGATTCTACTAAAAAAGTCTTTGCTGCGAAAATAGTGTCTCCAGTGCCTGCCGTGTCCTAGATAGAGTTTCCTTCCGAGAAAACCACAGCTACTTATTTCCAGCGGCCTCATTCAAATACACTTGCGTTACTGCCTGACAAGGTAAAGGGCACACCGGCGTTCACAGGTGTGAAGTGACTCTTCTTTCCTAGCACTGCATGGCAAGGGAAAATGATTTTTCTCCTGTTTCAAAAATGAGGTCAGTTATGGGTTTAGACTTTTCAAAAGAAAAAGTGTATTTTTCTTCTGTTTGACCATATGGAATCTATCTGATTAAATGTCTTGAAATTATTTCTAAAGCTGAAAAGTTCCAAATTTTCTCTAAGTTTAACCAGCAGTATATGTTTACTGAAAGTTCTTTCTGATCACCATTTGTTAGAGTAGAAACAAAAGGTTGACCTAAAATTCTACTGTGTTTTTATATCTGTTAGTGCTGCATTGTCTCCAAATCGCATTTTGATAAGTGATTTTGAAACAGTGTGCAGCCAAGAGGAGGCGCCCAAAAAGGGATTTGGAATGGGGTCCAGAACTCAAGGTGTCTAGAAAATATTAGGATGTCCTCACCCCTTCTCCCCAGAGGTGTGAGTTGGGGAAAGGGACACAGGGAGCAGGAACATGCAGAGCTGTTTTGTACGGGCAACAGCTTTGCAACTAATCTCTGCCATGGTCATTTAACATATCTATAACCTTTAACTGGTTGCATAGATATGTTAAATAGCTGTGGCCAAGCTCTGAGGGATGGAAGTAACTTCCCCTGCAAGATGTAACTGGAAGGTAACTCCCCCTAGTTACAGCGCCTGCCTGAGAGCTTGGAGAAGATTGGCTCCATGACACGGGGCCATGCCTGCCCAGGCTCACTATGGCAGCCCAGTAAAGCTGGAAGGATATGGGAGTGCTGGCAAGTGTAGCTGATTGTGGAAGGAGTTGGAAATGGGGCTGCAGAGTAGCATAGGCACGAGGATGTAAACCCAAACGCCGCAGCCACTGGAGAGAGCCACGTGGCTGTGGCAGTGGAGAGAGGACCACGCGGCTGCAGCCATGTAAGAGAGAGCCACGCAGCTTTGCCAGAGTGGGGACCCCCACAGCTTTAGTAGGGGAACCACCATGTGGCTTTAGCAGAGAATCACCACTCGGCTTTGGCAGAGTGGGACCCACTGCTTCCTGCAGCTTTGCAGAAAGATCCATGAGGTTTTGCCAGAGTGCAGACCCCTGCACCTCTAGTAGAAGAGGACCACGTGGCTTTGGGGTACTCCTTTTGGCCATGTGGCCTGGGAAGCAGGAGAGACTTTGCCTGGAAGAAGGGTGAAAGAACTCTTGCCAGTAGCCCATGAGAAGGTGCCACATGGCTTTGGATTAATTAGAGATCCTGCTTGGACAGCAACACAGCTGACAGTGTCAGGAGCCTGGATCCTGCATGTTTGCTTCTTTTCCAGAGTTACGGTGCCTCGGATTAGGGCAGGAGGAGAAGGAAGCACTGGGCGTCTGTGGGTATCCTAAAGGACTTTGATATTTTAATGAAAATATTAGGTCACTACTTTACGTCTGTATAGCATTAAATAACATTTTCTTTCCTTTTCATAAATCTCTGGCATTGAGAGATGTCTTTCCTATAAGGTGGTGGACATAACAAACCCAGGGGGTTCCTTTTGGTAATAGTATATTGGGCCCCCCCTGGCCCTTCTGTTCTGTAACAGTTTTTGGCATCTCTGGGTGGGCTAATAATTGCATACTGCTGCTCCCCCACCCCATCTGTTCTGTAACAATGTCTGCTGCAAAGATGAGGCTTTGAAAGGACAGTAATGTGGAAGGGTCCCTGCAATCTCAAAGGCTCTAGGCCTCTGCACCTTAGAGTGGCATTTTTGCAGTCTCAGAGAAATGGTCTCTCTGAGGTACCATCAGCAACATGTGCTGTAGGAGACTGTTCCCTCAACTTCTGCACTACGTGAGATGAAATTGCCAGTGTCTTGGAAAGTTCCCTTCAAGGGCGACCTTGCTCCTTGGAGAACCTGGCTAACAAACAGGTGGAGATTGACAATATAAAGAGTCTTGTGTCTCAATAGTGACAATTCATGTACTTTTACTTGAAAATGCTTCATTGAAACTTCTATTTCACAAAGTAAAATACATCTAGTTGATAAAAGAGATTCCTGTTTTCTAATTGGAGAAGCATGCTATTAATAATAGCTTATTTGTATCTACATAAATTGTCTTTACCCCGAACTAAATTTTATTCAATATGGTAGAAGCTAAAGAAGGTAGAAGAGAAAAGAGATTCAGAGTTTCTGGTGGATTTCTAAGGAGAATTTTAATTTCATATCGACGCCTCTACAAGTGAAGAAGAAATCCATTGAATTCTGTATTCTTAGTTGATCTTTTCAAAGGACATTGTTAAGAAAGAAGCACTATTATCTCTGAAGAAGCACCAGAATTAAAGATGTAACTATTGTCAGACATTTAAATTCTAGTTTCCAAATGAAAAATTCAGAAAAGGCACTCAATTCTCAACTTAATTATAAACAGAAGCTACTTAGCATTGCCGGGTTTCCTAGAAGGAGAATCGCACATGAGCATTTTTGAGTACATGGTGTTTTGAGAATGGTCTCACGAGAGAACCGTAGGGAAATGAGAAAAGCAGGATAGAATGGGGAGAGAAAACACATCAACATTTGGTCTTAGGTGGAGTCTAGCCTCAGCCTGATCCAGTGGGGGCTTGGGAGTGTGAAATGCAACACGGAAGTTGCCCACCCAGCAGTAAGGGACGTGGTTGTTACTCTCCTTGCTCTTTCAGTCTCTGGCCAAGAACCACCCCCTTCTAGGAATAACTTTCTGGGCATCTCCAGAGGAGGTGGCTCCTATCAGCCCAGGCCAGTCCTCTGGAGGAGTCTGGAGCTGTGAGTGGCCCTGCAAAGGAGGTGTGGGCCAGGCACCAACAGCATCTGCTTGGAACAAACATGGGAAGACACTTCTTTCAATGGGTTCTGTGCAAGCAGTGATGGCTTACACTAATCCCTCAACATTCAAGCAGGGGGCCTAAGGGTTTTTCTTTTTATTAATTTTTTTTTCCCCTTCTGCAGATATTAACCATAAATGTCAGAAGCACAAATAACTTCAGAAGTATAGTCATGTCTACCATTAGGCGTAATGTTCTGGCAGTATAAAATTTCCCTATAACTCCACTTATTGCATACCACACAAAGCATTATTTATAAAACTTTTCAGTCTAACTTGAAATTTCATCACAGAGGATGATTTATCTGCTGGTCCTATGATGTGATGCCTGCAGCATAAATGAGAGCTGAAAGAGACTGCTCTTTTTTTTTTTAAGATTTTATTTATTTATTTATTTATTTATTTATTTATAGAGAGGGATGGGAGGGGGAGAGAGAGAGAGAGAGAGAAACATCAGTGTGTGGTTGCTGGGGGCTGTGGCCTACAACCCAGGCATGTGCCCTGACTGGGAATTGAACCTGCGATGCCTTGGTTTGCAGCCCATGCTCAATCCACTGAGCTACGCCAGCCAGGACGGAAGAGACTACTCTTATTCGAAGTGTTTTCCTTTCATTTCAGTTTTGTCATGTTCAATTAACTCAATATCTTAGATCAAAAATTTCTAAAAAAAACAAGGAAACAATCATAGATGTGCAAATATTTATCAAATATTTATCAAATATTTATATGATGTTCATAGAAGATCTGCTTAAAATAGTGAGGCATTCCCAATACCCAATGACAGGGGACTGGAAATAAAAATCACGGAGCAGCTACACGACGACAGAGACCATGAAGTCACTGAAAGTCATGTCATAGAAGAATATTTAGTAAGATGGAAAGTGCTTGCATTAAGTGAAAGGAAAACACAGACTGTGAATATTATTCCACATTATAAAGAAGCAAAATTGTGCATAAAAAGACTAGCTACATATGCACCCCTTTTACAGTGCTATTATTGGGTGGCTTGGGTGTTTCAGTTTTCAGTTGCAGGTGATATCTCTAAGCCTTTCTTTTTCTATTTTTAATGTTAAAATTTCCTATGATAAGTCTAGGATTTGTTTTTAGAATAAGAAGAAGGCTATTAGTAAATAATATCAATGTAAATGAATTTGCTATTACAGTTTATCCAATTTTCAATTTTTCCCCCATACTGATAGTTATTCTATTTTTATTATCTTTTCCCTTGAATTTGTTTTCTGAATATTCAAGTAAAATATAAAGTAGCTAATTTTATCACTATTTTAAATATTTGGGTCATCTCTAATAATTATTAGATAATACTTCATTTTTTAAAAAACCAAATGATCAGTCTATATAGAGGCTTTATATTTTAAAACTTCACTTCTAATATTCTAGACCCTTATTTATTATTCTTTACATTGTTATATGTAATTTAAAATAATATAACAACTATTTTGAGAATATATATTTTAATACATAAATATACATTGTAATAATAATAGTATATAGCTAATGGCCCACACTACACACCAGGTATTGTTTTAAATACTGTACTTTATATATTGAAAGAAATCAAAAAGTACTTTGAAAATCCTGTACTTTAAAGACAAGGGAAAATACTAATTGACTAGATAATCATCTTCTTTCCTAAGTGCCTTAATTACCTTTAATCAACATGAAATCATCTAGAAATTTTTACCTGAAACTGCAAGATGTGTACTTTTTCATGTGATCACAAAATAAGACACTGGTGGGGCCACAGCATACCAGAAGAGAATGATATGAAAAACTCAGTCAGTCATCTGGTTGTTTTGTGAAATGATGCTGAACTTCATCAAAGTGTTTTTCCAACATGTGATTTTTTTCTCTTGAGGTGTGATGTGACATGATGTTACATAGCCGAAGCCAGCACCTAGGTGTGGAAATCATGCTTAATGCCATGCATATGACTAGAACATCCTCTCACCTCTTTCTTTACTTCTTCCTCATCTTCCAGCGTCAAAGCAGCCAGTTGCTTAGCTCTCTGCTCCATCAGATTCACATACCGAATTGGATTTGACAAAGCTTCAATCACATCTAAGTAGGGAAGAGACATTCTAGATCAAAGATCCTGGAAGTACTGATTATCCATCATCTATCCAAGCTTTCATCCATCTATATATTCACCCATCCATTAATTCATTATCTATCTACTCACCCATCAATCCATCAATTCATCATTTATTTTTAATTCAAACATCTACCAATATAATTACCCACTCATTCACCCAATGTTTTTGAAATGGACAAGAGTCAAGGCCTTTTGCTGAAACCTCAGGAAGAGAGCATTCAAAAGACGTCAGCTCTGAGAGCCAAACTCAAAAGGTTCCAAATCAGAATGTCTCAATACTCAGTATTCTTTAGTTTCTTGTGGGGGTTTCCATCCATTCCGGCAATGGCCCCTACACTTGTCCTATTGGGCCCAAATGGTGTTTCATCAATGGAGACACTTCACATAAAAGGCCTGTTTTATAGACTGTTAAAATAACCGAAAGGTTTGGCAATATGGGTTTCATTAGCACAGGACACTGTCTAGCTGGGGAACCTGATGGCTTCTGCCTTTGGACGGGGCCTGGGCTCCAAGCTTGCCATGGTCTGCACTACTTTTTAATATATTACACCCAGGTCACTTAGCACCATAAGCATTTTAAATTTATTATTCCTGGCTGACATCATCATAAATTAACTTCTCCAAACTTAGGATTCCATGAATGGAAAGAACAAGCATTCTAAAACTGGCTCAAGGCAAATTAATTCCACAGATCTAGACAGACTGCTGTAGTACTGTGGGTCACAACATGTCGAGCCCGTGAGAATGATACTGCCACCTGGTGGATGAATACGCTCGATGCTTTACGGGGACTTGAACTAAATTAAATTAAACCTTATTAATAAAGGCTTGGGTAATTGATCTTCTAAACATAAATACAAAATAGAGGTGATTCTGAGGGCAGAATTTCCTGCCTTTGTTTCCACAAATATGTGGATGACCCCAGAAGGAGACACCCATCTGAGTTAGGCTGTTTACCTGCATATGTGTCTGGGACGTAGTCTTTCACCTCTATGTAAACAAAGAGAGCTGGGAGCATCAGCGGTTGGTTCCTCTCATTCCTCAGACAGATGTAGTGATAGCCTGGAGGGTGACAGTGATATGCTGTGTCACATAACTTCTTTGCAATGTTAGTTAGAACACAGGAGCATATGGGATAGAAGCGTTTATTCTAGGTGACTCTGGATGACAAAACAACTCACTTCTTTCTCATTTTAATCACATGGTTTTGAGTGATAAGGTATTATTTTTCTTATCAGACAGGAAAACAATGTTGATTCTGATTTTTTATTTCCACTGTTTCTCCTCACAAAAGAGAATTCAAAAGCATGTGTCATAGGCTGAATTATTGGTCCAAATTCGTCCCTTGTATATGATTTCTTCACTTGGGGCTTAGGCAACATGCTGTGTTCTGGATGATGGGACCTTAGTGATGTGCAAGCAGAGGCTTAAAATGCACTTGCATAGTCAGCCTTGTTTTGCGCGTTCCAGTGGGCTGTCGGGAGAGGCCCATATTAGGCGCCCACCGCTCATCAGCCTGGGCCCCTCAGTGAGCACACGTAGAATAGTCCTAACCCAGCCCACAGCCTGAAGCACATGGAGGAGCCCAGGCAAAACCTGCCAGCCCACAGACCTGAGAGTCTGAAGACGAACACTTATGATAAGCTATTGAGTTTTCAGATAGTTTGTTATACATACTTATTATACAATCATTGTGGCAAGAGTTGATTCAGACACCATAGCATGTCACAAAGGCATGAAACTGTCAGATTTAAATAGTCTTAGAACAAGACTATTGTTCTTAGAACAAGACTATTTCTGTTTTGGTGTCTTGTTATAGAACAAAACACCAAAGCAGCAAGTAGCTTCCCAAACAGTTCTTTAATCATCATGTAAGGCAGTGATCATTTTCTTTACAACTTATATACAAAGTTTCTCACCATGCTGTCTATCCATACCTGGCCGAATTGCTTGCACTGGCAAGATCCTGTGACCAATAAATTTACCTCCTTCTTCATAAACTGCTATCCTCAGGCAGGCCAGGGAAGGAAGAACCACCTACAGAGGCATTGAGGATACATGTGGTTACAAGGAGCCACTCCAAAAAAGAATCAGACAGACATTATTCATATGGGTCCTGCTTTTCCAAACCCAACTAGAAGCTTCTACTTAGTGAATTGATGACAAGTTGTTCTATAATTTATTTTTTCAAAAGGGGAAGTGTTACCAGAGATACTGCTTTATCTATGTTTCATCACCTTTTCCTAAAGAAGTGCTCAACACTCAGACCATTTACATTTGACATGAAGATTTTCAATGTGGAAATGACAGAAGTTCTATGTTTAAATATAAAGAGTTAGTGGTCTTATCATTGTTTAAGCATTTGCTACTATATTTTTAAAGCAAATTACTTGCACATTTTCTAAACAAAAAACAAAAAGAAGTTAGCTTTCAAATTAGCTTTCAAAATGAGATTACTTTATAAATTTGTAAAATCCCAAATGAGGCACCAAGTAATTGTACATTTTCCCTTCCATATTAAACACATGGAGTGCAGAGTTCTATCCCATGTCAAAAGCACTAGACCAATTGTATCCTTAAAAACTTAAGTTTGCTCACAAGAGCAAACCCACATTTATTGACTATTTTTGATGTGCCAAGCATTTTCTAAATGTTTTCGGTGTATTAGGGAATATTTACAATAACTCTATGAAGGAGACACTTTATTAAATCCAATTAACATAAAACACTAGGGCACAGAGACCTTCACTGCAGACATTCTCTTTGCAGAAGAATTCCTTTGTAGATACCTTGGCCAGATGAAAGCAACGGGCATGGTAAGAAAGTCTATCACAGAAAAGACTTCCTTTGTGTGATAGAAGTGTGTGAAAAAGATTTGCTTTTGGGGGGAAGGCAGAGAGAAGGCCCAGTTGAATGTGAAAGGTTTTTTACTGGGTCAGACAGAACCCAGACAATATGGAATGGCCAGCTCCCAAGGACAGAGATTCTAGGGAACTTAATTGATATTCCTTTTTAAGTAAGTATGCACTTCCTTTCTCTCAACTACCATATTATACCTTACTTCCCACTTTACTTCATTTGAGTCATAATGAAATTATACATCACTTGTATTACGAGAGGATATGAGTTAGATTTATATGTTATTCTGGCCTTCCAAATGAGGTATACTAGAATTAATTGATTTATAATATACTTCTGAAATTCCAAACAGTAATTCACAGAGATCTTGACTAGTTTTTGTCAAGATAGCTTTGAAAATGCTCTTGCTCTATTAATGTCTAAATTCCCAAATTAAGCAACAAAAAAAATTCTCTTTTTATTTTCTTTCTCAGTGTCAAACACCTGGAATACATGGTTCCATGTCATGTCAAGGACACAAGACCAACCTTTTTGAACACAATGGGCTCTTCTTCCCAGACAGGGTTTACAGCATTTCCTTGTGATGTCTTGGTCTTCAGTGCTTTCCTCCTCGTGTCCACAGGCAGGCCAAACATGTCCACTTCCACATAGGTCCCGACCTTCTTATCAGAAAGAAACTGGCCTGAAATAATCTAGAAAATAATAAAAAAGGAGCTCTTGATAAATGAACAATAGTGAGGTGAGGAAATGCTTTTGGGAGGTGCAAATGCTGATGGTGAATGCTGAACGATAAATAGAAGCAAGTGTACAAATACAATTTCTCTTTTGGCTGAAGCATTGGGAGAGGAACCATGCAAGTGCTGGGCTCAGGAGGAGTCCGGAGGCAAAGTTGTAGAGGAGGAAATAAATGAACAAGTATGAAAAGTCGGAGGAGGTTTCTGTCTTTTGTACTTCAGACACACCTATTAAATGGAAGTTTGGTCTTTAGAGCCAACTGCATATAAAGGTTTTCCTAATAATTAAAAATGTTATGAGAGAAAAACTCTGACTTTAGCATAATTATAAATAAAATTAAAAAGTAATTTAAGAGTACAAGTTAAAATATAACATAAATAGAAACTCTGGCTTTTAAAAAAATTTCCTGTTGTTCATAAAATTGAACTTCAAGGAGTGGTTGTGGTACTGTGATATCCTAATTCTCAAAGTTGTTACGCTTTAAATAAAAAGCCACAGTGATAACTGAAAACCAAAACTGACAAATACTGACTTCAAGCCACCAAACCCAGTTTATCATCACTCCCAACCTCACATGGAGAGCCATCTGCACAACTGTGGTTATCCTTTGCCTAGGTATAAAACGACCAGATATTGTGGAGTTAAGAGATTTTAAAATTACGTATTTATAAAATGTCTCCCTGTCTGCCTCTTCTCACCCAATTTTCAAAATCTGAGAGACCCTCAGGATTGCAAGTAAAGGCACTCTCGGCTTTAACACCAGAGAAGCAGCAGTGGAAAGCAAGTGCTGATGGTGGGCAACCCAGTGAATCTGGCTGGTCTGGCTGACAAAGCTGCCTGTTGGCCACAAGCTTTCTGAGCTCAAGTCAGTGAAAGGACTAGAATTTTCAAGATTACGACTGAGTCAAAAAACAGACACAATGGCAGCCTGAGAATGGCCATCAGAGGTCGACTGAGGCCAAAGTCAGCTGAATACTAATGTGGTCAAAAATTCCAAGCACTTTAGATAGAGAGCGATGAGGTAGCGGCTGTCTGAATTTGTCCTGGGACAACTAATTTCTCCTGAATGTTCTCTTTAGCCTGAATACAGCATCCCTCACTATATCGCGGTTCACTTATTGCAGCTTCATTGTATCAAGGGTTTTTTAAAAAAATATATCTAATTCTGTATTGCAGAGTTTTCGCTATATCATGGGCTTTGTGGTATACAGGTATTTATATAATATTTATGATTTTAATTATTTTTGCCTAAAAATTTTAAAACAATATAAAAATGTTAATTCAAACATATTAAAAGAATATTACATTGAAATAAAATATAGCATGTATTTCATCAGCGGATGAATACTGTACTGTACACAATGGAAATGCAGTACGCCACTTTCGCTTGTGCGAGTTTGCCACCATGAGATTGTACACAGCACCCTATTGGCTGATGGAATGGAAGGCGACCAACCATAGCATTGTGTCCTGCATCCTGGGCGCTGATTGGCTCAGTGACCGTAGCATCACTCTCTTTGCTTTGCCGCACTGTGCCCATGTGTTCAGCATCTCTCCTTGTCCACTTCACATCAACGTCTGATCCCTGTGTGTAGTGTTGGTCTGTGGTGTTGTTTTTGTGAAATTTTCAAAAAAGTTTGAATCTATTTCAAGCCCTACAATGCCACCCAAACGTTCTGTGTCTTCTAAGGCTTCTGGCAGTGAACCCAAGTGTCAGAGGAATATGCTTACCATCAAAAAAAAGATGGAACTTCTCGACATGTTAAAGGAAGGCAAAAGCTATGCGAGTGTAGGACGCCACTACGGGATCAACAAATCTACTGTTCACTACATAAAGAAAGACGAGAAGAATATTAGGTCTACGGCAGCTTTTAACAAGATTGCAAAGAGGTGGTCACTTCCCACAATAAGGCCATCGTGAGGATGGAGTCTGCATTGACCTGTGGATAAGTGACTGCCGGAAGAAGAATATCTCCCTGGATATGAACACCATCCAGATGAAGGCCAAGAAGCTATGACAGTTTTGCAGAAAGCACGGATGTTGATGATGGTGACGAGGATGAAGATGAGGTTGATGACACAGAAGCAAGACTGTCGAGTGCTTCTCCCACCAGACCAACCCCATTCAGTTCCAGCAAGGGCTGGTTTGACAAATTTTGGAGATGCTTTGGACTCAAGAGCATTTCTCTGCATGGAGAAGCTGCCTCTGCAGATAAAAAGCAGTGCCAGCAACTCCCCATAACTATGTTCATCACTCGGACGAAGAGATCAGTTATGTCCACACCTGTAGCTGAAACAGAAGTTATGGCCCAGGGCAAAGGTACTGCACCACCTGATGAAGTGCCTGATGAAGTGGTGCCTTCAGAAGAGCTGCAATGCGCTTCTTGGCTGTGCACTCATCTCATCATCATCATCTTCATCGCCATCAGTACTGCACAGCTACGTAATTCATGATCTTCATTGTTCAAGTTGTAGTATACTTCACTGGTGAGTACCCATATAGAATTTTATATGTTGTTAAAATCACAAAGGTTTAAGAGTGTAGAAAGTGTTTAAGAGCATATGAAGTGTTTATAAGAGTGTGGGCAAGGTTAATAAGAAAGTGGGAAAGGTTTATAGGAGTGTGGGAAGGGTTTATAAAGCCTTAAAATATATAGAAATAATAAAATAAATGTAACACCGCTACTTTGAGGATTTTCACCTGTCGCGGGGGTCTCTGGAACGTAACTCCCGCGATAGGTGAGGGATCACTGTACATGACACCTGCTAGCAACCATCTCTGTTTAATTTGAGGTTCTACATGAGAATTATTTAACAGACATTTTATATCTTTGACACTTACAAGTTCTGTGAATCACAGGGGAATTCGGAGGCACCAGTGCTTTTTTTGTGTGTAAGGTCAAAGCAGAAGTCCTTAACTAACCCCCATCTCTCATCAATGAGACAATGGCGGCACAGCACTTGAGCCCACAAGTCCACTGCAGCACTACAAAGTCCATGTCGGAGGATCAAAACACAGGCACCCCCAGACATATCTGCACTTGATCTCGGTTCCAGTGGCAAGGTTAAGTGCAGGGCTCTGCTGCAGCATGGCCGCCAGTTCACGGACAACTCGAGACTGGTGTCTCCCCTCTGCACTCTGGCAGCAGTGCACACTTTTCTGGGGCTCCACAGGATCCCTTCAACTTACTTTCTGGTCTCCGTGTCACTGTTTTGTAATTGCTTACACCACCACAATAGAATGTTCAAGAAAACATAAAAGAGCAAGCCAACATGCACAGAACAAGATGAATCAGCAAAGGCAAAACCTTAGTTTGACCCAACTGCAACAACAATTGAAAAGGATTTTAAAAATAACATTTTATCCGTGTGTGATGCTTAAGAGTATATCTTAATCAAATGACAGGAATTGCACATTCTTTGTGGAAGACAACTTCCTAAAATAAATATAATCTTGAAGCTCTAATTCTGCCAAGTCCACTCTTCAGATATATGCTGTGGAATAAGTTCAAAAGAAATAATTGTGAGGGATGTCACTGAATTTTATTTTTAATCTTTGGTATAAGCTGACAAACTGTAAAGTAAAAATGGACTCAGTGAGTTTAGGGTAGATATAAATTAGTGAAACTTACAGAGGCTTTTTAAATATAGTTTTTCGTATGCCTTTGGTGTAGGGTTAATTAGAAAACTGAATTGATATCCAATAAAAATGTTTTGTAGTTAATGGTTATCCAGTAAAACTGAAAATAAATAAAACTTTTAAAAAGTAAATAAAATTTAGCTAAAACAACCAAGAGCTTACAGAATTTATGTAAAAAGTTCTTTATAAAAATGATTTCCCATTCATGATATTAAAAATATTTTCTCAGAGCTAAAAAAATTTATTCACTACAACATTAATTTCAAAGACAGCAGAAATCATTTGAAATTAATTTTTAAGGTCAGATGAATGTTTAATAAAGCAATTTTTAATTTAACATGTGTTTTAAATCCCTGAATACTCTGATAGATTTCCAGATGTATGCTATACTAAGTTCAGAGCTTTTATTCAATATTTGACAATTTATTGAGAATATTTTCTTTCTCTAATTTTGTTCAGTATGGATATTTCTGTAGAATTAATAGAGAAAAAAAGGCCACAAGATTTTTACAACATAGAGCACTAATTTTTGTGGTAAATTCACTGCTGTGATATTTACACCAAAGAATGGGCTGGCACCCAACTTGTTTTATTGGTTAGGGCCCAATTTTTATCCTGTTAAACCTTTGTCTGCTGCATGTGTTAGCTTGGGCAGGATGGATATCAAACCAGGGCAGCGGGGAGGAGGGAGACGTGTCTCACCCACCAACTCAGCATCCTGAGCTGGTCCGATAATGTGCCAGGTGTTCCAGCATCACAGGAAACACCATGCTAACACAGGAGAAGGGCAGATCTTGAAATTCTACGTATTGTTTCCACTACCTGGGAAAGAAAGCCTTTGAAACTGTGCTTTTGCTCCAAGGCCTGAAAGGCGGAAGAGGGTCCACAGTGCCCATAAAGCAACTTTGGTTAAATACCTACCTCTGGTCACTATCTGTTTCATGAGGGGGATCCCTAATACTCTCAGAAAGAGCCCATAAACAACTTTGGGTAACTGCCTCAACTTTAATTAACTGCCTCCTGTCACACATCTGTTTTACAACAAGATGAACAGTTGGGGTCTGGAGCAAAATCAGCATTCAGGCTGACAGACCCCACACATGCCTAAGTTAGGGTAGTCAACATGCCTCTGGGAAAGCTGGCACTACCTTTACTGGTCAATCAATAGATAACTTCTTCCCTCCCATTCCGACAACCATGTAAGTCCTCAGAACAAAGGACCTGAGGCCTTTAGGCTACCCTTACCTTGCTTTGCCCTGAACCTCTGCCTTGCTCATCCATCTGGGCAAAGCCCATTCTATTCCATGAGAATGTGTTAGTATTCACTAACAAACACTGCTTGCATGTTAATAGACTTGCTGATCTGCAAATCTTTACTGCATCAATGAGAAGAACAGGATTTCTTCTGTAGGACATGTAGCTTCTGAAAATTTCAACCATATTTGCTGTGTATAATAAACACTTTTTGCCCAAATTTTTTGAGGGAAAAATATGGATGTGCATTATACATGGGTAGTACCTGAAATAACTTGTGTCTATTCTTGTGTTTTATAACTATTTGTTACATAAAATTTCTTATATCATAATGTGTTAAAAAATAAATGCTAAAATTCCTTTATAATACAAAAAACAAATATCTAAATGTAAATATAAAATTGAATTTAAAATTTAAAACAAAAGATTTTTTCCCTGAAACTTTGGGTCAAAAAGGTGGGTGTGTATTATTATATGCAGCAAAATACAGGTAATTTGGATTCAGTCCTTAAAAACAAGTATGAAGGAAGTTGAGACTTTGTTGGCAACTACATTTTTGACGACTGAACTACTTTACTTATGCAAAACAGGTACTGTTCAAGACTCTTGTCGGGGACAATTCTGTAGCAGAGATGCGCCTACCTTAACAGATAGAGTGTTGGCCACTATGCCGTCGACGATGCCTTCGGTGAATGGGTCAAAGTGCTTGTCGGGTCTCCTCATGAACTCCGGCTTCAGTCTGTAGCCGCTCTTCCCATTGTATTCGTACATCCCCATATTTATCTGCATGGCCAGGTCTGCACAGCAAAACACAAACCTCACTGTGACTCTGCTTGTCTTTGCAGGAAGAAATAAAGATTGTATCATAGTCACCTTTTGTTCCCTCTTTAAAAAGAAATATTCATTCATTATAGAAATTGAGGAAATACATATACAAAGAAAAACTGAGCTGTAATCTCGAAATCCAGAGATAAGCCACTACCAACAGGTTGGTGCATATTCTGTTTTCCTACCCAGACATATCATGAACATGCAGTGTGTACATTTCATCAAACATCTGTCTGTTTTCGTTTAACAGCTGTATAAAATTATTTTGAATAACATTTGAATACACGTATGAATCCAGGCTTCTCTTTGGGAATATTTGTCTTTTCTAAATCGTCATCATTACATATAATGCTTGGATGAATATCATTGTGGGAAAATCTTTGAAGATATCATTAGGAGTGAAATTTCTAGGTCAAGATATGTACTTTGGAAAAGCTTTTAGATAAACCTTACTAAAATGCCCTTCAGAAATTTTGAACCACTTCAAACCTCTAATCCATTTCTAAGGATGGACTCTCCACATCTCACCAACAGTGGTTGCTGTAATTTTTCTTTTTTAATTTATAGGGAAAAAATTTTCCTTTAAAAAATTTTCATCCCTTCAATTACTTACCAGCAATATCTAATTACACATTGACTCAGCTCTAATGGACAGAGATTACTGGTCAGAGGCTTCTAAGACTCTGTATGAAATCAATGTCGACACTAATTGCAATTACCAGGTTTAAAAAAGGAAACACATTTTAAAGTCATAAGAAATTTGAGAAGCTGTCATTTATTCTAACTTATCTCTATTGGGGTGGACAATAAGGAGGTGATGGTAGACATATTTCAAAGTTTCATGAAACAAATTACTTTTAGAGCAGGGAGAATAAGTAAAATTGTATCTCTCATGTGATGAAGCTATGATAACTATCATACTAAAAATGAACAAAATTAAAGAAAATTATGCACTTGAAAAAAATTAACTCCAAAAGCCTAAAAAAATTACATTAGCAAATCATAATGTTTTTACTTTTATTTTTTATTCTCACCTAAGAATATGTTTATTGATTTTAGAGAAGGTGGGGAGAGAGAGAGAGAGAGAGAGAGAGAGATCTATCAGTTGCTTCCCATACAGGTTCCAACTGGGGGTTGAACCAACAACTTAGGTATGTACCTTGGTGTGGAATCAAACCCACAACATTTTGGTGTAGGGCATGATGCTTCAAGCAACTGAGCTATTTGGCAAGGGGATGAATCATATGTATTTAAAAATAATACACAACAGAGATTTCTGGCCTAGATGGAGGATAGGTAGATACTCTTCACTTCCTTGTATAATCAAGAGAATGATAACAACTAATTCAACATTAAAAACAAAAACAAAAAAATCCCAGAACTTCCAGAAAATTGAACTGTATGGATGTCTGACAACCAAGGAGTTAAAGAAGAAATATTCATCCAGACTGGTAAGAGGGACAGAGGTGGGAAACTGGGGAAGAGAGGACGTGCAGCAAGATGGTGACTGGTGGACTGAGTGGTCCACATTCATGTGTGGATAAACTAGGAGGAATAATTGGGAAGCAAGACAGACCATGCAACCCAGGGAGCCAGCACCTGGAAAATAAAGCCTCAAAAGCTCTGGTTTGTAAAAACCTGTGGTGGTTACGGCAGTGGGAGAAACTGCCAGCCCCACAGGAGATCCATTGAAGGGGCCCACAGGGTCCTAGATCATACACAAGCCCACCCATCCTGGAACCAGCACCAGGGCAGCACCTGGAAGGGTGGGATTTGCTTGTGGGAAGTGGAGGAAGTGACAGAAAACGGGGAGAGAGCCGAGCAAGTGGCATTGTTCCCTCTCTGACCCTTCCCCCACATACAGTGCCACAATGCCATGAAGTGGGTTGCCCCGCCTTGGTGAATACCTAAGGCTTTGCCCATTACAACGTAACAGGTGCACTGAGGCAAAGAAGCATGGGCCAAATGAAAGAACAGATCAAAATTCCAGAAAAAGTCCCTGGCTGGTTAGCTCAGTTGTTTAGAGCATCGGCCCAATATGCCCAGGTTGCAGGTTCAGTCTCTGGTCAGGGTTCATACAAGAATCAACCAATGAGTGTATGAATAAGTGGAAAACAAATTGATGTTTCTCTTTCTTTCTTCCTCTTCCTTCCTCTCTCTCTCTAAAATTAATAAAGAAAAATAAAAACAAAAAACCCTCCAGAAAAAGAACTAAGCCATGTGGAGACAGCCAACCTATCAGACACAGAATTCAAAACACTGGTAATCAGGATGCTCAAAGGAATGACTGAGTATGGCTGTAAAGCAAAGTAAGACATGAAGGCTACACAACATGAAATAAAGACAAATATACAGGGAACCAACTGTGAAGGGAAGGAAACTAGGACTCAAATCAGCAATTTGGAACAAAATGAAGAAATAAACATTCAACCAGAACAGAATGAAGAAACAAGAATTCCAAAAAATAAGGAGAGGCTTAGAAACTTCTGGGACAACTTTAAACATTCCAATATTTGAATCATAGGGGTACCAGAGGAAGAAGAGGAAGAGCAAGAAATTGAAAACTTATTTGAACAAATAATGAAGGAAAACTTCCCCAATCTGTTAAAGGAAATAGACATACAAATTCAGGAAGCTCAGAGAGTGCCAAAGAAGTTGGACCCAAGGAAGCACACACCAAGATACGTCACAATTATATTACCCAAGACTAAAGAGAAGGAGAGAATCTTAAAAGCAGCAAGAGGAAAGGAGACAGTTACCTACAAAGTAGTTCCCATCAAGCTATCAGCTGATTTCTCAAAAGAAACTTTCAGGAAAGAAGTATTGAAAGTCATGAAAGGCAAGGACCTACATCTGAGATGACTCTATCTAACACAGCTATCAGTTAGAATAGAAGGGCAGATAAAGTGCTTCCCAGATAAGGTCAAGTTCAAGGAGCTCATCATCACCAAGCCCTTATTACATGAAACGTTAGAGGGACTTATCTAAGAAGAAGAAGATCAAAACTATGAACAGTAAAATGACAAAAACTCACAAATATAAACTGAACCTAAAAAAAGAAAAACAAACTAAGCAAACAACTAGAAAAGAAACAGAATCACAGAAATGGAGATTACATGGAAGATTATCAGTGGGGAGGGGGAAGGGGGAGAATGGGAGAGAAGGTGCAGGGATTAAGAAGCATAATTGGGCCCTGGCTGGTGTGGCTCAGTGGATTGAGTGCTGGCTTGCAAACCAAAGGATCACTGATTCGATTCCCAATCAGGACACATTCCTGGGTTGTGGGCCAGGTCCCTAGTAGGGGGAACATGAGAGGCAACCACACATTGATGTTTCTCTCCCTCTCTTTCTCTTTCTCTTCCTCTCTCTCCAAAAATAAAATGAATAAAATCTTAAAAAAAAAGAAGCAAAATTGATAGGTACAAAATAGACAGGGGGAGGTTAAGAATAGTATAGGTTATAGAGAAGCCAAAGAACTTGTATGTACAACACGTGGACATAAGGTGGGGGGACTGCTGGAGGGAATGGGGATACTGGGTGGAGGGGGATAAAGGGGAAAAATTGGACAACTCCAATAGCATAATCAATAAAATATACTCTAAAATAATACATAACAAATAAGTAGAACTTACCACAGGAATACAAGAATAACTAAATATTAGGAGATCTATCAATATAATTTATCACATTTTCTCACAAAAGAAGAAATGAACATATCATCATCTCAATAGAAGTCAGAGACATTTAATAACATTTAACATAAATTCTTAATACACTTGTAGTCATTAGGACAAGTGCATACTTGTTTAATGCATGAAAGAATATCTCAAAGTCATAGCCAACATCTACTCAGTGGTATCACAGCAGCAGAATTCCCATTAGTTTTAGGATGAAGAGAAAAGAGCAACTCTCAATACTGTTATTTAATATTATTCTAGAACAATCAGTTCCAAAATTCTAAGAAGGGAGGAAAAGTAGGTGTGATTAAATTATTGTGATTTTGTATCTGAAAAACCCAATATTGGCAAAATAGGCAATTATAGGAGTTTAAGAAGATTATAATTTATAAACCAAATTTATTTATATAATAAACATACAAATATTAATGTCTAGAAATAATCTGTTAAAATATAATGCTAAAAAAAGACATATAATGTTAATGAAATCATCTAAATAAGCTAGATTTCTAATGAAGACAAGTCATTTTGCTAAGGGACTTAATATAACAATATTTTAAGTGAAAAGCATTCTTTCTGTCATAAGAAAAATTAAAAGACAAATTATTCAGATGAATTTATAAATTTAATATAATTTAATCAAATCTGTCTTTTTGAGGGATGAAGAACCCATAATGACAATTAAACTAATATAAATTTAATGTGATTTTAATAAAAATATCATTTTTTGGTGGAGGAAAGAGAAACATGATAACATTTAAAACAAATTCATTTGAAACAGGAATCCTGGGGGCAATGGCAAGAAAAGAAATGAAAATTACCAGCCCTGAAGGAGAATTTCCACTTCTAGGTATGAAACCATTTATTAAACACTACAATAGCAGTGAGGTTTTAGTTCCAGAAAGCAGACAAATTTGTTAATGGAAAAGCATAAATATCAAAAAAAATGGAGCCAAGCTAAGAACAACATAAAAGGCTGAAACTATTAAGCTGTAACTGCAGGTCAGTATAAGAAAGGATTGATACCTTACTGAGATTATACAGCAAAATTAAAATTAAGTAGATGAAAGGGTAAAGTTACAAATAGAAAACACGAAAGAAATAGGAGTAAATATGAATCTGATCCTGGGTGGGGAAGTCTGTAATCATAAAAGCAACCCAAGGTTCCATAAAAGAAAACATTAACAAGTCGAATCTCGTCTGTTTCACAACATAAGAAAACATGCCCTTTATATAAAAAGTGCTGTCACAAAAGAATAGGGAAGTTGACAATAGGCCTAAATGGGTAATTCATAAAGGCAGAAATATAAAACACATTCATAAAAGCAGGAATATAAACAAATTTAAATCCACATACTTAAAAAGCTTACTCTCAATAATAATCAAAGAAATAGAATTAAAACAACAGAGAAATGATAATACTTTGTCTGAAAGTGAATTATTATTATTTAAAGATAATACTTAACCAAGATCTCAAATGAGCAGAAACACCTCCCATCATATGTTGTTGATAAGGAGGAAATCTGGTGCAACATATTTTGATGAACAATTTGGTGTTTTGCAAAACATTCTTAAAACTTTCACATCTTTTAACAGAGTAATTCTGTCTCAGGAACATTTCCAAAAGAACATTAGGAGACAGACTTGACGATTTATATTCAAGACTGTTCTCTAAGCATTGTTTGCAGCAGAAAAACTCTCTGATGTTCTGTGATAGGAAATGGCTTTTAGTGAATTATGAAATGTGCTTAACATAAAGATAATAAAATTCATGTTTCTGTGTAGCACTTAAATGTATATTTGGAATTAAGTGAAAAAGTCTATATATATGTGGCTAAAAAACCTTATGAATTACAAGGCCAAAAGTTAACAGTGTTGTATCTCTGAGTGATACCATTCCAAATAGTTTTATTCTCTCTTTATGCATTTTTTAATTTTCCAAATTTGCTATATTAAGTACATATTACTTTAAAAAGTGTAAAAATTTTTGTTTTAAAATAATGCAGCCCTGGCTAGGAAGGTCATCAGGTCAGAGCATCCTCGCAATACATCAAGGCTGTGGGTTTGATTCCAGGTCAGGGCACATGCAGGAATTAGCCAATGAATGTGTAAATAAGTCGAACAAATTGAGGTTTCTCTCTTCTATCTGTCTCTCTTTCTCTAAAATCAACAAAAATCAATATTTTAAAAAATAATGCAAAAACCAGTAGAAATAAAGATTTGTTTGTAAACCATTGAAGACAATTGCTCAATTCAAAAAATTCACTTTTTTTTTTTTTGCGTTGGTATTTCCTTTACTGAAACTTGCTTTTATTTGTTTCAATCAAATCTGGCAATTTTCTCTCCTTGGGAATGGGTTTTGGACTCTTGGAAATGCAGCTCCATAACAACAGAAATGAGCATGAACTGTGTGCTACTTACCTACTGTTTGGAAATTCAGGGCAACCATCTGACAGCCTGCATTCCAGAAGAGCTGCGGCATATAGTTGGATGAATCGACACGTGTTCCTTTCGGATAGATCCTGCTAAGCTGCATTTTGTTATATCTGGACCATCATGTTAAGTAGTGAATACAATTATAAGAAGAATTAGCCAATAATATTAACTGAGAAACCACCTTCCATCTTTCTCCACTGGGGACATGAACGAAATATTGATGATTTCATTGGGCTTGTAGGTGAAATATGTAAAAACCCTGCTGAACAAACAGAGTAATGTGATTTTACAATATAAATGTAGCATCACCTTTGCAGAATCTTGTAGGTGAAAACTAACAGGTAGCAAAAATGGCTGAGTCAAAGTGAACATGATTTTGTGCAGATCTTTAGATGCACGAGGAAGCTCCGGGAGGGCAGTCATGTGAGAGGATTAGGCCGAGCTGGGCAGAGGCAGATACCTGGTCCTGCACGGCAGCATGTGAGATGCCTCTGCTCACCTCTTCACCCTTCTCTGGGAACCCCGTGTGTCACGGCTGCGGCACTTTTTATGGTTAATAACAAGGTGAACATAGCACTGAAGGCTTTGATCTTGTTTTGTATTTGGGATCCTACCATCATCAGTTTTCCACCCTGAGAGTCTTTCTCTTATTAAACAACATGTACGTGTTTAGAGTGTGAGGGACTATTCCTATTACCGAGTTAGGCAGAGGTTAGTTGTTTCTGAGGTCAGGCTGTGGGACTGGACCAAATGGAGTTTGGACTTGGTAGCTACATGTATGATCTACGACAAGTTATTTCCCTTTTCTGCGCCCCAGTTTCCTCGTCTATAAAACAGATTGAACAGTTCCTATGTTGTAGGTCTATTGTAAGGATTAAATAAAGTGAGACAGACAATGAAGGTCAGTCACACAGACAGTACCTCATGAATACTAATGATAGTGAGTTTTATACTGTGGCTGTTTATGGAGTTTACATTTGTTTTCTCTCCTGTGATGAGCTTTAAAGGTGATTTCTTAAAAATTCTAGAACTTGTTTCATGAAATTGAGCTCTTTGGGACATTTAGTATTAATTTTATGAAAAATTTTAAAGAGTTATTTCATTTTGGTTCATGGATAGTAATAAAAAGGTTTTGGTGTCAGAAGTTTCAACAAAGTTATTATGAGTAATATATATTTATATCCTCATATCATTATTTCCACTATTTTTTGATTGGATGTCTATTACATGTGCAAGGATGCAAGATGCCAAGTTAGGTATATATATATACCTCACATGTGTTATGTTTTGTACACACACACACACTTTACACATGTCCCTAATGCAAACAGTGAGCCATAAAGCTGGCATCGTTATTCCTGTGTTACAGATGTGAGAATTCAGGAAGATTAAGCAAATTGACAAAGGACAAAGAGCTTGAGGGTAAGAAAATAATCATGAAATCCTTCACTCCAAGGCTGTTTTCTTTTCCATATGCCAGGCTACCCCTGCTCAGCAGTGCACATGAACGTGGAACTATTTATCATGCCCACGTGACAGACTTAAGCCATTTCATGCATCACTTTGCTTATTTAAAACAGAAATGAAATAGCACACGGCCTCACTTGTGCCAGCCCAGTCCACATTCGTCTAATCAAGGATACTCCACAAATTCCACCGGAGACTTCGTCAGCTGCTCAAGCCCTTTGGTTTCCACGAAGGAAGACATTTCAAAACTTTTATTTCTTTCTGAGTTAGTGACAAAAAAAATTGTAAGAGATAAAATTCAGCATTTAAATGATAACATATAAGAAGTAGGCAAATGTTCAGTGAGTTTAGGGAGATTAATATTCAATGTAACTTTTATACACGTATACTTCAGGGAACTATTTATCTGCTACAAAAACCGAGTCTTGTTAGTTGTCTCTGCCAGTGTTTACTACCTGGGTCAGACGTGCCTACAGTTGCACAAGTCAGGAACACGGTGGCATTAGGGTGGGGAAATTAGTTTTAGTTGTGGGTAGTGTGGCAATGACAGCTGTTTCATCCAAAGAGCACAGGCCCCGTGGAAATCTTTGGTTTGCCATCCATTCAGATTGATTTCTGGGGGCCATTATCGGGATTAACAAAAGAGCCCATGGGTGTGTTTGCTAGAGGCTCTTTCTTTTATAGCCCCGTTGTCCCTGCCTCACCTCAGTTTGTATGCATGCTCTGGCTCAACAACTGATGTATGTGACATCAGAATTAAGGTGTTTCAAAGCAAAAGGACCCTTGCAAAGTTCCCCGTCTGATGGCCTCACTTTCCGATTAGACAACAAGGTTGGGAGGTGAATGCACTAGAGGTCTCTTCATTCTCGAACACAGAGCACCATTTCAGAAGTGAAATCCAAGCTTCCAGTTCGCGTGGGAGAACGGAAATAAGGTTATCTGGGTTTGGAGGGGCTGAGAATCAGGCAGCTTGTCTGCCCCCCCGCCCTCCCCCCTGCTAAGAGTGGAAGTGTCACACACAGCACTGAGACAAGGGTCACACAGAGCGGCCAGACAGCACTCAGATGTTAAAGTTTTATTCCCTTTGAGGCATTTTCCCCTTTGATGCCTACTTTCCATCATTAAAGCCTCATTCTTCTCCCTAATACTTGCTAGATTCCTTCACCCTTCTCCTCACCTTCTGCAGTTCAATCATCTGTAAGGTAAACTCTTAGATCTCTTATTTATGTCCATCAAGTCTATTTTCATATGACTATTTTAACCATGACTGCTGATTAAAACTAAGTCAATGAATAGACGCAATTTAATAGATGCTTTGTAAGCTCTGTGCTGTATTGTTTTTAAAAGTGACAAAACAATATGAAACGCAAGGAGAAAAGTACTTGTTTGTAAATCTTTGGCCGATGCTATTGTTACCAGGTTCTGAAAGACTTAAATATATCAGCTCCTTCTGAACTTGGCTGCTTGTTTAGGAGCTTGTGACTTATGAATTAGAAAAATACTTATTCTACAGCAAATGAAAATTAGTTATATGAATAAACTACTTTAGCACATTTCAAATTGGATAACATGATAAGTAGCATCAGTAACTGTAACTTCAAAGAAAATATTGGAATATTTATACATAAGCTGTAGTGGAAATTAAATTCTTTATTGCAGAAATACAGATACCATGTAACAAGTTAAGACCTTTTGAGCAACACTATACAGTTTTACCTGTGTGCTAGGTAGAAGCTTAGATTTTTATACATCTGTGAAAACTGTCCTTCATAAGAGGCTGCTGCATTTAAGCAAAAATTCAGTTTTAAAGAACATGGACTTATAAGCAGCTAAAAAGTCCTAAAGATCTTTTAACCTGATAGCAGCTTACATTTTATGCAACTATGAAGGGTAATTTCATGAACGGGTTGTTTTCTCTAGATGGAGAAAAGGTGATACTTTTCTTTGTATCCACTACGGACATGGACTTGGATAGAGGAAAACACAAAGTGATACGAGGGTGACCATACATTCTCCTGAATATATAAAACAGGCTGAACAAATGGAATGTGGGTAAAGTGGTTGATTTGGTTCTATTTCTAGTCATCAGGGCTGACCAGTCACCGGCTGCTTCCCTTCTGGGGTGGCTAGATAGTTTATACGGACACTGTCCCTTGTACAATGGACGGAGTCTGCTGTGTTGTTGCAAGCAAAAAACAAATGTAAAACTCTCTCTCAATTAACTGTGCCTTGGCCTAACATATGTAGCCCTATGGAGTATTTTAGGAAACATCATGGAATACTTTGTCATATGGTTAATATATATATACATACACACATAAAGTATATAAAATATGTATGTATAAACTATATAGTCAACCCATGCATATATTAAAAACTTTACCAGCGCAGAATAATGGTTCTATTAAGGGTATTTTGGGGCTATTTATGCTCTGTTTAAAATATACTTACTATGTGTTACATTAGGAGTTTTTCTTCAGGAAAACTTACTTTTTGAAGTCTCAAATGATTCAAACTTGACTGGCTGAATGTAGTTCACCAGGTTAGACATCTCTTCTGTGGCCATGGCCTCACTCCCTGCCGTGCCCTGGAAGCAGGAATAAAAATAACATTCCCAGAATCAGCATTATATTATCCAGAGTCATTTTCCCAGGGCAATGATCTCGTGACCCCGAGCACACAAAAGCATCCCTCCGCTTCTGACGATGATGATTGCCATTAGAAAGTTCCCTCTGGGAGGAAGACAGGGCAAAGCCTCCCACTTCCCGAGTGTGGAGCAGAGGCAGGAGGTTTGGGGCTCTCCTGTGCCGGCAGCATCGGCCTCCCCAGGAGATCCTTAGACGCGCGGTGTATCAGAATCCGCATTTTACTACAGCGATTCAAAGGCACAGGGAAGTTTGAGAATCACTGAGCTACGTTTCATCCTCCACAGCAGGACAGCCACAGATGGTATCCAAAGTCAATAAATCAAGAACTCACTGTGCAAAGAGCAGATTAGTATGTGGGTAACCCCCAGGTGAACTGAATTTATTTTTTTTAAGTTGCCTGTGGAAGTGGGTTGGGGTGGGAAAATAACTACTGTTTTTCTTTGTATAAATATTCTTCCCTCCCTTCTTGGTACCTGTGAGCCTATTAGGCAAGCAGGGCAATGTAGGGTAGAGGTCAGCAGCTCAGGTTCTAGATTCATATTGCTTGGTTTGCAATCCCAAGCCTACCACTTAGAGGCTGTGCAATCTTGCACAAGTTATTTAACTGCTCTGTGCTTCAGTTTCCTCATTAAAATTAGGATAAAATCAATTCTTATAACATCTAGGGTTTTTATGGTTATTAAATGAGTTCATGTATGGGAAAGAGCTCAGAACAGTGCTTCTGACATAGTAAAACATCATGTTACTTTAACTATGTTTAGATATTCTATGTTATTTTGATTTAGTTTTTTTAATTTTTTTAAAATTTTAATTGTTGTTCAAGTAGTTTTCTGACTTTTCCTCCCTTTCCAGCCCACCCACTATAGCCCTCCCCTCCCTCTCGTTTCCACCCCCCATTGTTATTGTCCATGTGTCCTTTAAAGAGAAAACCAATACAGTACTGTTGGCCTGGATAGACTTCTACAGATCAGTCTAATATTCTCTCCCATTTTCAGATGAGAGAATACTTGGAGATGAGGTTTCTTTTGAAAGCTCTGCAGCCATATTTAGGTTAAATGTTAATTGGGAAATATTCATTTGGAAATGGACCATCTAATTAGTAAGGCAGTTTTTAAATTATCAGAAATCACTGATAAGAATTAATAAATAATTAAAATAATTCATAGGTGGGAATACTTTACCAGACATTATAACAATTTTCCTCCAGGACATTAAGTTGCAATTTAGTAGGGAGACATAATTTAAAAATTTATACTACATTAAATAATTATGAGGAAGCATATCAAGTAAGAACAGTTTACTGCTTGTTATTTATCCTTAATTGATTTGTAAAGATACAAGTACTGAGACAGATACTTCCCAACATATTTGAAAGCAGATTCAGTATAATTTCTTTTTTTAACCAGAACTCCTGCTAAAACAAAGTTTCAAAATTCCAACTTACCTAACTCTGATTCACTTCTAGATTCTGTACAGTTAATATACCTGATCTCACGAAGTTATTTGGGATGCTTGAACTTATACCAATAGGTATCTCTACTGATTCTAAAATACAACAATGGAATGAATGTCATATTTCTGAATATTTCTCCATATATTATTTCTTTCTGAACTTTGGACCATTTAGCAATCCACTCAATTGACTCAAAAACTGAAGTAGGCAGTAGGATATAACACATTTTGAATTTGCCCACTAGATACCCAATTTGATGGAAGGGAAATCTCAGTAACATTGTTCATTACAGAGAACTTTTTCAACGCCCTGTTTACTAATGATCCAAGTTGTCACCTTGTTCGAAAGGGGTAGCGAAAAAGTTTTAAAGAGCACTGTGACATTTTTACCACTAGATGGCAGAAGAGGACCATAGACTATGTCCAGAGGTCTCTGAGCACCGGCAGATTAGCTGGACGCCTCGGTGACCCGCGGCCAAGGCCTAGACACCTACCTCATCCATTGAAGACTTTTTACAGTCATCATCATCGTCGTCGTCATCACTCTCTGTATCTGCTTCTCCTGTTGAATTTCAATAACAGATCATGAAATAAACATTTCCAGGTTTGAAGCATACATACCATGTGCATTTACCAATTGGAAACTGGTCTTTCATGGTTTTTAAAAAATTACTCTTTTGGATATTTAAATGTTATTAATCATGGAACACTAACACTTTGAATATGTGGGTTTTTTTTCTAAATTTTATTTGTAAATATCATTTGAAATTCACAAATTCTATAAAAATGCTTAACATTTGAACCTTTTTAAGAAACATATGGCATCATATGCAGTGAGTTTTCTATGGCACATGTACCCACTTGATGTGTGCATTCTCTTAAAGGGTCTGCATCGCCCTAAAACAGGTAAACTATCACTTGCCCTTGTTCCCTCTTTTCTTTCAACCCTGACTCTTCAATGTGGTGCTTGGCTTGTGCTCAGCAACCCTGCAGTTGCCTTTCCAAGGCCACAGAGGACCTCACCCAATTCAAGCAACAGGATAGGAGCTGGTGCAGGTGGGGCTGTGGTAGCACAACGACCACGCAACACCTGTACGGTACCACCTGCACCCTCTGATTTGCCTGCAGGCTCATGTAATGAATGCCTTCTTACCTAAACAATGTACAGAGAGTATCTTGGCAAATGGTGAAATTCCGTTTAAAAGGGTAGGAGAAAATAAATAAATGCCTAAAATCATTATGCATTGTAGAAGTTTAACTCAATGGGACATAATGCGCCTTCACATTTAGCCAAAATGCACTGTTTCAATGGGTCGTTTCTCTCTGGAGATTCGGTGCATGACTCAGCTAGGTTAAGTATTCTCACTAGTGCTCTGCCTATGAGCAAACAGAGGTGACCTCTGAAAATGATCCCCTATTCACTTCACCCAGAAAACCCCACAAAATCATGCAAATCAAGAGATTCAAATCTTCGTGCTCACTTCAAGAACACTTGTGAAACTGCCCAGCCATCAAGGGTATGCACAGAAAAACCACTGACTATCTGAAGAATGTCACTTTACAGAAACAGTGTGTGCATCCCGTTCCATCGTCACAATGGTGGAGTTGGCAGGTGTGCCAAGGGCAAACAGTGGGGCTGGTGGACGCAGGGCTGGTGGCTGAAGCACAGTGCTGAATTACTGCTGCACATGCTTAAAAATGCAGAAAGTAGGGCTGAACTGAAGGGTGTAGAGGTAGACTCTCTGATCCTTGAGCACAACCAGGTGACCAAAGCTCCCAAGATGTCGTTCAGAGCTTACAGAGCTCCTGGGCAGATTACGGGGGTCTAAATAGGTTCATTGGACCACTCCAGGGTTCACATGGTGCAACAGCATGATGATCCAGTAGATGGCAACGTTGGCTCAACAATGAGGCAACTTGCCTGGGCACAGACCAGTCCTGGGCCTTCTGAAAGTTAGCCGCCCTACTCAATCTATGTAAATGACAGTGCCCCCAGTACTGTCTTCCAAGAAGTTTGGAACTGTTTTCATTTGGATGATGAAGTTGAACCAATTACCGAATGGCAGTGGTGTGCAAAGTATTCATGAAATATCTTTAAAGGGAGGAGAATTTTGGCATCAACAAAGGTTATTTATGGCTTATTTATTAAAGAAAGCCACATATGACCACTTCATGATGCTGATACTGTGGTAGTTGTAAGGTAAATCCATTATATTTTAGATAGAAAATGTACTAAAGACATTATTTTAGGAGGTTGACACATTTTTAATACAATCAGATTTCTTGCCCCAAGTTCTTTTCCCAAGTAACTTTTTTTTTTTTTTTGCTTTTTTAATTAGGATGGGATTCTTTTTGTCAAGTAATTTAAAGAGTTGTTTCAGACAGCCTTCTGCACAATGCTACATGGGACACAACATTACACCTGCCATTCCACATTCTCAACCGGGTCATTCTGTGGTTATGTGGGGAGCCGGGGGTGGGGACTTGTCTTCCTTTGCAAGGGACCTGATTTCTCCATTATAAGATTTTAGAGGGACTTTGGAGGAATCTCACTGAACTATGAAAAACAATCTTATTTCACCCTAGTTTTTAAAGGATCATGTACTGGCAAAATGCTGGGACCTGGAAAAGGCACACGGCCAATGGGGGACGTGAGCAGTAAATTAGCTTTGAAATAAGAACCACTTCATGGTTTTCAAATTACTTGAGTTCCCCAGAACCAAGAACATCTACAAACCAAGTGGTAAATTATCCGTGTTCTGTATTCAGAGGCCTACCTACATATTAAAATGTCCAACATTTTTCCACTGAAATAAACAGAGATTGCTCAACAGACTCTGCAGCTAGTTTTTAGGAAATCTACTGAATTACTAACAGATTGCTACTCTTTCCCTGTATTAAGCAATAACGTTCAGGGCCTGTAAAAATCGTTATTGGTGTTTGCATCCGGTTAATAACAGGCAGAGAGCAGGGAGTGGGGACGGCAGATGGTGAACCAAGCTCCCACATGCAGAGGAAGATGGGATCCCCGTGCGAGCATTCCAGGGATGGGGCGGTGCTAGGGGACAGGGGGCCTGGTAATGGTGTTCATTCCAAAACTGCAAAAAGAACATTCTTAAGGAGAATAAAAGTTATTTTTTTAAAAAAGAGAATTATGTAATAGTTTGAAATACACATGGAAGCACTACCAACAAAAAAAGCCCTTTTGAAGAATTATATAATGTCTATTGATAAGGATTTGAATTATATAATGTCTGTTGATAAAGATTTTTAAACAAAAGGAACTGACAATTAGCAGGGAAAAATAGAAGAAAAGATAAATCAGAATTTTGGCCAACTTTTTTTCCTGATTTCCACAGAGTTTATATTTTAATTTTTAAAATTATTTTTAAATACTTTAATTGCCATATGATAGGTACACAGAGAAATATAGATACCATATGTGTTCATTACAATGAATTTTCACTAACCAAACCAGCCTTAGTGACCAGTACCCAGATCAAGAAACAAAATAAAATCAGTCTCCAGCAGCCCCTGAGGGTTCGTCCCAGTTACTTCCCCACCAGTGGTAATACCCATTTCCTGGCTTCTAATACCATAGGTTAGGGCTTGATTTTGCACTTCACATAAAAGGAATCACACAGTACTCTTAAAATCTGGCTTCTTTTGTTTACCATTATGTTTCTGAGATTTATTTATATTATTGTGTGCAGTTGTGGATCATAATTGCTGCATATTACTCCATGATGTGAATGCACCACAATTTATTTCTTCACTGATGAGCATTTGGTTGGCTTTCAGTTTGGGGCTACTCTGAACAAGTGCTGCTTCGACCAGTTCCTGTACCCGTCTCCTGATGAGCATTTCTGTGCATTTATCCTGGGTAGATACCTAGGAACAGGGACAGCATTTCCTGGGGCATAGGGGCCACCCATGTTCAGCTTTTGTAGATACTGCGAAACAGTTTTCCGGCGTGACTGCTCCATTGTCAGCTAAACTTTTCACTGAAGAGCTTCCTACACTCAAGTTTCCTTCACGTGTCTGCGCTCCAATCAGATCTTTATCCTGTACTGTTCAGATTGCCTAGATTCTTTTGACTAAACTTGGAAAACAAATATGACTAAATATCACAAATAATTCTGAGAAAATGGGTGAGCACTTAGGATTCTTTTTTATGGACCACAGGAAATCTACTTTAAATTAAATCTAAAAAGGAAATTATTAATGTAAAGCATTACCTAGTAGCTTTGATAGATAATTCAAGTAACTTTACCATTTCACATTTTAATAGAGCTCTTCAAAATGTGGATAAATTGAATTGCCCAGAACTCTTAAGCATAATTAATGAGAATGCATTCAGTGAACATATTATGACTAGTCCTGTAATTAATGTCAAGGGATCACTATCATTGAGAAACTGAAAACCATGAGGCCACTCCAAAGATTACTCGACTTCTGCAATAGCCAGAATCATGGCCTCCCAAAAATGTCCATGTCCTGTGACTATGTTCTGTGTCCTGTGAATGCATGTCCTGTGAATACTTGTCCTGTGAATACACAGCAAGAGGGACTGTGCAGAAGAGATGAAGTTAAAGTCCTTGAGATGGGGGCATGGGATTATCCTGTGTTTCCCATTGGGTCCTGTGTGAAGACATGAGTTATTAAAAACAGAAGACCTTTCCTGACTGTGGTCAGAGGCAGATGTGATGACAGAAGGGTCAGTGAGAAGTGACAGTGCTGCCTTTGAAGTCAAAGGAATGGGGCCACTGGCCCACGACTCTGGGTGGCCTCTGAAAGCTGGAGAGAGCATGGAACAGGATTTCCTAGAGTCTTCAGAGAGGAATGCAGCCCTGCAGCCCCGGATGTTAGCCCAGGGACACCACTCAGACCTTCTGGCCTGAACTGGGGGACAAGGCATCTGCGTAGTTTTATGCCACCAAGTTTGTAGCAGCCAGAGAAAGCCAGTTCATTTAGATCTATTCCCAAACAGAAATGTTAGAAGTGCTTCTAGGCTAATTTTAGAGCAGGAATCCTCAGACCCACGCACAATAAGAGACAGAGAGCCCGCCAGCCCCTCACCGGCTCCGGGTGACGAGGGCTCGAACACGCTGGAGGAGTCGCTGTATGTGTTGGAAGCTTGTTCCGAGAGCTTCTTTTTGCCACTTCCTTCTGATGACTTGTGTGATTTCTTCTTATTTTTCACCAAAATTTTGTACATTAAATCCATAGGGCTTGGAAGAGGAACTCCAGATTCCAGCTAATGGGAAAAAAGAAAGCACACTCTTTAAAAATACTTCTATTCTACTTCCTCAGATTCTCTCCCCAGCTCCCCAGAACAGCTCTGGGTACCAAGAGCTTCTAGGTTATTCTTTATTACCAGTAACCTGAGTGTGTTCTGCCACAGGGATGGCTCATAGCTCTTGGTTTTTTCATATAAAAGGTATTTTTAACTACTGTACTCATTTTCCCATGGTGAATCCACACGAATAAGATCTTAGAAATACACTAGTAGATTAGGTATGCTAACACTAAGTTCCGAGAGTTTTTCCAATGACCATGTACATCCAACCACTTTGATTTAGGACAGATAAGGAAGCCCTGACCTGGATTTTCAAAGGAGGGAAGCCAGCTAGAGTGTGGCATCTGCCAGGAAGAGCTGGGAAAGGCAGGCAGGTGCTTCCAGGCACGTGCCTAAAATCTACTCTTCGGTGCAGTTTAACAACAGCAGAAGCCCTAACCCGGCGCTAGGCAGTTAAGCTGCCACCTCTGTGGCACCAGCAGGAGTGGACCAGGCAGCTTCAGAGTTCGTTGCAGCCTTGAGATTCAGCAACCCTTATTTTCAAACACTTATTTCAAGTGTTTCAAGCTTGCACTTCTAGTGGCAAGATCAATTTCCTGTGAGGGGGTTATTAGATATTGTATCAGAGAGCATGTGTGCAAGCCCCAAGGTGGGTTATTTTTAGAAAGTCTAGTGAGCTCCCATGAACTGGGATTGTATTCCTTGCTTTCAGTGAGTCTGGGGCCTGGAAGGAAATCATGCAAGGGGAGACTTGGAGAAAGGGTGGAAGAGGGAAGAGTCTCCATGAGAATGTTCTGCTGTTTCCTTCCCAAAGCAGGGTTGTTACCATGGCAACAGGACGTTGAGTTCTCCTACACCAAGAGGCACATGCAAGGAAGTGAGCAGTCAACAGGGACAGGCCCAGATGTCACCGTGGCGCCTGCACTGTCCCATTTTGCTGACCCATTTCTCTCAAAAGGGTGTGATGAGGTTCTCTGGCAGGGGATCAGAGCCCTGTCCCCTCAGGCTGTCTCTGCAGGCTGAGCGTGACTGTGGGCATTCTGCAGTCCTGACTGGGGCACGTCTGGCAGTGTGGGTGCAGGAGGAGGACTGGGCAGAGGAAGAGAACAGGTGTCTCCCCTCCTCCATGGTGCACACTGCTGCTCTCCTCCCAGTCCAAGGGCCCATTTTCAACTACATTGTCTTCCCAAGAAAGGTACACAGGAAAGGGATGTAAGTCTCTCCTGATCCCCAGTTGTAAATAGTATGTGTGTTCCTTCAGGGGTAAACATCAAAAGTGCTTACAGGGTATTTTTCCAGTGGCTCCATGAGAAGGGCATCCCCGAAGATCAGTCGGCAGTACTCCGCCATCTTGGCTTGCTGCTTCGGGCTGGGGGGAACGAGGAGGAGAGAAGGAAAGCCAGGGGGCTTATTCAAAAAGGCTGGGCTGCAAGGATTACTCTGTGTCATTAACTACAGGAAGAGGCAATGCCCTCATCCTACCCTTCAGGATTAGTTTTGTCCTTCAAAATCCCTTGCTTACTATCCTGCCTTATGAGAATCTGCACACCACTGTGGTGGATGGGAGAGATGTCCCCAAGGGTGACCTGCAGAGACACAACACAGATGGAGGGGGAGGCAGGTCATTTGCTTGTCACTGGATTCTTGAATGTCCCAGAGTTAGGGACTCGGTCTGTTTTGCTTCATTTCCTGAGTCTAAGTCAAATGCAAGACACTTGGGGGTGGAATTCGTTCATGACTTCATGTGACTTCCTGGGTGAAATGTGTCCAACCGACAGAGAGAACTGTGCTGCCAAGGAGGTGTATAAGGAGGTGGGAGACAGAAGGGAGGAAGAGAGGGAGGAAACAGAGAGGTTTGTAAGGAGGGAGGGAAGGAGAGGGAGAGAAAGAGAGGGGGGAATACCTCAAAATGTAGAAGAAAAAGGTCAGAGAGGTAGAAGGTGTCCCCTTGTCCATAGATAACAAAAGCAGCAGGCGCCCCAAGGAAAGCTCTGTGCAGCTCTCTGTGCATAACAGGGAAGCAAAGGTGGTGTCAGCCCAACCATGAGCCTGTAGGCACCCAGTCTATGGGAAGAGGCTGGAGCTGCAGCACTGGCTGAGCTGAGCCCCGCTCCAGGCTCTCATCCACTCTTCACCTATAAAACGGATAGGATAACTGTTCTTGGAAGGGGACAGTGGATGCTGAGAAGATGAAGTGAAGTGACGGATGCAAATGCCTTTTAAACAATAAAAGATCAGGGCAAAAGTAAGATGATCCCAGTCAGACGAGAGGACTTGTGAGCCTGCTGACAGAAACACAGCTGATCAAGGAACGTCCGCATTCTTCAATGCTCCTGCTTCCTTCGACCTTCCACAAAGCAGTGTGTTTTTTTCTCATTCTGTGGAATGTTAAATATCATTGTAAAGGTATCCAATTCCATTGGGATTTATGGACTGTGATTTTGATCTACAGACCGCCAAACTTGATTTCCAATAGTTGTCTCTAGGTGCTACAAAGTTAACACATTTTAGCGGAACTGGGCCTGAAGCAAGAGTAAGTCAGTGGTCAAAAGCCTTCCTTATACAATTTGAATTGATTATAAATGTGATTACTTTCCTTCCCTCTCCCATGACTGTTAGGCCTGGAACAGGGACTCTTCCTTCCTGGAGGAAGGGATGTTTTGGGGCCTCAAATCATATTGCAATGGCCCACAGGGAAAATCACTCTTTATATTCCCCCTTTGTAATAAAAAAGGCATATATTTTGGGGGCCAAGTGAGTTTTCTGAGGTTCTAATATGAGCTTCAGTTCACTGCTTTCTCAGAACTGCAGAGAGAGACAAAGGAGAGATTCCCAGAACTTGCAGATCCCTACATAACAGCCTCCCAACTTGTCAGCCTGCCCTTCTTGACCCATGTGGGATTTTACTGCCTGGCTTACAAGAATACACTGTGGATACACTACAAATACACTGGGAACATAACTGTGGCATTCCTCAACCATTTCAGAGAGAGAGGAAAACCTGCTATCAGAAAAGCAATTCTGGAAAACACTGGGGGTACCACTTATCAGAAACTGGGGAGCAAGAAGAGATGCAGCTGGCCTGGCGGGGCACCCTGGGCATCCTCAGTGCAGACACTCTTGCTCCAGGCATAACTGGCCAAGGGGCTCAACCAAGCCAGCCAGCTCTGTAGCTGTAGGTAAAACAAGTCCATCTGTGCTGGCCCACATACTCCGGGTGGCACAAAAGAAATTGTCCAGGCCCTCCATTTCGCTTTCGCAGAATGAAGCTATCAAATATCACAGCTTTGCTACTCCAAGTGTGGCCCACCGGCCAGCAGCATCAACAGCACCCGTGGCTGGTCAGAGATACAGATTCAAGGCCTCCAAGGCAGATTCTGAATCAGAGTCTCTGTGGAAGTGGAGCCCAGGGTATCTGTCTTAACAACCCCTCTAGATAATTCTGACCCATGCTGAAGTTTGAAGACTGCTGTGATAAAACAAGTCAACATGTGGTGAAGTAGAAGATATTTTTCTTGAGTTTTGGAACTTGGGAGCCCCAAGTTCCTTTGATCAGAGACCTGGAGAGAAAAGGGTTTCAGCCTAGTGCCCTGTTTTTGGGATTTCTCAGGGAACCATATTCTCACCAGTAGAGAGGGATGGTCTAGGTGTCCCATTGCAGGTGACAGACAGATACCTCTGTCCTCTGTCAAGCAGTCCTCTAGGACAGAGAAGGAATTTCCTAGAGCAAAATCTTACATTCAATTCCTCTAAAGAGTCACCAGAAGCTGTTCATGCTACAGGTGGTGGGCCTTAGTCCCCAGTCCCAATTCACTTGAGTTGAGAGTAGAGGCCCGAAACCTGCATTTGTTACAAGTCTGCAGGTAATTCTGATATAGGTGCTTATAGATTGCGATGTTTAGAGCACCATGCTAATACTTCATTCAAATCACTGGGAGTCTTAAGGAAATGATGATTTCAAGTCAGAATCTGGGGCGGGGCCTGAGACTCTGCATTTCTAACAAGCTCCCCATGATGCCTATGGTGCTCATCCATGGAGGGACTGCACCTGTACAGCAAGGGTCTACATCTGACCTGAACTTTTAAAAAGCTACCTCAAAATCAACAGTGAAGGAGACAATAAGACTAAGTGTCAAAGAAAGCAGTAAAATGTGCTGCTTGGTAATCAGGCAATTCATGCTCTTTGCAAGCACACATGCCCACCTGACAGGAAAATGAATCAGAACAGACAGCCAACTGAATGGGAAAAGTCAGTGGAAAACATGTCAGCTTTAATTGTGGGTCAGAACTGCAGAAATAAAAGGCATTAAAATTGAAATTGCAATTAGCAAAAAAAAAAAAAAAATCCTGAAGCATTTAGAATGTCAAGAGTGGCTACCATGGAGATGAAGTGAGAGAAAAATATTCACAAATACATTTTGAGCTCCAGACCATAGCAGAGACACCTGGACGTACTGAAGTTCTGTAGTATTTTAACAAAGTGTAGGCACCTGGCAAAGTGGTCAGTTTTCTGACCTAGATATGTGCTCCATTTCATGGGGTAAGTCCTCCACAGTGAACTAAACCAACTTCCTTCTCTGTGGATAAGGAATTTTCAGTGCATGGAAATTAAAAACCTTGTCCAAAATCTCACGTTGTCTGTGGCTGAACCATGGCTAGAGGTTATTTTGCTAAATTTTGGTGTAGAATTCTTCTTATGAAAGTGCCAGTTCACAAGCTTAGTGGAGCATGAGAATTAACTAGAACTTTCTGAAGTCTTACTTCTAGGAGTTTGAATTCAGGAGTAGGAGCAGGGTTCAGGAATCTGCATTTTATGGGGTTCTGGGTAGCAGATGAATAAGGATAAGTTGCCAGCCACTAGTGGCAGATTCCCCTTTGTTGTCCAAGAAGAGATGATTTCAGATATTTGGAGAGAAAACTACAAAACTCAGTGGGTTTTATTTTTTCCAGTGTGGCTTCCTTTTGGCTTAAGTGAGTTGGGACCACAGATCTGGGCCTGGCATTCTGTATCTGCAGCACACAGAGTAACACAGTTCCCAGAGATGGCAGATAGAGTTCAGACGTCTTTGATGAGTGTGCTCCTGAGTCACAGTGTGGAGAAGGATTCTGAGGTTCTGACACGGTTTAGTGGGACCTAGTGCTGCAGCTGGTGCAGATGAATGATGTCTGTCACCCAATTTAGCAATGAGGTGAGGTAGCCTACAGGTCAAGCACAGAGTTTACCAGCACGGGGAAAGCTTATCAGTTTTCTTTGGGTGTGTGAGAATCCGCCGAGGAGAGAATTGTGGCTGAGCGATTTTGACATGGGCAGCTCAAGGACAAGGGGAATATGGAGCAAAAAACTTCCTTCCACAAGAGAATTCATTATCTTTGTGTTCCACTGCCTTTAGATGATCTCAATGGTTAAAGATAAAGAGCATGGCATCCAGAGGCTGTTTTCCTGTTTTCTTCGGTATGTGTGAATTATTAATGAACTTTTAATTGCTAAATATCTCAGTTTTAAACCAGAAAGAACAGAATTATGACACTATTGTTTTTGCTTTTGTGTACAATGTAGAGTTAGTTTTCATGCCCAATTTTGTCTCTCCATATGATTGGTGTTAAAAGACTGCAAAAAGTGTTCTGTTATTAAGGGCACAACCACATACATGAGAACATTTATAGCAAGTTGCCTTGTGGATGCTGTGGTGGTCTTCAGTTGATGTTTTCAAGGCTCAGGTGTGGGGGATGGTAGTGGTCAAATGCATGATTTTTGAAGCCAGACTAGTGGGATTTGAATTCTCCAGCTCTGTCAGGCTTTAGCTAAATGGCCTTGGGCAAGTTACTTACCCTCTTTGGGACTCAGTTTTCATCACATGTCAAATAGCGATAATCATGATAACATTTATTCTTAGGAGCACCTGGGTTTGTGGTGAGGGTTGCATGAGCTTATGCTTGGAGCGCTGCTCGGGACATAATAAATACCGGTGGTGGTAGGTTTGTGGTGGTGTTGGTTATTGATCCTTCTGGCTACCTTATGGGAGAGCTCAATGAAGCAGGTGTGACAATCAAGAATACAGTTATAAATTTTGTAAATAGCTTCTCATTTTTTCTAATTTACATGGAAACCATTCTTGATGAAAATAAATGTGCTACATTTGAGGCCATGGGAGCTCTATCTCCAAAAAGGAAATAATGCATCAAGTCTGGGAGCTGTTGTGCCCGGAGGAAAGACGCTAAAGCATTGCTCCAGCCCAGTTACACACGAATGGGCGGAGGTGAGAAAATGCTTCAGGAAAGGCAGCTGTAAATCACAGCTGTGCAGCAAGTGAGGTACTGAATGCAGAGACTGAAGTCATGCTGCTCCCTTCAGTAACAAGAGAAATAGCAATAAAATGGAATAAATTCTTTTCTCTTCAGTCAAACCTTAGGAATACTAGCAAAGACTATGTACCAAATGACTACATCATTCACTGGATGACTCTTTCCTAATGAAATAGAATCATGAGCCAGTAAATGTAATATAGATTTCCCGAAGGCAAACTAGAAAATACAGACAACTATAAAATCAGTGACTTCAAACTAAGGTATCTCGCCACATACACATTAACCACTGATCCCATGGAACTACTTAGCAATTATGCAACCTGAAATGTGGTCACGACCAAACTTCTTTAAGATTTACTGAAGTGAAGCATGTATGAAAATTAGTTGGGCAGATTAGTGAACTGGAAAAGGCTTGCGGTGAGGAGGGAAATCTGTGAGCCAGATTAGGACAGGTGCTGCTGGCATGCCAAGAAAACCAGCTTAGGCCACTGAAATGAAGGAGAGGTCAGCTTCTCAAGTGCTAGCTGAGCAATGATGGTTACTACTACGTTGTCTTTGGACGTCAACTCAAAGCATGGGATTTTTAGTTTCCTGAATTTTGATTCAATATAGATTAGAATTTTTTTTCATTTTGGAGCTCTTTAAGTTGAATAAATATATGATAAACTAATACCCATGTGTCTGAAATAAATGTGTCTTTCTTTGATCCTTTGTCATAAAACAAATATACCGGTAAAACAGTTAAGTTAGAACTATTGTACCTTTTCTTCGTGTAGCTCAGTGATGAGTGTGGGCTATTTTGAAATGGGAAAATACCTGCCAATACTAACAAATGGGAACCAATGGGAAGGAGATGGAGGGAACATTTTTTGGTCCGAGTCCTGTATAAGTGCAAAGTGGCAGAATAGAATCTACAGCTGTCCCTCCACCAGCTCCAATGTGTGTGGAAATATCCGTTTTAGTGTGATGACACTGACTACACATTTGCATGCAACAGAAGGAGCTACTGGAGGATGGTAAAAGTGGCCCCTGCATTAGAGATGTGAGTTATAGAAGGAAGTGTGTTGCACTGTATTGTAAAAAGAGTTTAGTTGAAAAATCCTACTATGGCACGAAAGCAGATTCCACAAGTCCACTGGATTATTGTAATGTGAATGAGATTTAAATGAATGAATTCCACTACATACAGATGGAAAGATGCTACCTAATACATAACATAAACAAAGAACACCACTAATAATGTCAAATAATCTTATATCAGATGAACTATTATTAAACATGACCTATTTGGGAAAAGATTCCCTTTTGAGTGTATTAAATACTTACGAATCCACATGATTCTCAAATGAAAGGAGAATCGGAAAAGGTGAAGTCTTAAATGCACACTCAGCAATTGCTTCTATCACTTCCTAAAAAGGAGAACACATGTATTATTCCATATATCAAAATTTTAATGCATGTATTTTTTCTTTGGGGTTACACCCATTAACATGGTTATTGTTTTCATTTGTAAAATAGCATCAAATGGTCTAAAATGGCCAGAAGGGGTTGTGAAGGCTGCCGGACTGCAAATTTTCTGACTCTTGACCTAACGAGATAAAAAACAAAAAACAAAAAACTAAATTTTGGTGGGGGGCGTAGCTGCAACTATGAAGGAGAATGGTCCTATTTGCTCATTACGTCTGTTTTTAAAATATTTTATTTATTTATCTTTAGGGAGAGGGGAAGGAGGAAGAAAGAAAGGGAGGGAAACATTCGATGTGACAAACATTCATTGGCTGCCCCTTGCACGTGCCCTTACTGGGGACGAGGCCAGAAACCCAGGCATGTGCCCTGACCGAGAATTGAACTGGCGACATTTAGCTTTGTCAGGCAACAGCCAACCAGCTGAGCCATGGCCAGGGGTCTACTTTGTTTTCATAATGAAAGAACTCTAATCATATTGTTAAAAATGTAGGCAAGAGAAGGCAAACATTTTCACCCATAAACTCACCCTTTGAACCAGACCACTGTTGGCATTTGGCCATATTCCAGTTTGTTTTCCATGTGTTTGTATAATTTAGTTTTAATCATAGTAAGTACTCTATTTGCATTTTTAACATTGTTATTGGGATATAATTCACCGATTTAAAGTATACAATTACATGATTTTTGGTATATTCAGAGTTGTGCAACCATCACCCCAATCTAAATTAGAACATTTTTATCACCCCCCAAAGAATTCATGTGCCCGTTAGCAGTCACTCCCCATTGTCCCACCCCCACCCCACACGCCCAGGTCTAGGCAACCACTACTCTACTTCTGTCCCTATAGATAGGCCTATTCCAAAAATTTCACACAAGTGGAATCACATATATGTGGTCTTTAAGTCTGGCATTTTTCATTTAGCATGGTTTCATTCATCCATGCTGTAACATCTATCAGTGCTTCATTCTCAACCTGCATTTTTAAAAATGTGTTTTTCATAAGCTTTAATATCCATATAAAATTAGAGAGTAGCGGTATCATAATTGATTTAACCATTACCCAGTTGTGGGGCTATCAGTCAAATAATTCTATAAAAACCTCTTCATTTTTCCTAATAGTTTGAGTTATTCGGGGAGTGAATTCTCAGAAGGGGAATTATTGAATCTAAGAGTATGGATACTTTTAAGTCTCCTGTGTGTCTCCAGATCACTTTCCGTCTTCAACTGCCCAGAAAAATCCATAGAGTACCAAACTTCAAGGCATATCACCAGCTTTTGGCATTATTTTTTCAAAATATTTTTCTTACTGAGCTGGTATTAAAGTGGGATCTCATTTATTTTTAATTATATCACTCTCAAAACTACTGACTTTACATACTCAAATGTTTTATTTTTAGTTGCATTTATTCTTTTTATATTCTCCTTTCACTCAAGGATTTCTACCCTTATTCCTTATGCCTGATCCTTCCACTATCTTTTCTACCTTTCTTTATATCCAATCCAGAAAACTATTTCCCTGGCCCTAGACTATAAATAAGGCTTTCTAATTCTGTACTACATTTGCACATATCCTCTAAGAAAGATGTGCATACATGAAGCAAAATAATCACTCTCACCATTTCTTAGAAGTGATTTCAGAGATTGCTTTTCATACATGGTCAGTTTCACTTTTATGATAGTTGATGCTATCAAAAATATGTGCACTACAGCAAGTTACACCAATATTTTAAATTCTTTTTTTTTTAATTTATTTGAACATAGGCCTGGAATTCAAACACACTTGTGTTTTAGTCCTACTTCTTAGTTTTTCAAGGTGTGTCCTTGGGAAAATCACTTGACACCTCTGTGCCTTGGTTTTCTGACCTCTAAAATTGGGCGATAGATTTCATTCCATAAGCCTGTGGTGAGAGTGCATCAAGAGGAGGAAAAGATCCCAGCTTATGATGGGCACACAATCTCAAATCAACTAAGGTTAACTTATTTTGCTGCTGCTTCCCTCTCCGCTCACCCTAAACCTACCTTTTAGGCTCTTACTATTACAAACAATAGATACCGGGACAAGATGGAGGCATAGGTAGATACACTGTGCTTCCTCAGACAACCAAAAGAAGGACAACAACAAATTTAAAAACAAAAAATAACCAGACCTGCCAGAAAATTGAACTGTATGAAAGTCTGACAACCAAGGAGTTATGGAAGAAACATTCATCTAGACCAGTAGGAGGGGTGGAGATGGGCAGCTAGGTGAAGAGGACTCATGGTAAGGTGGCAGCTGGCAGACCGGGCAGGGCCAAGACTGGCAGAGCAGGTGGTCCTACATTTGTGTGCAGATAAACTGGGAGGAACAACTGGGGAGCAAGACAGATTGCAAAACCCAGAGTTCCAGTGCGGGGAAATAAAACCTCAAAATCGCTGACTAAAAAATCCTGTGGGGGGTTGAGGCAGCAGGAGAAACACCCAGCCTCACAGAGGAGTTTGTTGGACAGACCCATAGGGTCCTAAAATATACACAAAACCACCCACCTGGGAATCAGCACCAGAAGGGCCCAATTTGCTTGTGGGTAGTAGAGGAAGTGACTAAAAACCAGCAGAGAGCTGAGCAAGTAGCCTTGTTCCCTCTTGGACCCCTCCCCACATATAGTGCCACAAGACAGTGAAGTGGGTTGCCCTACCCTGGCTAATACCTAAGGATCCACTCCTTACTATGTAACAAACACCGAGACAAAAAAATATGGCACAAATGAAAGAGTAGATCAAAGCTCCAGAAGAAAATACAACTAAGCAATGAAGAGATAGCCAACCAATCAGATGCATAGTTCAAAACACTGGTAATCAGGATGCTCACAGAAATGGTTGAGTATGGCTGCAAAATAGAGGAAAGAGTGAAGGCTATGAAGAGTGAAATAAAGGAAAATGTACAGGGAACTGACAGTGATGGGAAGGAAACAGGGACTCAAATCAATGGTTTGGACCAGAAGGAAGAAATAAACATTCAACCAGAACAGAATGAAGAAATAGGAATTCAAAAATACGAGAAGAGGCTTAAGAACCTATGGAACAACTTTACATGTTCCAACATCCAAATCATAGGGGTGCCAGAAGGAGTAAAGGAGGAGCAAGAAATTGAAAACTTATTTGAAAAAATAATAAAGGAGAACTTCCCTAATCTGGCAAAGGAAATAGACTTCTAGGAAGTTCAGGAAGTTCGGAGAGTCCCAAGCAAGTTGGACCCAAGGAAGCATACACTAAGGCACATCATAATTATATTACCCAAGATGAAAGATAAGGAGAGAATTTTAAAAGCAGCAAGAGAAAGGAGACAGTTAATGACAAAGGAGTTCCCATCAGACTATCAGCTGATTTCTCAAAAGAAACTTGCAGACAAGTAGGGGCTGGAAAGAAGTATTCCAAGTCATGAAAGGCAAGGACCTTCATCCAAGATTACTTTATCCAGCAAAGATATCATTTAGAATGGAAGGGCAGATAAAGTGCTTCCCAGATAAGGTCAAATTAAAGGAGTTCATCATCACCAAGCTCTTACTATATGAAATATTAAAGGAATTTATCTAAAAAAAGAAGATAAAAAATATAAACAGTAAAATGACAACAAATTCACAAGTATCATCAACTGAACTTTAAAAAAATAAAAACAAAAATGAACTAAGCAAACAACTAGAACAGGAATAGATCACAGAAATGGAGATCATATGGAGGGTTATCAGTGGGGGAGGATAAGGGGGAGAATGGAGGAAAAGGTACAGGAAATAAGAAGCATAAATGGTAGGTACAAAATAGACAGGGGGAGGTTAAGAATAGTATGGAAAATAGAAAAACCAAAGAACTTATATATATGACATATGGACATGAACTAAGGTTGGGGGATGATGGTGGGGGGGAAGGTACAGCGAGGAGGGGAATAAAGAGATAAAAAAATAGGACAACTGTAATAGCATAATCAATAAAATATATTTAAAAAAACAAGAGGAACTATTAAATGAGCATTTATTATGTTCCAGACACATATCTCATGCTATAAACATATTATAAGAAAAATAGTAGCCACTGTTTTAAAAATTATAACATGGAGGCTCAAGATACTCACCAATTAGCCCAAGTTCACAGAGAGGAGAATCCAGGAAACCCCAGAAAAGTTTGGCTCTAGAGTTTATGTTCTTAACCTTTGCAGTATTTCTCCTCCAGCTAATGAGCTTAACCACCTAAGATCAGAGCCCTCAGAAGAATTGAGAGTAGATACAAAGGAAATGCATGGTAAGTGCCAAGAATAGGGGGCTAGATTTTGTTTATTTTGTAAGTTTGGCCCTGTTGTATCAGTCAAAGGTAAAATATATTAGAGCTATTCTTGATGTCTGTTTCTCTCACATCTTTTGATTCATCAGCAATCCTGTCCAAAATATATTCAGAATATAGCCATATCTCCACACCTCTACCTCAGTCATCCAAAAATCTTTGCCTTAACTACTGCAGTAGATTTTATCATCATCCCCACATTCCACTTCCCTTCCTGCGACATCTGTTGATAACAGGCATGGCATGTGTACGTTTTGGTCAATGAAATATGTGTGCAGGTGACATGTTCTGCTGCTGAGCAGTCTTCAAGGGCCACCATGTAGTTCTCTTTTCCCTGCAATGAGTCCTGTGATGTTACAGACTGGGGCTATTCTTTCTATGTGGATTGAAGGCATTATCAGTCAGAGCAACAGCCAACATCCAACCCAAGAGAGAAATAAAGCTTTGTGCTTCTAAATCACCTAGATTCTGGAGTTTCTTGTTATTGCAGCAAAATTCAGCAGACGCTGACTAATAGAGCTCTTTAACTGCATTCCTGGCTTCCTTGTTTATCCCCTATACTACATACCACAGCCAGAGTGATTGCTTCTAAACATGAATCAGGTGAGTTCACTACTTTGGAGTAAACTGTTTTCATTAGCTTTCCATGTAACAGAGAGAAATCCAAATTCCTTATCAGATATGGCATGGCTCTCCCTCTCAATTCATTTCCTTTTTCTGTTCACCATTTTTTACTCTGATACAGCCCACTGACCTTCCCTTGTTTCTCTTTGAATACAACAAGCAAGATTTCATCTCTTCGCTGATCTCTCTCATTTTTGTTTATCTTTGTTGCTTTTGTCAGGAATACTCTTATCTGAAAGCAAGGCTTACTTCCATAATGGGGTTGGGGTGATCTCTACTCAAATGTCACATAACGCAAGTTTTTCTCCCACCACTCTGCTGAAAATGGCATACCTGCAGCCCCTCTTTCCCTTCAGTACTTACTATGTTGCCTTAAAGGGCATATCTCCATGTGCTATATTGTGTGTTTATATTGGCCTACTTCTCCCCAATAGAATGTAGGATTCTTGAAGATAAGCACTCAGTTTTCTCCTCTGCTCTGTCCTTAGGGCCTAGGAAGTATTAAAGTACATTCTAGATGCTCACTAAATATTTCCAAATAAATAAATGAATGTTTAACATTCTTAATAGAAGAAAAGTATTTATCTACTTGTGCTACTATTTATTGTTCTATTGATGATTTCAGAGGTCAGCACACTTTTCCCATAAGGGACCAGATAGTAATATTTTAGATTTTGCTGTCTATAAGGTTTCTGTGGAAACAATTCAACTCTGCTTTCATAGCCTCAAAGTAGCCACAGATAATGAGTAAACACATGGATATAGCTATTTTCCAATAAAACTTAATCTACAAAAACAGGTGGCATGCTGAATGTGGCCTCAAGAATATAGTTTGTCAACCTCTGGACTAGTCTGATCATTACCTTAAGTAAAGCTTAAAACTTGATTATAACCATAGGTAAATGTAATTTTGCATTATATAAGCTTGAATCATAATTCCATATGCAATGGCCTGGTTAACTTTAACAGTTTCCTGGCTGAAATTTCCATTCAAGGTTGAGTCTCACAGTGAAAAAAACAAAAACAAAAAACCCTCAACAAACCAGTGAAACAGAACCAGAGACATGGAAATAAAGAACAAACTGACAGTAACCAGAGTGGGTAGAAGAGGACAACAGGGAAGAAAGGGAAGAGTCATCAAGGAACATGTACAAAGCGCCCACGGACAAAGACAACGGGGGGGTGGGGGTTGCATATGGGAGGTGGGGGTGGGTGGGGTGGGGGAGAGTAATGGGGGAAAATGGGGACAATTGTAATTGAACAACAATAAAAAATAAAAATAAATAAAATATAGAAACGTCCAAAAAATGAAAAGTCTTTCAAATGCAAATATAAGTAAAAGTGTAATTAGATTTTGATACTTTTCTGATAATGACTGTTGTCCTTGGCTGTTTCAGAACTGCTTCAGCTGCTTCTAATAATGAAGCCTGATTGTAGACTCAACCCAGTAAGAGCCAGGCTTGCAGACCAGTGAGAACCCTGCACCCTCTTCCTTAGGAAGTAGTTGTTTTGTCAAGGGTCTTTTTCTTTATCTTTGGCCAATAAAGTGTGAGTGTTTTTCTGGGCCTGCTCTCAGACTCGTAGGGAATCCATGCCTGTCTGTCTTCCTAGCTCTCTGGGTCTGTTTTCGCCCCACAGCAGAGATGCTGGTGTGGCCTGAACTGCAGCTAGGCCTGGGGTTCCTAGACCTTCCTACTGTGTGTCTCCTACTTCTCTCTTTCCCTGCCTCTGATGTTGTGCACTTCTAGTCTTGTGCACTTGACCTAGGACTCACGTTTGCAATAGATCCTCCAAGCTCGTCTGCCATATCCTTATCAGCACCCAGGGGGTCTCTCACCAAGGCAGGGCTATGTTTAATTTGCCGCTGATTTTGGGTTCCTGACCTTTTCCTAAAGATGGGGTGGGTGTCAGGGACTGTGTGTGGAGGGTACACAGAGCCTCTATAAATGACTTAATTCAACCCCTGCCCTTACCCTAACTTAATAGCTCCTTGCACAAATAATACCACAACCATTATATCTGTAGAAAGAAAGCTAAAGTGTGACTTCTTACATTTCAATGATAGTATCAGTAGCTAACATTTATAGAGCACTCATGGAGAGCCATGCGCTCTTCTCAGCAATGTCCACGTGCGAAGTAGCATCCTTGAATGCTGACTACAACCCTAACAGGTAAGCACTGGCATCATCTCCAGTTTGCTCACAAGGAAGAGGCTTGGACCTGTACGAATGCTTCTGCAGTCAGTGGGAGAGCTATTGGAACCCTGGCCTCAGCTTCGGAGCTGCACTCATAGCCCCCATGGTTCCTTTCTCTCTTTTCCTCCCATCCTCTCCCTCTGCCACCTCTCCCCGTCTCCAACATAACCTTAGCCACCAGCTTAGGAAACCAGTATGAACTTTTAAAACCAAAGAAAACATTTACTGAATTTCATCTAATAATTTTAATTGGGAGCAACTGAAAACTCCAGAAGTTCCACTGTAGGACTTTCTTTTTTATACCTTTGAGATATTTTGCATAGTGCACGAGATCACTTGAGATAAGAAAAATAGTTACAGGTTTAAAATTTTGTTCTTCATATAAGCTATCATCAGTGGACACAGGAATGTGAAAGTGCCTTACTGTGCAATTGCTCCTTATTAAGCCAAAACCATTTTTCAGAGAGTGCTAACACTGGGTTCAATAATCTATAAACCATATGGCTCAATTACTAAACTCTGGTGGGAAAAACTGCCCTTGAAATCCTTTATCCTTGACAGGCAACAGCAGGGTATATTTGATATCCATTTTATGGGAGCATTTATGTAGCAGTTAAATTGCATCCTAAGTTATTATTTCTCCCAGTGAGTGAAGCTTTATTTTCAGAAATGCTCCATTTAACCACACACTCAAATTTAATATAGTTTCATCATATATGTTATCACATTACCCACTTTCCCGTCTTGTCCAATTGCTGGTTACAGAGTAGCTGCCTGAGGGGGGAGAAGAAGGAGCAGCTTGGGAATGGGGCCGATGTGTGGGTGTCCCCTGTGGGGGGGGGAAGGAGACTGAGAGGGAGCAGAGAGAGTGAAGACCAAGTGGGAAATTACTGTGTCATGACCATCAAAGGGCAAGGCAATGAGGCAGAGAAACAGAAGGACAGATATATGGGCTAAATAATAAATAAATCTATAGTGCAAAATAAAAAGTTCTCCAGAAAGAGACTGAATTACAGTCTGTCCCCTTTCCCAGAACATAAACTTTTATTTTGGTTCATACAATAAATAGTAGGTAACTGCCAATAGGAACTTTCGCTTTTCAGGATATATTGCCCAGAAGTTCCTGATTACATAGGCTGAGAACAGATAAACTGTATAACATAAAAATGACAAACTTCTACAATCAGTTTATTTTCCTGCTATAAAACATGCCATGGCTGTAGAATATAGTCTAATTAGCTTGTGAAGGTCGAGTCCAAATATATAGGGTAGACCAAACTGCCAGATATTGGGAGAATCTTTTTACTCACAATATACAGGGTCTGGCAGAAGTGAAATCTGCTTGAGTGTGGTTGGTAGGGTAATAACATGAGTGTAACAATTTATAGTTTCAGTTTGAACATTTCACCTAAAATGTCATAGGGTATGATATTAGTATGTTACAGAATTACATGCTTATGACTTCGTAATAAAAAGGGGGTGTTATTTGTGCCAGACCTTCTATTATACATGAAATTTCCCATGTGGAAATAGAGAAAGACAAAATCCATTCATTCAATAAACAGAGGCAAGAAAGACTAAAAATGAAAGCTATGCTGTAGTTGGTTTATTTTCTTTGGAATGGAAAAATTTATTTTAAAAAAACACACATTTATTGAGTATCTACTAAATGCCAGATTCTTTTCAAAGTACTTGGCACGGATGAGGGAAGAAAACAAAGATCCCTGTCTTTGTGGAGCCTGCATGTGGTAGAAGGTGACAGACAGTAAACAAGGAACATAATAATTAAGTAAATTAAACAGAGTGGTACCAGGTGAGAAGTGCCAGCTGGTAAATAGAAAAAATAGAGTCCTGTCTGGTGTGGCTCAGTGGGTTGAGTGCCAGCCTGTGAACCAAAAGGTCACGGGTTCAATTCCCAGTAAGGGCACATGTCTGGGGTGCAGGCCAGGTCCCCAGTAGGGGGTATGCTAGAGGCAACCACACATTGACCTTTCTCTCCCTCTCTTTCCCCCCCTTCTCCTCTCTCTAAAAAATAAATAAATAAAATCTTTAAACAAAAATAGATGTTGGGTTAAAGAAAAAATAAAGAAGTAGTAGGGTTTGTATCAGGAGTGTGAGAGTGGCCATGGTGGCTGGTCCCAGTAGCCCCACTGAGAAGGTGTTGTTTGAGAAAGGCTTCAAGGAGGTAAGAGGTGACCCATGCAGATATCTGGGGGAAGAGCATTCCAGGCAGTGGGAACAATCTGTGCAAAAGCTATCAAGGAACAGCAAGCACGGAGGCCAGTGAAGTTGTAGCTGAGTGAGTGAGGGGGGATAGATGACATAGGGCCTTGTCCCCCATTCTCCTCTTACCTTTCATACAAAGTCCCTGTACACATTCTCAGGTGTCAGCTCTGCATTGGACACTGAGAGTAGGCACCTCCTCAATTTTTGCATGCGAGGTGCCTCACTTGCCTCACCCTTGTCCTAGTCCTGATTCTTGCTCTATTTGTCCACAAAACAGGCTGGCATTTCCATACTCGGCACTCATCCTTGCCCATCACTACCACCATATCTCTGCAAGAATGATCTGTCCTCAAAACACACATCAGTAGGAAGCATGGCTGGGCCAACCAACCATCAGGGGAGATGGATCTGCTATTCTCTTGGTTCACCACATACCCCAAACTCCAGCAGGGAGAGAGAGGAAGCAATATTCTGGGCTACATTTGGTCTTTTGATCCCTAAATTTTTCAGCAAGTGTGTGGATGGAGTTGAGAAGTTGTGCTTCTGGAGCTCAGGAGTAGACATTCAATCTGGGGTCCCGGATGAGATTGAAGAATTGCTTGTACGGTCAAGTGCAGGGGGAAGTCACTCTAAGCTAACTTGATGGCCGAAGTCTTTTTGTCAATGTTCCGCATGAAATAACTATGCCTTAGAAGGGATCCAAAGGACCTTGAGGATTATAAATTTTTAAGAAAATATAACTCCCTTAATAGAAAAAAGTGAACTCATGTGAAGGGACAGTGGCCAAGGGCCCTCCTGGCTGTGGATCCAGGCACAGGGCCCTCAGGCCCTTAGCTCAGAAATGGTTCCATCAGGGTCATCTCCATCCATCAGCAGATGGATGGGCCCAGGGTGCACTCACCCCACACCAGGGACCTCTGTCCCCCACTTTTTCTTAAAGAGTCCAACCAGATTAGGGATGGGACCTTAGATGTCTGGCAAAGCACAATGTCAGGAGCTAGGGGGTGGGAGACGATAAAAACGAAACAAAAAATATTGATTTTCCATTTAAGAAAACCAAAGGGCCTTAAGAATGCTCAGTCTCAGGAGCAGAAGCAACTTTTGAAGATTTTGATCAGAATTAAGGTCAACCCCATATTAAACTCTGTTGTACAATTTAGCAAAGGGTGCTATTTTTCTCTAATTATTATACTGTAGCTTGTGCCTAAGAAATCATGAAAAATGAGATTTCCTAAACACAATGTACCAAATATACTTTAAGGTGATAGTGATATTATTTCCAAACACATTTTTATGGCTGTCAAACTTAGTACCCTTGGTCAGGACCTCCACTTACCTCATCTGAAACCTAGCTGTCCCTTAACAATCTTTTATCTTTTTTGCTGTTCTCTCAAGTGATAGCTGTTTATTTTATCCCATTGAAAGTATCCCAGGCCTAAAAGCCGAAGATTGGGAATTTGTTGCTACTTATGCTACTGAAATGGTGTGCAAACCAAGCGGGGGGATCCCCCCCAAAACCCCATAGCCCTTGGTTGGAGGGAGGGGAAGTGGAACAATATGGCACTTAAGATACTTTCATAACTATGGCAAGTTGGTAGCTGGATAACAGCTGTGCTACTGCCCTGGGCAAAGGTGTACATGACTTCTGGAGTGTCCAGGGACTCATGATGTAGCTGGGGGTTTGTACAGCGCCTGCATGACAGGCAGGAAGGCAGAGGCCCATGTGTCACTGAGTCACTCTTGCCCTGACTGAAGACGGCAGCCAAGAGAAGGTAGAAGATATGGGGAACTGGCAAATGTAGCTCGTTGTGAAAAAAGCTACATAGAAGGTCACACAGGAAACTCTGGGTCTTAAAAGAAGGGTGGGCAGCCATAAGGTAGGAGAGCCATGATGTAGCATCTAGGCTGTTTGTAAAAGAGCTGGTCTTTCATGGGGGTGAGTCATGTGGGCAAAGTAAGCAAAAGGAAGGAGGAGTAGCCATAAGGAAGAAGCCATGAGCCAGAAGAGAATTCAGCCACGTGGCCTTCAGTTTGTAATGAAGGAGTCAGCCACGCTGCCTGTAATAATGCAGCAGCCATGGAGTTTATAGTCAGAATTCTGTCATGCAGCCCGGTGCTGTGAGGAAGAAGGCAGGCTGCTGCCCTAATCACGCTCACTCTAGCTGACTCCAAAGCCACCAAGGACTCTGCCATGCGAGGTGGTGATCTGCTGCCTCACAGAGCTAGATTCTACCTGGACTCTTGGGACTTGGGACACACGAAGAGGCCACTCTCTGGGGACTTGTGCCTTTCCAGGCTCCACCATAATCCGGTGTAACATGGCACATGTTTTCCTGGACTCTTCTATGGAGGTTAAGGACAACATACCCCAAATCCTAAAGGAAAAAACTGCTGCAATAAGACGGAGACTTTGAAGTCCACAAGTGTACTTTTCAGAGGGACTGGAGAACTGTTTGTGCATCCAGCTTCAAATAAGGATATGGGGGTATGGGGAACTATGGGGCTTGTTTTTGGTTTACAGCCTGGTAGGGAGCAAGGGAAGTGCTGGGTTGCATGGGAGAACAGGGCTCTGAGCTGAAGTGCTCCCAGCCTGCTCCCCCTCCCCCTACAGCACAAGGTTTCACCCCTGTAAATAAAAACCTGGTTTTTCCAACACTACTTGTTCTGTCATGCATCAAGGCACCATGTGCATGGGCCACAGTTTGCTCAATTACACTATTTCCGAAATATTGCTTTTCAATGTTATTTTAAAACAAAACAAAACCCAGATCTCATGAGGCATCCAAACTAGCTTTTACCACTTCCTCCCATCTGCCATCTACTGAGGCCCCATGTCAGCAAATACTTTGGCACATGGTTCATTGTCTTCTTCATCATCCAAAGCTTTGTCACCAATCTTGGTGATATTTACATCTAATGCATCCAGTATTTTGGCTACTCAACATTCTGACCTCCCCATTTTCAACTGCCTGTCCCCACTCTACCTTAGTTATCCATATACTTGGGTACTAGTTTTTGGTTGCTTAGGGCAAGAGTTAGTGACCCAGAGTCAATTCTGCCCTGAGAACCAGGAAACCCAGGTAATGAACCTCATACCGTGAGATCTATGCTCTAAAGGTTATCTTCTGGTCCTTCTCTGTCAAATCCCTCCCAAAGAGGTGAGAAATCTAAGTCGTATAAGAAAGCATGTAAAATCTACATATCCCCTTTCTAGGTCATTTTCTAGTTTCCTAGATCCCCAGATGTCCTCACTCAAATGGCCCTATGCTCCTGAGAATAGCTCTTTGCAGGAGATATAAACAGAAGTTGGATATTTGGGCTTCAGTGTCCAAATACACAAATGTGGGGCTTGTTATAGTATAGGATGGAGCCATAAGTGGAAAGAGAAGGGAAATGACCATTCCTGGCTAATAAGAATGGTTGATATCCTTACAAGTTACTGTTTAATCTTGCCTCCTAGACAGCTTTATTAAAACACCTAATCATAAGATTATCTCTACTTCTTGACAGCACCCACAGCACCCAATCCATAGAAAAACCCTGCTTCCTTGGTTCCTCCCAACCTAAAATCACCTAATGCATGTCCAAATCCTGTGAGTCTTCTTAACACTTTCACTGAATCACAGTTCCCATGATACACGTGCTCCCTGGTTACATAAGCCAATAAACCTGACTTTGACTGCAGGTGTGTTCCCAGGGGTCTTTGACCCCTAGGTATCAATGTGCCAAAAGCTGGCTCATTCCATTCTAGCATCACAGAATGAAATGCTATATGATAATTATCAATAGTCATTAACATCATCATCATCCAAAAAGCAAACAGCTAGGGATATATGCAATAATATTGATGAATGTCCCAATGATGGAGTGAAAAAAAGCAACCCCCCCACAAAATAATGCATACTATAGTTCATATCATGTTTAAAAATTGGTAAAACTACATTGTTTAGGGCTGTACATAAGCTAGTACTGACCCCTTTTTCTTAAGCTAGCTCTTAAGAAAAAATGGTCATCATTATATTGGTCAGGAAAGTAGTCTATTCTGGGGGTAAGGAGGTCACTCTGATTGAAATGGCTACATAAGGTGGTTCTGGTGTGAAAGTTCCTATTTCTTAATTTAGGTGGTAGTTACATGGGTGAAAACTTTATACCCATTCATTAAACTGTACAAGTTGCTGTATTCTTTGTTATGTATTATTTATGTTATATTTCACAATGATAAAATGCAAGAAAAAAAGAATGAGTGCTAAATAGAAAATAAATTGGCATTGCCTTTCATAGGAAAGTTTGTTTAGATTTGGTTACTATAAATCAATTCACCTGATGCCAATTACCCATGAATAAACAGCTGAACTTTAGCCTCTGAAATGACAAAGATGATTAATGGCTTATGGACCTAATTATAACCCCTGGGACTTTCTTCCTTAGTAGGAGTTACCTCCCCAGTTCCCTCTCTCAGCAATATTCATACACTCTACCTTGAAGGATATTTCGGTTGTCATGGTGAACCCATGGGTGATGACTGGTTCCTCTTCTGCGGTCCGTCCTTTCCAGCAGTCCAGCTCCACACAGCGACAACCAGACAGGAGTACCTGACGATACATCTCAACGGAGGAGTTTCCAGCCAGCTGGCCAGCTGTAAAACACCAACAAAAGGAAGCCCAGAGTCCCATGAAGGAAGGAAGACATTGGTGGCTTCCTAGAAATGCTCTACACAACAATGGGAAAACAAAGTATTTAAGAGATTGATTAGTTGTGCTCAGCCCTTTTTCTGCCTCAACATACCAGAAGGTAGTGGGTGGGGTCATTGTTAATGCAGTTGTGACTCCCGAGCAGTGGCTTTGGGAAAGAGGGAAGGTAAGAAAGAAAGCACTGCTACCATAACAATAACTCAACTTCATCAACTGCTTACTGTGCACCAACTATAGTTCTTGGAACCCAACGTGTATTACTGTGCCTGATTTTCACAAAAATCTCTTGGGATAACTACCTTTAACAAGTTTATTTTCAGATAATAAAAATGGCATTGAAGAGTTCATTTACTCAAGTTTCCAAAGCTGGTAAATGGAAGACCCAGGATTATATCTTCAGTACTCAGTCTTTTAGTTCTGAGGGAGTACTGTTGACAGGTTATTTTATTATATAAGTCAACTCCTCTGTCATGTTTGCCCAAGGCACAAATGCTTAGAAAAGCTAAATATTTTCTTTTCAAAAGTGACCTTTTATAGTAATAAATTTAAATTTGCCAAAAGAAGTGAAAAAGTTGTACTTGAATAATTATAAAACATTAAACATTAACATTAAAAAGTTAAACACAATCTAAATATATAAAAGGCATCCCACGTCCATGGGCATCCCACATTCATGGAGTGGAAGACTTAATATTGTTAAGATAGTGCTACTCTCCAAATTGATCTAAAGTTCAATTCTGGGATTCTAATATCATAATATTGTGACCAAATATCTAGACCTTCCTGCAATTTGACCTCTGGCCCTGCTTGAGTCACTAAACAGTTTTGCACTTCAAACTCTGACTGTTTATGTGGGGAACTGCATTCCCTGCATTGTTGGTTTAATTTCAAGACTTGTTTTATCAGTTTATTTTGAAGACTCAAAGGGAACCTAGGGCATTGGTCCATGCCTAGTGACCTCACTCCTGCTGACCATACCTTGTAACTACAATCTTGGCCATATCTCACAACTTTACCTGCTGACAATGAGTAAGCAGAAACTGAAGATGCCCTACAGCCCCAACCAGCCTCCTCCCTGCTTGCACATACTTACAGTTTTAATGCTTGTCCCAACCAATCCTGTTAAAGATAAGCTCTCTGTGCCACTGCCCTTAAATGCTACGGCCTCTTCTCCCTCTTTAGAATGTACTCTTGGTCTATGCTGAAGGCTATGTCTTCCTGCAAGCCATGTATGAATAAAACTCTCTTTTGGCTGCCAAAAGTGTCTTCCGTACTTTCTGTTGACCATTTCTATCAAAATCCTAGCTGGCTTTTTGACACAAATTGACAAGCTGATCCAAAAATTAGTATGAAAATGAAAAGGACCCAGAATAGCCAAAACAATCTTAAAAAATAAGAACAAAGTTCAAGGACTCACACTTCCCAATTTCAAAATTTAACTACAAAGATACAATAATCAAGACAGTGTACTGGCATAAGGATAGTGATATGGAACAGTGGAATAAAATTGAGAGTCCAGAAATAAGCCCTCACATTTATGGTCAATTGACTTACAATGAGGATGCCAAGATGAAACACCACAGAAAAAATCATTTTTTAAATAAATGGTGTTGGAGCAACTGGCTGATCACATGTAAAATAATGAAGTTAGATCTCCATCTCACCTCATGTTCAAGAAAATTAACTCAAGACGGATTAAGCTTGTTTCTTTAAAAAATATTTTATTTATGTTTAGAGAGAGGGGAGTGGAGGGAAATAGAAAGGGAGAGAGAAAAATTGATGTGAGAGAGAAACACTGAGCAGTTACCTCTCACATGCACCCTGATGGAAGACCGAACCCACGACCCAGGCATACGCCCTGATGAGGATTCAAACCAGCGACCTTTCCCTTTGTGGGACAATGCCCAAACAACTGAGTCACACCAGTCAGGGTAAGCTTCTTTCTAAGTGTAAGCTTTTATAAAAACTATGCTTAAATAGTTTTTATAAAACTCTTGAAAGAAAACATAGGGATAAATCTTTGTACCTGGATCAGGCAATGGTTTTATAGATAAGAAACAAAAAGTATAAGCAACGAAGAAAAAAATAATAGATAAACTTCATCCAAATTAAAAACCTTTGTCAGAACTCACACACTCTTGTGAAATGATGAGAATTGTAATAATCAAGGCACCTGAGATGTCCTGAGAGGAATGGAAGCCACGCTATTCTGGTTTCACCTAAGAAAATTGAAGGCACTAATTTCTTGGTAAATTATTTTTATAAGATTAAGAATAAATAACTTTCAAGATAAGCCCACTATCAACACACAAATGGAAGTCTTTGGTTTTCCACATTAAATATTTTCTCTGATTTATACTCTATAAGCCTCCATCATCTTTTCAAATAGAGTTTAATGATGACATATTGATGAAAACTGTGAAAATGACATTGAAATGGACAAGATCTGCCTTGTGGAGACAGGAAACAAACAAACAAAAATGGACATTACAATACCCAATCATCCGTATAACTAAAGGATAACATTCTTTTTTTTCCCTTAAGATTTTAAAAATGTTGTTATTCTATCATAGTTGTCCCAATTTTCCCCCCTTGCCCTTCTCTGCCCATCTCTCCCCCCACTCCCACAGTCAATTCCCACATCATTGTCCATATCCGTGGGTCATTCACACATGTGCTTTGTCTAGTCCCTTCCCCTTCTTCCCACCATTGTCCCCCTCCCCCTCCCTTCTGGTCACTGTCAGTCTGTTCCATGTTCCATGCCTGTGGTTCTGTTTTGTTTGTTAGTTTATTTTGTTCATAAGATTCCTGTTATAGGTGAGATCACATGGTATTTGTCTTTCACCAACTAGTTGCATTCTTTTTTATTATCCTTATTTTTTAAAGATTTTATTTATTTATTTTTTGTGAGAGGGGAAGGGAGGGAGAAAGAGAGGGAGAGAAACATTGATGTGAGAGAGAAACATTGATTGGCCGTCTTCATACCCAACCCAGGCATGTGCCCTGACCTGGATCAAACTGGCTATCTTCCACTCTGTGGGGACGGTGCCCAACCAACTGAGCCAACACAGGTCAGGGCAGAATGGCATTCTTGAGTTCTACAGAGCCCTAGTAAACGCACTGAAAGGGTGATTAAGTTGGTTCACATAATCACTTTTCTCTGGCTGGAAAAATAGGGCATCTTAAACACACAAATGTGTTTGCAAAAGCAGAAATGCTGACCAAATAATCTAGAGGATTCCTGATGCTAGATACTCAATTTGCCATTTACAGTCACCTCAAAGTTTATTGTAATAACGGTCTGCTGCATAAATGGAAAAAAGAGAGTTGGAGTGAAGTGGAAAAGACAGTCATTTACATGTTATTTTTAAACTTAAGGGGAGGCTACATTGTAACAAACATTCTAGGAACATTTGTTTGGATTTACTTGCAATTTTTTAATCATTCAAAGAACAAATAGAAGGAAATTAATGTACTTTTAAAATATTGATCCGTCGATGTTTTGAAAGACATGGTAAGGCATGTCTTTCATGCCTAGGGTTCTGTTTGTGAGATGGAAAGGATTCTGAAAAAAAAAAAAAAAAGAATGGGGATATATGGGTGTGTGTTGTTTTACTGTCCAACACCTAAACCCAACATAATCTCTCCAAAGTAAATTTGTTCATTCTTACAATGAATAATCTCTTTAGAAATGGAAGTATCCCCAAAAAAGCATATTTTGAGAAAACTCACATATTTTTATAATTGTACTCTTCCTTGGAATGCATGTTAGGTTCCCTATGTGTTTTCCCTAATTTATGGAGATTTTTTCCAAATATGGGTATTAACATTCTCCATTATTCTCTCCATTTCTGCCTAAAGCCTCAAAGCTGGTTTATTTTTTCTTTCTTAAAGTTCCTAACTCCTCATTCTTATATCCCATGCCCCCGTTATATTTCCATTTGATTAGATCAAATAAATACAGCTTCTGGGGCCAGGGGATTTCAGGGGTTGGGATTAATAATATGTCATGAGTCACTGAATCTTGTTATTTCTGAACTTAGTGTCTGACATCATTTCTGCCTGGCTGTGGACACCCCTGCAGCACACTCCGAGCCCATGATGGAACTTTCGGGCTGCAGCCCCATCTCAGACTAATCCCTAATACTGCCCTGAGTCCTAGCTCTGCAGCTGGTCACTCGACAGCACTCATTGTGGCTAGCTGGCTGCATTCACTGGGGCTTTGTCTCAGACTACCCACGGCATCCACAGATCGAAGAGACCTGAAAATTGAAAATAATCCCTCTATTAACACAGGCTTCTGAGGAATTCTCATCTTGCATAGGGTAAAGGTGAATTGTCTATATTTATATTTCACATTATTTGTTGTCATCTTATCAACCTTCAGTGTAAGAAGATTTCAGAATGTGATGCATTTATTAATTAAGTGACCTTCTTTGATAAACATTGTCTCCTTTAAGAAATGGAAATGGGGACTATTTCTCTTCACTTTCAAGGCAGGGACAGCCATTCAGAGTGGGTAAAATAGGTTTACAGTTGTTTGTACAGAAAGTAAGACAATAATTAATAAATAATAATACGACGATAAGCTCTGTGTTCCCTTACTCACAAACCTACTTCTGCGCCACCCTGTGATCCTGCACCTGCACTTGAGAGAAAAATACGGAGGAGGTGTTCAGCTTGACTGTCTCTGGGGGCATCAATTTGATCTGATCTTTTCTTTTTTCCCCCTCCACTCCCTAACCTCCCCACCCCACTAGCTGTCATCTGCTCTCTATCTGAGCCTGTCTTTGTTTCGTGATCTGATCTTTTCTATAGGGTTTGCCTGCTGCGTCTGTGAGACTAGGGAAGTCTCTTCAGCACAGATCCAACTGCCATGAGATGGCTTAGGTGGGAACGTGGGAGAAACAACTTTAAGCATATAACTGACTAATTATCAGCAGTGGGAGAAACAACTTTAAGCATATAACTTACTAATTATCAGCATCTGTGCACATACCCCAATACATTTTCTGTGGGAGGCAAAATACTGGGAATGAAAAACAATGAGACATGCTCCTTACCTTCACCATTGGGGAGGGAGGCATGTGCAAATAAAGGAAAAGGTTCTCATGTGCCAAGGTGTTTGAACTCGCCCCAGTGTTACACTTCTGGCTGCCCTTTCTTTCTCTTCCTCCTCCTTCTGCTTGCCAATAGAATGTTCTATTTAGGTTCTGATGTGCTTCAGGTTCCCCTCTCCCCAGCCCTGGTGTAAATCTTAACTCAGCTCAGCCAGCCGCAGCAGTTCTGTGGCCCATGTTAGTGCGCCACGTGGGCATTTCTGTGTGGTGTAACTCCAGGCTATATCTAATGGGGCATAAAGGAAAATCTACTCGTGGCATTGAGGGACCCTCACTTTTACAAAGGCTCCCAAGACAGGGAATTTCACTGTGCCACACGTGGGCCTCATTTCATAGGGAGGTGGTGTTCATGGTGCACTGTCATCTTGAAATCATAAGGGAGCAAAAAGATGGAAAGCATCTGGGTCTCCCATCACATCAATAAATTCCTGACTTAAATCAACATCCAACCACCCCGCTTCGGGACTTCTTGTTGTGTGTGTGAGGTAATACATTCCCTAATATTTAAGCCAACGAGTAATAGCATCCCAAATAAGTCAGGGAAAGACAAATATTGTGCCATATGACTTCACTTACATGTGGAATCTAAAGAACAAAATAAATAAACAAAATAGAAACAGATTGGTAGATGTAGAGAACAGGCTAATGATTGCCAGAGAGGAGAGGTTGGGGGGGATGAATAATCTAGGTAAAGGGATTGAGAAGTGCAGACTGGCACTTATATTTACATGGAAATGTAAAGTACAGCAGAGGGAACACAGTCAATAATATTGTAATAACAATGAATGGTGCAGGTGGGTACTAGAAATACTGGGGGGACATTTTGTAAAGTTTACGATTGTGTAACCACCATGCTATACACCTAAAACTAATGCAAAGTAATATTGAATGCAAACTGTAATTGAAAAGAAAATTTAAAAACATAATAGTATCTTGTTACTTGCAGCCAAAAATGCCTTGGCTATTTCAATATACCTTCATTTTACAAATGAAGCAACTAAGGCTAAAAGGAGTTAAGCATGTAGTTTCCTTAGAGGCAAATTTAAACGTGGTCTATTTTTTCGCTCAGCTCATCTTCTCTCCATTCCACCCCCCAGCTTTCATAGGTCTGTGTGTGCTCAAACCAAAAATAAGTTATAACGGGCTGCATATGCTGCAGGCTACACGAGTGGGAGAGATGTGAAAGGAGGGGGCGACACTCAGTCTGGGCTGGCGGTGGGAGACTAGCAAGGGCACAACTATCCCGAGTCATTTCTAGAACTTTGCAGTAGCTAAGAACATCTATGTGAGAGAGGAGTTGAATAATTATTTGATACATTCAATCAAATGATGTAATTTATAAGAGGAATAGCTAAAACCTAAAGTTACATTTTTCTTTTTAAGTTGAATAAGGATGTTAATCACTCAGTTATACTACTTAGCATTGCTGCTGTATATGGAACCAATGTCTCCCAAATGGTTTGGAATATGGGCAGATTTATGAAGAGCTGAAAAACTACAGGTTGAAATGAGTGCATACTGTTTTATCCAGAGAGAAATTTGTTTTGAAATGTAGGGGTAGATTTCTCAAGGAAAAACAATAGTTTAAAACATAATTTCTCCTTGATGTACTGCCAAGACTGTCTAACTCCTTGAAAATGACCATTGTAATTAAAAATCAACTCACTCTGTGCAAATATTTCTCCCAATCATCCAATTTATTTTTCCTACTGGTGTCTTGATAGTTAACAAAGGGTAAATAATGGGTAAAGAAATAGACATAATAATAGTGCATTGCTAAATTGATTGGTTTTCATGTTGTACAATTGATTTTTATAGTTCATTTGAATACTTAAAAGAAAACATTATAAATATCAAAATTTTGGTTTTAATTTAGACCATCATTTCTCAGAAGTGTTGGTTCCTAAAATGCTCTAGGAAAATAAATGGGGTAGTGACAGGGAGAGGAGGTTCGTCACAGCCACAATGACCTGAATCTGTAAGCCTTTGCTCCTATATTGAAAACATACTGCAGTAGGTGTCAATCTTGTTTGTACCTAGCATTTTGCAAACTTACTTGAATAAGAAAACTTTCCTTTTACCACTAAACACACTTTATATAAAATAACATTTCTATATAAAAAGTTTCTATTTGTTCTGAAAATCGCTGTAAAGTATAAATCTAACTCATTTTGTTAATATGGATTTTAACATTTAGTTGGACTCTACTGAATTGTGTATACCCTGGTTATATTTTTATTTTATAGTATTCTTAATTGGCCTTGGAAAGTTTGAATTTCTGTATCATTGATGTTTATATTTAGCCAAAGTTTCCTGAGAGATATGAGTTCCACATTCCACTTATAATTAAAACAGGATACTAATAACATATAAAGTAAAACCTCTTCTAAGTAAAAAAAGGATTTCAGGCAAAATACCAAGAACCTATATTAGGGATAATTAGATCTGGCCAAGATGGAGGCATAGGTAGAAACCCTTCACTTCCTCAAACAACCAAAAGGAGGATGACAACCAATCTAAAATCAATAAACAACCAAAAGCACCAGAAAATTAAGTTGCATGGACCCCCATCAACCAAGGAATGAAAGAAAAAAATCATCCAGAACAACCAGACCAGTAAGGCAGCAGACCACGCAGGCCAACTCAGAAAAACCGTGGCAAGGAGGTGGACTGTGCCGGTGGCACTGGCTGAAGGTGAAACTGAGACTCAGAGCTGACCATGGACTACGGCAGGGGTTGCCGAGGTGGGAGGAACTCCCAGGCTCACACAAGAGTCCGTTGGAAAGTGGGGCTAGAGCCGAGCAGGCAAGCTGCATTGTTCCGTCTCTGCCCCTCCCCAACAGGCAGCACCACAGGGCAACAAAGAGGGTTGCCCTGCCCAGGTGAGTGCCTGGGGCCCGCCCCTTACAACTTAGCAGCTGTGCCACGACAAAGAAATATGGCCCAAATGAAAGAACAGAGCAAAACTTCAGAAAAAGAGCTAAGTGATGAGGAAATAGCCAACCTATCTGGTGGAGAATTTAAAGCCTTGGTAATCAAAATGCTCACAGAACTGATTGAACTTGGTTGGAAAATGAAAAAACAAATGAAGGATACCCAAAGTGAAATAATGCAAAATATTCAGGGAACCAAGAGTGAAAGGAAGGAAACCAGGACTCAAAACAACGATTGGAACAAAAGGAAAAAATAAGCATCCAACTGGAACAAAATGAAGAAACAAGAATTCAAAAAAGTGAAGACAGTCTTACAAACCTCTGGGAAAACCTGAAATATTCCAATATCTGAATTATAGGGGTGCCAGAAGGAGAAGAACAATAGCAAGAAATTGAAAACTTATTTGAACAAATAATGAGGGAAAACTTCCCCAATCTGGCAAAGTAAATAGACTTCCAGGGAGTCCAGGAAGCCCAGAGAATCCCAAAGAATTTGGACCCAAAGAGGAACACACCAAGGCACATCATCATTAAGTTACCCAACATTAAAGATAAAGAGAAAATCCTAAAAGAAGCAAGAAGAAAGGAGAGAATTACCTACAAAGGAGTTCCCATAAGGCCATCAGCTAATTTCTCAGAAGAAACTTCTCAGGAAAGAAGGAGCTGGAAAGAAGTATTCAAAGTCACGAAAGACAAGGGCCTACATCCAAGATGACTATATCCAGCAAAGTTATCATTCAGAATGGAAGGGCAGATAGAGTGCTTCCCAGGTAAGGTCAAGTTAAAGGAGTTCATCATCACCAAGCCCTTATTACATGATATGTTAAAGAGACTTACCTAAGAAAAAGAAGATTAAAAATATGAATAGTAAAATGACAACAAACTCACAACTATCAACAAAGGAATCTAAAAGAAAAGAAAAACAACAAAAACAAAAACTAAGCAAAGAACCAGAACAGGAACAGAATCAGAGAAATGGACATCACACAGAAGGATTTCAGTGTGGAGGGGGAAGGGGGGAAAGGGGGGGAAAGGTACAGGGAAGAAGAAGCATAATTAGTAGGCATAAAATAGATTGGGGAAAGATATAAAATAGTATAGGAAACAGAGGACTCAAAGAACTTATATGTACAACCCATGGACATGAACTAAGGGGGGAATGCTGGAGGGTTGGGGGGCAGGGCAGGGGGGGTAAGAGGAGAAAATTGGGAAAATTATAATAGCATAATCAATAAAAATACTTTAAAACAGAACCTCTATTAGTATTTACATGTAATTTTTTTACTAATTATATGGAATTCTCCTTAATTCCCCTGTAGGAAAAGAAAAGATCTTGATACTGGCACAAGGTAATATTGTTAGAATGTGGATTTTTATAATGTAAACTTTAATATAATAATATATAGCTCAGAAAAGTGAGCAAGATACATTTTTAAGAAATCCTAAAAATCAGAACATCATTTAATATAGGTAATGTAGTTTTAAAAATTGAATATTTGAAAATGTGTGAATTCTACTGCTACCAGAAATTAAATAATTGGAGAGAGAATTGGTTTGCTTGTTCAGAAATCTTGTGTATGAATCAGGTGGTGGTGATACGGAACTACTGTACGGAAATTTGGAGACTGCTACCTTTAGTTCTTTCTTCATCGAAAAGGGAGTGGAATCTTTCCTCATAGCTGAAGGTTCTTCCTTTTGAGAACTATTGGTCATTAATATGCTAACACCTTAAACAAACTAATAAATGAAGCCAAATTCTGCTATCACATCTGTGCTCACCAAGCTATTCAGAGGGAGCGCAAATCAGTGATTCTGGGAGAAATTAATAGGACTGAAAATCTTTAGTGAATGCAATTAAAGAAAACAAAGAACTGCAGAGACAAATTTGAACAGTATTCTGTAATTTGTTTGATCTTGAACAACGTCTTAGAACTATTCTTGTGTTGTCAGTAAAACAAATGAGTAATTATGTGTAGTTTGTTAGGTGTGAAGATGGATAAAAGGAAGCACAGCTACAAAATCAAGCATTTCAATTGGGAGGTAAGAAAGAGTGGAAATACTTATGTTAACTTGTACCTTAACAAGAATAAATATATAATTGTTTTATAATTATCTTGTTTTGTTTATAGACAAGATCTAGAGATAACATTCTATAGGGCAGGGCAGGGTCCAAATTGCAGTTACTTATACAATTTCTTTCCCACTAGAAGGAACCAGAAATCTTTGGGGAAAAAGTCCATTTCCATGCATTTGCAGAAATTAACAAGGTGACCCTGGGAGATTCTTATGTGCCAGAAAGCAGAGACATTTTCCAAGATTAATGGGTGATGCCAAAAGGACACAGGAGCCCCCTTAAAATGTTGCCACCAACTGAAGCTGAGGGAATCTGAACCTCACAAGGAGAATAGTGGCTTTGTTTGGATGAACGAACATAAAATCTGAAAACCATAGGTCCATGATGATACCCAGAAAGAGGAAAATTAATCTATTTTCCAAGAAGATTTAAGGAACAAAGTGTAGATTCAGGAAGACTTGTAGCTCAACCATTCTGGTATTACTGCCTCATTTATTACATGACAAATGATAGAAAAACCATATTAAATACATCTGTTGAAAGTATTTTGGGACTTAAAAGGACTATTGGTAAAATTACTGCACTTTGTGACATCCAGGTAGTTGAAACCATATACAGTGTCTAAAATTTAGCCGGACATGTATTTAAGTGTTGTTAAGAATCTTGCCATCCTGAGTATATAATAAATGCAAGATTCCATCACGTGACAAAGTCTTTGAAGTTATATTTCTATCAAATCAAAGCTCTACACTCTTAACTTGAGGTTTTATGGAACTCCTCAAACGTAAATGAGATAAAAGATTACATCTTCAATGTTATCTTCTCTGTGAAATCGAACATTCTCTTCAGTTACAAATGGAACTCACAAATCCCAGCACTACCTGTGATTTTGTCTCAAGTAGAAATCACAGATATTTTCATATATTCTAATTGGTACAACTATCATGACATATTATTTACAGTAACTTTTGCGTTAATAAAAATATTCTTTTACCCCAGATTTGATTTTTCATATTTGATAAAAATATTTCAATAGACTGTGCACTTTATCCATTGACCACTAGAACAGTTCTGAGGCTTCACTCGACTGCCAAAAAGGTCAATGGTACCAAACAAGATTAAGAATGCCTGGGAAGAAGGAAAAAACCCTTTATAAAGGTTTATAAACTTGAGTAGGAGCTACGAAATTTTTGAAATAGGCCTAAGAAACTGAATCCAAGGAAGTGGGCTAAGTGGACACTCTTCTTTTAAAGTTGGTGGTTTTAAAACAGGGCTAAAAACATTTTGACAGTCCTCTGATTCAGAACTCTGGGCTCGGTCCCCTCCCTTTGAATCTGGTTAGGCTTCTGGTGATGTTTGGGCAAATAACGAAAGGAGTGACAGTACAGAACTTCAGAGGTTCAGAGCAAAAAGGCAATTAATGTCCCTCCTTGTTCTTTGGGACCCTGGGTCTTGCCACTGTAAGCCTCCATGGAAGATGTCCTTCTGCCCTGGGGCTGCCACTCAGTGAGGAAGCCCAAGCTTGTGGTGATGCCTGCTGTTGGCAATTAGGTCAACAGTCCCCACGGAGCCCAGCTGTTGTCTGTCCCAGCCCAAGTGCCAGGCATGTTGATGGAGAAGCCTCCAGATGATTCCAGCACTCAAGGTGTTTGGGTTACCCTGAGCCATTCACTTCCCAGCTGAGGCCCAAGACACCGGGCAGCAGAGACAAGCCATCCCCTCTGCGCCGCCTGTCTAAAACTCTGACATACAGAATGTGGATGAAAAAAAGGGTGGCTGTTTTGTACGATCAAGTTTTGGAGTGATTGGCTAACGCAACAACAGATGACTAGAATAGGGTTTGGATGAGTCGAACATAAATCTAGTTAGTTTTAAAGCATGAATCTTTCTTAGTAGGTAATATCAGTTGAAACAAAATAGACTACAAGTAGCCTGAGGGTCAATCTAATTTTCCTGAAGGTCATGCAGGTTGCAGTTCACATGACTTTAGAACTCGGGCTACATGACCCTGAGTGGATGGCCTCAGATTACACAGCACCATCCTGACACGGCTCTTTGCGACTGCCTTGAAGCTACTTTTCTATCTATGTCATTTCTATTCTAAACTATTTTTCATGGAGTGTGGGATCCCAGGCTAATGCTGAACTTGATACCAACACAAATTGCATTTGAGCCAGGAAGATTCGGCCTCTTTAAAGAATTCGGAAGACATAACTGCTTAGGTACCAGATGACTGATGCTGTGAGACTCTCTTGGACCCTGCCATGGGTATCCAGTGTCCGCATCTCCCTTGTCATTATATAAATAGTATTGCTGGTCTACCCCACCACGCAAATCACACACCTCTGGGCAATAAACTCTGAGCACATCATAACCTCCACCAAGGCAAGGTGAACGTTTACAACTCAGATACTAAATGGGGGCCCAGAATTTGGTTGCAGTGTGGGTGTTCAGGTCTCTCTACTTATATTCATCTGGATAATGAATTGTATGAAGCAGGAGAGAGATGTGGTTTTTAAAAAGCTTTATTTTTTCTTTTTTATTAACCAGTAGATTTTCTACAAATTCTTTTCATGCCTGTAATTAGAGATTTGGCACACAGAAAGTATTCTGGAAAGGCATTTTGATTATAAAAAACATTTCAGCCTATCAAAATCTGCACTTATTAAAAATATTAATTTTAAATTATGTTGAGATAATGTATATATATTTGTGTGTGTATATATGTTTTAATTTTTTTGAGTCAATAATCTAAAAACAATGACAATACTCAACTTAAGACAAATTAGGAAACACTGTTGATTTTTCCTCCTTCTTTATAATATTTACAAAAAATATAGGTTGTCTTTCACAGGTCAATTTTTTTAAATATCTAAAACCCTGGTCCACCTTCAGCAAATTGGCAATTTGCTTTGTGCAGAAGTTATTAAGGCCTCCAGAATTTTTCTGTGGATAAAAGAAGTCCAGAGAACTAAGAAGAATCATAAATGGCTTGAAGTCCACTGAAGAATGAGTTCAGTTACACAAAAATTCCATTGGTTTGAAGATACAGACATGGATACTTTCAGACAACTTGAAAACTTAAAGACACATGTGAAGAAATGATATTGTTTCACATGCTTGAGGACATAACTGCTTATATCCAGAGCCTCTGGTCGCAAACCCCAGTTCTCAGAAGCATTTCACAGAACACAAAAGAAAACATACCTTCACTCATGAGTGACAAAGGTAGAGCTTGGTGAAATTTGGTGAGACTGGCTAAAGTGACTGGCAAAGAATTATATTCATACCTGTGAGGTAGGTGTTGTGCGAGGAATTAATGAAATAGTGAGAAAGAGGCTGAGACATATCTTCGTTCAAATCCAGTTTCTCAGGTGAAACGACTCCATTTTCTTCTCCACTCAGATAGCGCATAAATCCATCCACTGATATCTGTCCTGGAGGGAAGGGAGAGTTAAGAGGAGTGTGAATGTATTCTTTGTATGGGTTGCTGGTATCATGTGGTTTTAATTTTTCCCCCAGAAAGCTTTGGTCACATCCAAAGTAGAAGACAGTAGCCAGAATTGCCTCTTGATCTGGATAAATTATTCTATTTCATTGCCATTATCTCCAAGAACCACAGACAACAGAGAAAAATGTACTTAAATGAATCTAACTGACTTCCATAGGTTTTAAATACCTAAACACCAACCTCTTGTTTTTAAATATTAGAATGGTTAAACTTTATGGATGGACTAAAAGTTATTAGTGCTTATCTCTGGGTAACAGAATTAACAATGATGTAGTTTCACTGTTTTGCATGGACCAGTCCAGTTCTCCCAGCAACCAGAGGGGAGGGAGGAGAAGGATAGGAGTGGAAAGAAGGGGAAGGGACTAGTCAAAGAACATGTATGAATGACGCATGGACATGGACAATGGTGTGGGGACTGGCTGTGGGAGTTTCGGGGGTGGGCTGGGCGGAGGAGGACAAAGGGGGAAAATTGGGACAACTGTAACAGAATAACAATAAAAAATAAAGAATTTTAAATTTTATTTAAAAAAAGATTCAGGGGTGATTTTCCAAATCTTCCATTCCAAATATGTTACTTTTATAATCAAAAAAGTTCATTGCAAGTGGTTTTACTATTTAAAATGAAGTGAAAATGTTTTAAAAAAATGGTATTTTTTGAAAGAGCCAGTAAAGATGACCACAAACAATCCCTTCTAAGAAAGAATATCAAAAGCTGATAACAAAGGAGGTCTTTAAATTTCTTATTTAAAATGACTTTATTTCAAATGGAAAATAACATGGTTCACACTTTATTTGCTTTGCTCAGATTTTGTTCTTTTGTCGTAACCTTTCTGAGGTGACAATGCTAAGTACTGAATTAGTTCTTTATTGTTATCATAATAATCTTAACTATTTTGATCCAGCACTCCAGTTTGTTTCTGCAATCTTAACAATCAAAGCTTCAAAAGAAGAAAAAGAAACCTTGCCAGCAAATGTTGAAGGGTAGAATTTTTTTCTTGTTGAAATAGTTTTGTATTAATATAAAAATGGTATATGTTCATCGAAGAAAAATTAGGAAATGAGATAAGCAGAGAAGAAAAATAAAACTTTTTCTGAACATGTTTAACTCTTAGAGGTAACTGTTGTTAAAATCTTATGTGTGTGTGTATCCTTCCAGTGGAAAAAAATATGTGTGTATAATTATGTTATGAGGATGCAATCATATATAGACTTAGTAACTCTCATTTGTATTAATGGCCAATATGTTATAAACTCTTTTTGCACAAATTCTTAATTATTTCCTTATTATGAATTCCCAGAAATAGAACTGCTGGTTCAAAGACTATGGCTGGGATGGGAGTGAAAACAGAAAACTGTACTTGAACAATTAAATTTAAAAAAAAGACTGCTTATTTTTAAGGTATTATTTTTTTGTACAGGTAAGCAGTCTGCTTTCTGTTAAAGTTCTAGCAATTTGCTCTTTCAACAGTGGCTTTCCTTCTCTTCACCCCTACAGCAAACTCCAAGGTAAAAAGATATCTAATAATTCTAATTTTTATAAATTTTTTATTTATTCTTGAATGGTAAAAGGTGTGTTATCTGTAAACAGCAAAGCTAGCATTGACTATTTACCATTGTGTCAATCTTTTCACAGCCAATAAAATTCACAAGATGACTGATGAGCACTCTTCCCAATTTTTGAAACATTATAATTAAATCATCTTCAATATTTTCCCATAACAAAAAAACTTGGTTATTGGCTCCTGATTAGGGGAGCTGAGTTTTATAAAAAGAAAAATCTTCCTAAACAAACTTTTAAATACGAACAATTATTTATACTATGAGCTCCTTAAAGAAAACAACCTTAACATGCAGTGTAACAACTGTAATGACGACAAAAGGAAAAAGTGCTAAGAGGTTCTCTTGCATTAAAAATATGAAATATGACAAAAAGGTCCTCATCTTATGAGCTTGTGTGATCAGTTCTGGAGAGATGTCCAGCTTATAAACAACCTCCAGGGGCCACGCCTGGCGAAGCGATCACCACCCATTCTGCCTCTGATCGAATGCACACATTCTCTCACCTGGTCCAAGTTTTGGAAACAAACACAAGTCAGTACAACTTAGGGCCAAAGTTATTTTAACAGGTGGCTTTAAAAACTATTTTGGAGTTTAAAATCCACTAAGAGGTAAATGTCTAAAATCTAATTTCTTTGTAGTCTTCCTTTTTTATGACAAATCCACTTGTCAGCTTCTTCTCAAACCGGTGTCCCTTCCTCCCCCACATTTGCCTTCCTTCTCCCTTCTCTCATTACCTTCCATTCACTTAACAAAGATTTACTGATCATCTGCTCTGTGGCAGAAAAATACAGCAGAGCAAAGCACAGCCTCTGCCTCAAAGAGCTCACAATCTAATAGAAAATAAGACACTTCACACCTCGAAAACCAGGTGTGAACTCCTCCAAGGCAGGTGCGCATATGTGTCCGGCATCCTGGAATCCGCCACAATGCTTTGTGCACAGTAGGCGCTCAATCAGTGCTTCTTTTTGATGATCAGTGATTCAAAAGAGAAAATAAATTGCTTTACACCTGGCAGATCACCAAGGATAGCATAACTTTGATTCTTCTTTTGATTAGGTTAAATCACATGAAATTGCTAATATCTGGCATTATGCCAATGAGAACTTCATACAACTTTAGTTTCTAACTACAGCTATTTCTCAGAGGACCAGCAGTAAATACAAGCGTCTATAGGGACCAGCAAGGGACAGCAACGTGACTGCTGGAGTAATATGTGCACCAAGTAGCTGTGGGTGAGGAAAACTCACAAGGGGCATTCCTCTAAAGGCATAAATGACAGCAATAAAATACTGTGTGGCCAAACATACCATCTTTATGGTGCTGAATTTAATCTTGAGCTTGTTGCCTTGTGTCTGTTACCTTACCCAAATAAATATCCTTTGGTCTAATCAGCAAATTTTAAAAGCAATTAAAATACAACATGTGCCAACATGGTAGAGATGACAAATTAATTTTAACTGTAGCACCGATTGCCATTTATTGCTTCTAGTGCCTTCTGAGCACTCGTGGTGAGAAAGATTCTGAAGCATGCTTGTCATTAATTTTGATATCATCATGAGTACAGGACAAAAAAGTGGGGATGTACCAGCTGTATATTTGTCATCCTCAAATGAGGATGCTACAATTAAATCAAGTTTATAACCTGCAACATGCCAAAAAACATGTGTCAAAGTTTTATTTAATCCATTAATGAGGAAACATGGAATATGATGCTGTCATTTCAAAGAACTCTATGAGACACCGATACATACATGTATGTGTCAGTAAACTCCCCAAACAAAAAGAAAAAAAACCCCAAACCTGGAAAAATATTGTGAAATTGAATACAGAGCTGGTTAATATCCTATAAATCAGTTAAACATAACCTTTGGATTATCTTCTTTAACTTTATTACTTCATAGGAATTAGAAATTTTAAAATCAGTAAGAAACAAGAGTTAGGTGAACCAGTGTTTGTGAGGGTTATTTAAAATTAATCATATTCAATAATTCACAAATCCCCAGTGACGCATTTACCTAACTTGGAACAAGAAGAATGATTGAGGTTAGAACACAGTTCAGAATATGACTGCAGGCTAGGTGAGCAAACATCAGGAAAACCTTCCAACCACAAAGCATTGCCTCGCTAACTAAAGGAATAAATGTGCAAGATTTTGATGCATCAAATGACTAAGCAGAGATATGTGAAAGTCAAGAAAATGTAAGGAGTAGTCAATTTATAATTTGCAAGGTGTCAGCTAAGGGGTCTGGAGTTCATTTGCAAAAATGCAGGTGGTTGGCATAATGAATTAGCCCCCAAATAGTTCTGATTGATAAAGGCTTTGAGACAGAACTAACAGAACCTTACAGAATTTCCCTTTGTTGCATATAACCTATGGCTAGAATATTTGCAGTTGTTACTAACTTAAATGTCCTTTAAGTTAGGTCCTTTTAGTTAAGTCCTTTTCTATCACCTTTGCACTGTTTTTGCAAAACTTCTTATGTATTTTTTTTCTAGTCCACTCAGAAGCATACAAGAATGAAAAACCTTCAGAGTTAAGATAGGAAAATACTGGTTTTCTAAACAAATTAGTAATAGCACAAGCAATCCCATTTCCATTCCTGCCAGCAGTAACTGATCAGGGACAAATTCCCAAACATAAAGATGAGTAAAATATATAGACTCTTACGTCTCTTTTACCTCTAAAACTCACTCTATAAATTCAGGTGGTCTAATATATTAGGAGTGTTTACTAGCTAAATTAAAACAAAATGTCTCATAATAGAATGAGATTATGAAACAACAAACTACAATTCAAAGCAATGCTACAATTTTCTGGAATAAAATCAACAGTAAAAGATGTTAAGTTCAGAAAGATAAAGCTAACTGACAATGGCTAAAAATAAACCCTTCACATATTTTGTAACAAAATATTGGTATGCTTGCAATTGAATATGTCACTCATATAATGTCACCTAAAGATTTTCATAAGCATATATATTGTTTAAACCACTTACAACAGCAACTTCCAACCTTTGTCATCTCATTCATGGCACCCATAAACTACTAAAATTCTGCGGCACACCAAAAATAATTTTTTTGCCAATATGACATAAAAATAGGTATCATGTTGATTCATTCACACCTAATGGCTATTTTGTTCACTGTTGTCATTTTTTAATGAACAATCTAAGGGAAAAGAGGTCAGTGTCCCTTTTATTAGCTAAATTAAAAATAGTCAGATATTGCATATTCTAAGAATGCTTGCAACTCAAAACAAACAAAAATTCTAGCAGCACCAAGTGTGCCTGCCATAGCACATCAGTTGAAAATTGCTAACTTAGAGCCAAAGTAGGAAAAATATAAATTTCTTGAGTAATGGGAAATAGCAACAACAACAACAAAGGCTCTTTGGAGCTTTTCCATTAAAAAAACAGTCCTGGTGTTCAACCAAAAATTAAACTGGTGATGCAAAAGTGAAAAGATCTGACTGAATGGGGAGGGGCAATCTCCAACGAGACACATGAGGAAAGCAGCATGACCAAGTGATGGCCATTTATATGACTCCGTGTACCTCAGCAGTATCTTCGCTGCAAAGAAACTCGAACGTCACATGACTTGGCACAAATGCCATGGCCAGCAACTGCACCTTTACCTCCTTCTGCCTGTCTCCTGCCCCTGGGGCAGATAGTGACTGGGGCTCCCCTGGTGGCCTCCTGAACACATCAGGAAGACAGAAATTCAAAATTCTGCTATGACAGAAATGATAGCACTCAGGGATGTTTTAAACTGTGCTGTGTATCCACTGACGCTCAGCTGGATGTATTTCATGCTCACAAATGCATGCAAAGGCCTTGAAGTAATTTACTAGGGTATGAGCTTTCTCTATGCCTTCTCTAAACCTGAGGCCATCCCATGGGTCTCCAGAACAATCAAGAATGAGGAGGATTTGTGTCCAGACAAGGGAGCTCTAGAGACTAGAACAAAAGAATTGTCTAAAGAGCTTTGTGGACTGCTTCTCCTATCCTCTTAGGTCCTGACGCCTTCAGCTATTGATCTAGAAACTTACTTCCAACAGGACTTTCTGGGTTGGTCATTCTATTCTGGACATCTGAGAAAGATATGTCTGTTCAAGTCTATTCAGGAAGAGCAAGAATTTTGAACTTATCCTGGAGCTAGGGCACTCCCTTTTGGTGGTTACTGATGAACGTATTTTTAGTGAGGGCCAAACTCTATGTGCCACAGGTGGAGAATAACCAACAATTTGCCCATCAGAGTCCTGACCTTCAAGAACTTATTAAACATACCATGGAAAAATCCTTCTTGATGTCTGTTGATGTGCAGTTTGAGTTTCTATTCGTTCAGTAGGGTGTCCTAATACACATGTAGTTAAAGAGTTTGGAGTCAGAGCAACATGCCGAGGTAGCAGACGAAGACACTAATTTCACGTTGGCCATGTGGGAGCCTTCTGGCTTAAGGATTTAAATTTCAGGAATCCTTAGAGAGGATCATTTTGATCCAGTTCTGCTCCAGTTTCTCTTTCACTTTTCTGTTGTCCAAGTTTAGCAGAAGATGGAGAAAAGGCACCCAATTTTGATTACTGATCGGCTGAATTTAGAGGGAAGGAGTGGAGAGGGGCAGAATGTGGCCAGTGGGTAGAGTGGCCAAGCTGCAGTTAAGAAGCCTCCATGTGATTTGCTCTTGATGCACAGATACTACTGCAGGAAATGACTATGGGCAAAACACCATGATCCAGGGTGACTGGCTAGGATTGTTTCCTAAATTTAGATGTATTCCTCTAGCTGTTATCCAGAACTACTACTAGGATAGCTAGTAGAAACCCTCATTTCCCCTTTAGGTGAAAGAAAATGCTTCCAAATCTTTTAGTTGATGCTTTTGATATTCTATATCTCAAAATAATATGCTTACATTACTAAGTTTTGACTTTCCCCATGGGAGATGAAGGTATTGCTCTTCCTTCTCTTAACCCCTTGCTCTTAGTGCATCTACACATTCTTCCCATCTTTTAGAGACAGTTATATCTTATAACTTAGATCAGTAAACATACTTACATTATCATGAAGACACACTCTGTTCAGGGCAGAGTCATATAGTAAACCAATAAATATTTTTTTTATGCACAATTTTAAACTTTCCCCATAGTTAATAATTGTCTTGTTTTGTTATTTCAGTGCACATATCTCTAATCCAACTTCCAACTCTCCATCAGTTACCTAAACCTCTTTGCAATATGGTCAAATACAGGAAGTGTTTTCCCAGGTTCATTTTCTTGAGGGTCTTTCCTAGAGCCCTATGGCCTGCTCCAATCTAGGTCAATCAATTTTCATTTCTTTTACTTTTATTCTTTGTTGAGTGCCTTTTATTTTTGTATGCCTGTCTTACTCTTTCATTTTAGTGGAAGTGAATCTGTCAGTACTTATGAGTGTTAAATTTTTGAGCCTTGATGTCTAACATTGCTTCATGACATTTGCATATTTAATTGCTAGTTTAGCTAGGTATAATGTTCTAGATGTGTTTGTTAAAAGGTTTGAAGACTTACTGATTTATCATCCTAAAAACAAAAATGTGGCCTGGTTTTTCTTTTTCTTTCTTGTATCTTTGGAAATTTCTAACATTTTATTTAGTCTAAGTTTCTTGAAATTTGACAATGTGCTTTTGGTACATAGGTCTATCTTGATCCCCTATGCTGGTACTCTGAGATCTTTCAGTCTAAAAACTATTACCCTTTTATTTGTGAAAATTTTCATGAATTATATTATGATAATGTCTTATGTTCTCTCTTTCTGGGATATTATTTGGCTAAATTTTAAATTTTTATACATTTTCCTCTGATTTTTCATTAATTTTTCTGTCCTGTCTGGGGGATTTCTTTGTTTGCTTTCACGTCTTCTTTGAGGGTTTTGTTTCTGCTACCTTCTTTTTAATGTTTAAAGCCAGTTTTTGTTCTCAGACATTTCTTTAAGAAATAGCATTATGTTCTTTTTTCAGGGGTACAATATGTTGTGTTATCTTTCCAAGGATGTTAATGACAGATGTATATTTAAACATTTCTTCTCACTGCATAATTATTGTTTTCCCTATGGTTACATTTCTCCTGATTTTTTTCCTACTTTTTTTCAAAAAGTTTTCCTCATATGCCTAGTAACTTTTAAGTGTTTGTATTTTAAATGGTTGGACTAAGAACAGATTGAATTTTTGAATGCATCTGAAGGACCTGGAAAGTAAAAGAGGTAACAAAGCATCCTGGTAGAGGGATCAGTATTTGTCTCTTTGGTACAACCGCTAAATCAAACACTTTCAGTTTCTTTTTGGGTTAATCAGAGTCATGAGAGATCTGTTTCATTACTTGTCTGGGGAGCAATGTCCTGGATGCCAGCACTTTAGAGCCAAAGGAGGAGGAGGGCTAGAGGTCTCAGCACTCAGTATGTTTATGACCACTTTGTCTCCTTGCTTTCAAAACGGGAGCCATGTCTTCACTTGGGCCTGTGTCATCCTCAGGCCCTCTGTTTTCTTATCTCTTGAAACTAAATACTTAGTGTTCTCCCAGGTGGGAGTTCTGACTATTCCTTGTTTAGTCCTGACTAAACAGCTCTTAACCAGCCCTCCTTATTTTAGGCCTTACCTCCAAACCCATTTTCATAGAATCTTGGTACTATCAATTTCTGTGACTTCTAAGGTTTTCATAGAATAACTCGTGGTATTTCCTAGCTTTTCATATGGATGATCTATGATCTCAGCTCTGGTTAGCTATAAACATACAGCTCTTTAGCTGTAAACATAAAACTGTTGACTCTTATCCTACTATCCCCACACTTGCCAGGTTACAGCTTTAAAAATATTTCTTTTAATGCATTTTTAGTGTGGCTTCATGAAATATTTCAATTAGATGAATATTTTCAGTTCACCATATTTGTCCTCAGGTTCCGTGGTTTTTCTACTATACCATAATGCAGACGTTTTAGTTGATTATGCTTTAAAGTTGGGTTTTGCATGCTTTACCTTTCGATCCTACTATTTTTAGGTAAAATTAAATAAGAAAGGAGGAACTGCAGGGTTTTGTTACATGCCTACTTTGCCTGATTAGGGACTTACCATGGGTTTCCTGGTTTTCTTTTATTTATATATTTATATATTTCTAATGAAAAGTATGCAGTGACTAATGTCTCACTGCAGAGGACACAACATGGACAATTTGTCCATCAGGTTTTCCCAGGTCGAGTGTAGCCACTCACAGTTAGCTTGAGCTCTTGGGTACTTATCAGGTGGGAAACTGCTTGGACCTCTTCATCTTTCTTGCCGATCTTACAGACTGCTCATGTGGAATAGGAATGGTAGCACGTGTAAGGATCTGTCAAGACCTGTGCTTCTAAGGGAGTCATGATGGAGTCAAGCCAACCTTTGATTCTGAGTGCTGCTGAGTTGTTCAGCTCCGTCCCGGGTGGTCATGGGAAGAGTTCCTCATGAGCTCATTCCCTCAGAAATATGCCCAGATTTGTATTTGTATTATATTCTTTAACTGTCTTATAAAAAATTACAATTCGAGTTCATAGAACTGTTGGATAAATTATATGATGAAATCTAAAAAAATTTAAGGACTTCTAGAAGTAAATTCTAAGGCAGCTGAAATGAATCGCATTATTGTATTTGTACTGTTGTAGTTGGCGGTATTTAACAAATGAGATAGTTCCTCCCTTATTATTTCCAAGCCCCTCTCACTCTTCTCCACCACAGGCAGCAACGAAGCATTCTAAATTTGCCTCAGGGGAGGAAGGGATGGTTAGAGAAGAACTAAATGATTCATTTTCTGTTTGGTTTTGAGGCCACTTTTCTACCAAGGCTTCCTTGTCCCCAAGTCTGGGGGAAATCCCAGACAAGTTTAATGTCCTAAAGAGAGAAGTCCATGGCTTTTTCCCTGGGAGATGCCAGAAAGTTGCCAACCTTGCTATTGCCCAGTAACCAGCAACAGCAGGAGCAGAGCTGTCTGCAGGGTCTAAATACATGGACCTGGGCTTGGGGTTTAGAGAAAGCCTTTTTGGTTCACCCTTGACTAGCAAGCATGTGGCTGAAACTGTGGTCCTAAAAAGGATGATGCATGTCTAAGACCAGAAAGAAATGGGCTGTACTGGGCTACCAACTTGGATAGATGACCAAATACAAGATTCCTTCTTTGATGACCAGGCATTAGGTAAGCCTCCTAGAACTTAGATACCATCCTGGTTTATTTCAGTATAGAAATTAAGATAGAGGGGAAAAACATTTATTTCAGGTATGCTCAAATATTACCATGACACAAAGCCTTTCCAAGCCTTTTCTGACCATCCTGTACAAATAGCAATCCTTCCTGCTAGCACTCTCATTACACACTCCTTAATATTCTCCATGGCATTCATCACCATCGATCATTCTATGCATTTCCTAGTTTGTTACCTTTGGACTCCTGCTATAAGATTGTAAGTTTCATGAAGACAGAGCATCTTATTCTGAGTTTCCCTTGAATCACATCTTGAGACCAGGATTTGGTTTTCAGTTTAGTTAAAAGGGGGTTTCTTGGAATCACTGGTGGGGAGGAAGGAAGGCAGTCAATAATAGTGAATTAGAAAGCAAATCACCACTGTAGGCAACTGAAATTTAATCTCATTGGGGAACCACTAGGAAATAGAGTAGAACCGTATGTGTAGGTTGTCCTATCTAAGAGAGGAAGTTGGAGTATTTATACACCAAGTCCCACTTAACTGCTTCTGAGGTCATTAACTTCCCAGTACTTTGGCTACTCTGTGTTTGGAAAGAGAGGGTTCCAGGGGCCAAAGAAAGCCTCCAGCAAAGAGATGCAGGTGTTCAGTGGGAAGTCCCGCCCTCAGTCAGAGCTTTTGTCAGTCTATCATTGATCTTCAGAACACAGGACAATGCCTGGCACATAAGTGCTCAATAAATATTAGTTGAAAGAATGATTATTGGGTTCCACAAATATTAACATTTATGTATTAATGTGTATCATAAGTGGTTTAATGTATCCTTTTGAAAACTAAATCTTTCAAACTGATTTGTATCAGAGAACTAAAAATTATAAGTCTGAGTTCATGGTAAAGGACACTGCAGAGGAAAAATTTAAGGCAAAAATATCAAAGAAATGAAAGGACAACTTATAGACCAGAACAAAGGGGCATGGTCTGGCTTCGATTGATGGTACTTTGGTGGTCAACAGGTATGCTTAAGAATGATGGGGAAGGTGTGGAGAGCTGAGTCCCAACCAAGATTTCCGGAAAAACTGCAAGTTTTATCTTTACTCCCTCTCTCCACCTGGCCCATGGCAGAAACACTAATCAAACACCATTAAATGTCTAAAGCCATCAAAATAGACCAGGAGAAGGAGACTCATAATTCAGAGTAGAACAAATCAATCTTTAAACAATAGAAGAGCTGATTGTACTTTATTACGTTGCATAGGGTAACTTAACTGCCTCTCAGTATTCTCTCATCCTAACATCTTTGTTCAGCCCTAACATAATTTCTTTTTAAATTCCCAAGTGAGATGTTTCTTGAAATAAATCCACAGGCCCTCACCTTCTACCCACAAAACTGACTTTTGATAAGATCAGGTAACACAGCTGAAGATCTTCATTGTACTGAAACTTCTGAACCTGGTGACGCACCATACCCTCTCATGATTCTTTACACAAACTCAGTGATCTGGGGGAGGAAGAAAGTATAGCAGGGCAAAATTGAAATTTAATCTCTAAATAAAATTCATGGCACTTTACTCAGGTGTCTTAAAGTCAGGCTCCTTCCTGCTCAAGGTATGTGTTTTTTACCAGGATAGTTACCTTGGAAATTACCCAATCATGGCATCAAACCACCCACTCGGAAGTGCACCTGAGCTAGTCCTAAAAGCGGCTGTGAGGCAGAAGCAGCAAATTGCTAAACAAAAATAAATAATTCTGTGGAGGTTCAAGGAAAGAAATGTGGCTGGCTGTGTTTACAAACATAACATGTTTTGTTTTGTTTTGTTTCTGGTAATGGATTCTGACTTGAAAGAAGATACATGGTATAAGTGCGAGCAAGATAGGAAAAGAAGCAAGGGAGAGAGCCAGCCTTTGAAGAGAGTCATGAATTTAATCAATTTCCAATGTAGTGTTTAACGAAAATTTATATATTGCTTGCTATATGCAAATATTAACTTATTTCATCCTCATAGTGACTATGAAGTGGATACTGTTTTTATGCCTATTGTATAGATGAGAAACGCAAAGCAAGTAGCTTGCTCAAAGTCACATGGTTTGTAAGTGGATAAATTGGGTTTTGAACTTAGGTAGGTAAGCTTTGTGCTCCACTAACCACTATGTGCAGCATTAACCACTATGTTGCACATGTGCAGAAGACACTGCACATAATCTAGTACTAGGAGAAGGTAAATAATAATGGGAGGATGAGCTATTTTTATGTGAGAACTGACAATGTGCCAGGCACAGAAATCCTATGAAAGATGTACTTTTAAACTCACATTTTTAGTTAAACAACTGAGACTTAGAGAAGTAAGCAACTTTTCTGAGATCACAGGTTTACTTTGTGTGGGAGCTCACACCAGGGCAACAGAAAGAGAGGTAGCGGTGACTAGGACTAATAACTTTCCCAGCACTGGACTGAGGAAGGGACATGGATAATGGAAAGGAAAGGGTCTTGTCTCTGTGGCATTTGGCTTCAATCAGGGCATCCTGAATTAGTCCTAAAAATAGTCCTGAATGTGACCAGGAAGAGTTTTTTTCCCATGATTTACTAATCACACTAAAACGTGCCACTTTAATCTTTCTGTTAAAAGAAGCTGGGCTCAGGCAGGGCAAATGACCCATCTGGCAGAGGCGTGAGGATTAGCTCTTTGATTTGGATTTGTCTATCACGGTGTAAAATCCTCTTCCAGACTAAATTCGCATTCTAGTCTTTTTAAGTAATTTAAAGGCGTCCAATAGCATTTTTATTCTCCAAATCATGAATTCAACTTAGGAAGAAAAATAAAATACAACAAAAAACTTGTCATGTCAGTGTGAGGACAAAAGAAATGCCAAGTAGATGTGACACTGTTCTGTAGGTTTTGAAAAAAAATATTCAAGTTAGCTTAAAGAAATAAAAATAGCCCAAATACAAGCAAAGAACATGTTTCAAAGCCCCAAAACACAGAGACTTCACTGCAGATCCTGTCCTGGAAGACAGATGGCCCATAAACCCACACAGTCACCCCACTGTTGAGATGGGCAAACCAGATGACATGTGTGCCGGCTAGCATGGCCACCAGCCTCCTTCTGTTGAGCCAAATGCCAATTAGGCAGGATCTGGCTCTCAAATGTTTGGATGTCCCTGGAATTAGGTGGCTGAGAATCCATTCATCCTCATTCAACCCCTACTCTTAATATAAAGATACCAGAGCATGTTGGAATGCTACTGGTCCAGTGGATTACTTAGCACCTTCCAAATCACTTCCACACATAGCACTGAGAAGCCATTTCCTTGGATCTTGTCTATTTCTGGTGTTGTAACCCTTATGTAAATTCTGCTAGAACAGCTCAGAGAAAGTAAGTGTAGATGGCTTTAACATCCCATGGTGCACTGAAATCTGTGCCTGCTTTCAGAAATTTTCTACTAAAAGTTCCCTCTTCAGTTATCTTTGCTTGGACACAAACTTATTCCTATTATATTTGCCAGCTAACTGTGCTTTTGTATAGTATATGAACTTGGCTGGTTTCTTCATCTATTTTATCAATTTCTTTTTCAATCCTGGAGTCAGTATGTTCCATACATGTTCTCATGCATTCTTAGTTTAGGTTGAAAAGTGCCCAGTATTCTTATTCCATCTTGATCGCTAAACCTGTTTTATTTACATATAAATACAAGCCTGAGCTACTGTGCGATAAGGGCAACCAAATGGCCATGTGCTTTTCTCAAAAGCCTTTGCGGATTAACCCTCTTGCCCATCTATCATGGCTTTCTGTGTCCTACTGTTTTCCCTGAATTAAGTTGATCTTGTCAGCATGGTTTTGTATGCAAGTTCTGAATAATAACTTTGATTTAGCACTTTCCCCTTTCAAAATATTCTCATATCTGCAATTTATTTACTCCTCATTGTTCTGTTGGGTAGGTAAGACCAACTTTTATTATATAATGTGACAGATAAACACTGACCCAGTGAGGTTAAACAGTCCTTTAAAATTGACATGACTATATAAAAACAGAATCCAGACTAGAACCCTATGTGGGTTTGGAGTCTTTCCACTAGATCTGTGTGAGGACTAATTTATCATTTAGGGTTAGAGGTTCTCAGAGGGTATGGAAGCAGTTCATTGCATTTTATTAGTGCGCTACCACATTGCTCTATCAGAAAAGACCCTTTGCAATGGTTCCAGACCATAACACAAAGAAGGCAAAAATGTTCTCCACTAGAATGTCACGTTCCTTGGTCAAGTTATAGATTGGCTTTTAAGGTCAAGGAGCATGACCTTCTTTTTGTTTTCAACTCTTCCAGCATTTAACATAAAGATAGGTCCAGAATATGTGCTCATTAATGCTTTCTGATAACTGTTTAGAACATGTTATCACTTAGTGCCTTAAATGCCACCTGACTCTCATCTGTGCCTCATCCAGTCTTCTGCTCTGTGGCATTCCTGAATCACAGCTCAAATGTCACTTTCCTCTTCAAAAGCCTTCATGTCATCTTCCCTCATAGAGGAGGTTCTGTGACTGACAGGCTCATGACAAGAAGAATGGTGTCTTTCTATTGTCTAGTTCAAGGGTGGACATAGGCAGTAAGACTCAAATAATGTGGGTTGACAAAATGAATGAATGAGCCAAGATTAGCATCAAGGCCTTCACGGCCTTTCAGCCATACTTCTCAAACTCATGAAGTTACTTGACCAAAGACTCAGCTTCCTCACTGTAAAGTGGGGGTAATAATATAGACTCAAACATTTGTTCTGAGGTTTATACAAGATAATTTGGTGATAAGAGCTTGGAGTGGTTCTTGACATTCTCCAGACCCTCAATAAATAAAACATCTTTTTTCCATGCTTCCTTAGCACATATAGGTCAGTCACTCAATAGATACTGGCTGAACGAACAAATGGAAGTATATCACATTCTTTCTTAGTATAATTATTTGCATATATCATCATCTATCTGAATTACAGTTTCCTTGAGAATGAAGACTTTATCTTGATTTTGTTACACTTTTTGTAGTTCTTAAGTCAGGTGGGCAATACAGGTTTGTTGATTAAAATATCCATGCAACTTCATGGGTGTGTATTAGAATAAAGAAAAGAGTTCAGTGAGCACCAGGTACCTTGGAGGACATCTCCTTTGGCATGTTCAGGATTCTTGGAAAAATCCTTTCCACATGGGCTTCCAGAGTTTGCCCCAGGACTGAGATCCAGCCATGCACACTGTTAACCTGCTTGATGACACAACCCTTGCTGGGCTGCCTTCCCTTCCTCATTTTCACTTCCTAAATCACCCTACCTGGGATCACCTCTCAAATAAATGCTTTGTTTTGGAATTCTTCTTCCGGGGAGGGCTTCAGGGGAAACTCAGACAAAGACCAATGGTGACATGAATAAGAAGCATTTCTGACTCATTTTCTTTGTGTTAATGTAGAGTACTAGGTCAGAAGATTCATTTTGTCAGTCGTCCTCAGTTAAAGCTTCCTCTTCAAATAATGCTATTTTTACTCTGTAGATAATTTCGATTTTGCGACTGAGTCCTACAGATTCCAGTGGTTCAGAATTAAGACAGGGCTCCTAGAATCTCTATAATGAGTTAATGAAATTATTGGTCATACCCAGCTTCCTGACATTATTTCACTCAGTACCATGGCACATATTCAAGCTTTCCTGTTAAGTACTAAAGTGGAAAGCCACACTTCTCCTCATCTGGCTTCCCTGTGGTCATGTTTGTTTTGTATGAACTTGGTTCTCTCTGCATTTCATCTGTTTCCCTACCAGTTATTTGGTATAAAATCAACTGCTAACAAAACTGGACTCTAGGTAATGCAGATGTCTGGTAGCCAAATGCCTGTGGTTTTGTGGCCTTTCTCCAGCACAGTGCAACCTGTCAAGCTGTTCCTTTTAACTGAGACATAGTCCCACCTAACTCTTGCTAAGAAGGGGGAAGGTATACTAGTCAGAGATTATTAACACTATGTTCTTATGGAAGGTTACATCCAGGGAAAAAATAGCCATTGTCTGCTTTGTTCCAGTAGCTTTCAAAGAGAATAGCAAGGCATCTCAGAAAGGTATACTCAGATGAAGTGAAGCAGTTTTCACAAAACTCAGCAGACTGGGGTGGATTAGGCAATCAAACTCACTTCCCCAACTTTTAGATGGCATTTGACTTTGTCTTTACTATTTATATTTTTCCTGATTGGGTGTTTTATAAACAAGGTCATTTTGGCTGTAAATGGGCATGGTTGTGACTTTGAGGTCACTGAACAAAGGCTAGAGGAGAAAAGAAAAAAACCCAGCACTCCTGGACCAGGCATTTGCATCTTTTCATATCACTTTCTGCTTCCTGGGAAAGGAGGAAACACAATCAAGGAAGGGAAAGTAGAGGAAGTTACCAAGTCATCTAATGCTCAATGGACTCATAATGGCTACCTTGAAAAAACAAATTTTTTTCATTTTGGTTGTTCTCTCATACTTTGGAGAAATCTATGAACATATGAAACACAGAATTAAGTGTAGCTTGAAATATTCTCACAGATGACAATATCATTCTTCTTCGACCTTCCACAGAGGCTAGCGAAAGTCAATAAAGGTGAATTTTAAATGGGATATTAATCAATAAAATACTAGAGTGGCTTTTTGGCAGCTCTATATTAGTATAGTAACTTAATTAAGGCATAAAGAGAATTGCCTACACCATATAGTTTCCATCTGTCTTTGTCTATTAGGAAGAAAGTCTATCTCATTTAAATTGACTTTGTTCATTCATTCCAGTTCTTTTATTTCTTGCAGAGAATCTATATAAAATGTTTAAATGGATGCCACCTTAGTTGTGAGGCAGACCTTTAAACCAGTCAATATTTCCTCCAGGTGGGTGATTTCTAAACTGCATCCTGAACTCTGAGGGTTGTGGCAGAAGGGCCTGCAGAGAATGGGAGGGGCAGGAGAGAAAACAGGAGCCATCAGCTACACTCCAGGCTCCCCTCTATTCAACCAATATAGCGCCCTTAAGCTTTTTCCTACACATTGGCCTTTTGGGGGATCAGGTTTTGTTAGAAGAAATGAAAGGATGCTATGTCAAAAACAAGTCTGCCTATAAAATAGACAGGAGGATGTTAAGAATAGAATAGGAGATGGAGAAGTCAAAGAACTTATATGCATGATCCATGGATGTGAACTAAGGGTAGGTATTGCTGGAGGGAAAGGGGTACTGGGCAGAGGGGGTAAAGGGGGAAAATTGGGACAACTGTAATAACATAATCAATATGAATAAATCAATAATCAGTTTAAAAAAAGAAAAAAAAGAACATGTGTGAAAACCACTGCCATGGATACCAATTGATAACTTCTAAATAGCCAGCCTTGCATCTCTTTTCTCAGCAAGTCCCAATGGAGGGACCCAAACAGAGGTCTGGACACAGAAAATGTGATCTTATTCGCAACATTGTTACTTGCTTAGCTGCCTCTTCTATGATCTGAGAAACTGGGCTACATGCCTACGTCCCTCGTGTACTGGAGATCCTATTATTTCAAAGCCACCAGCCAGCGCTTCGTGAATGCTAACAGCTAAGGCAGTTACACGACAGTTTGGAAGAGAGGAGCCCTAGGCAGAGACCCTTTGAATTTGTTCTCTCAATGCTCAGCTACTCTGATCTGACCCACCTTTCCCTTTGATTCTGTTAAGGACATTTATAAAAGAGTGCTTGTCTTAGTTTGGGTTCTTCTAAAAGTAGATTTTGAGTAGAGCTGTTTATTTAAGAGCTAATCCCCAAAATAACCGTAAGGGAGTGGAAAAATGGGAAGGAAAGTGCTAATAAAGTAAACAGGGTCAATTACCATATTTTGTTGTGTATAATGTGCAGTTTTTGCCCAAATTTTTGAGAGAAAAATAAGGATGCTCATTATACATGGGTAGAACTAATTCCCTATCTATATAAAAGTTTTTAATTCTTTTATTTATGCTGATGCATTAAAAGTGTAACTCTAGAAAGCAATCATGATATCCATATGCAAAATAATACCCTGGAATACATTAATCAGTATATAAATAAAAATTGAATTAAAAATTAAAACAAAGGATTTGTTTTCCTGAAAGACTGGGCCAAAAACATGGGTGTGCATTATACACAGCAAAATATAGTAGGTTATGGTTGTGGGCGACCAAAGCTAAATCCCACTGAGGAGTTCTAGGAGAAAATGGATAAAATGCATCAAAATGGCCTCACACGCGGAGCAAGGAAGATGAGGTACTATTTCCTGAATTAAAACCACTCCTGGGGCCATGGAGTCCTGGGCATTTGTAGGTTGTCTGTGGCTGGGTTGAGAGAATGTCCTGGAGAACTGCAGAGCATGTTGTTGACTGTGTTGGAATAATGAGTGCCAAGAGATACGCGAAAAGCTCTGACGTCTGCTGGTGTTATCATCCCATTTTACAGATGAGGAACCTGAAGCTCAAGCAGGTCAAGTCACCTGCCTCAAATTAACTGGCCTAACCATCATATTATGCCGGCATTTTCCGGCATTAATTATGAATGCATAATAGACATTAATAAAAAGAATCATTTCTTATGATTTCTACCTAATAAAGAGAAATGGCACTGAGAAAATAATGATTTTTAAAAATCTACTAGGAAAATTAAGTGATAAAGTAAATAAGATTTCAAGTGTGAATGTTTACATTTTAAATCGTAATTCCTAATTTATATATATAATCGAGTTAGAAATAAGCACATGTGCAGAGATGCAACCTGCCATACTTTTCCAGGTTTCATGATCAAGTGATGCTAACTTACTCTTAGTTGTAGTAAGTTAAAGAAGCCTGTTAGCTATTCAGGAATGCCTCTGATCAATGTTCTAAATTTCACTTCTAGACCCATTAATCATGTGAAATTATTTGGTTTAAATGCCAATTATCACTTTTCATTAGTCCAGGTCAAGCAAGGTTTACTGGGCAACAATCCATAGATGCAATCTTCTTATCATGATCAACTTAAATAATTCTCCCAGGGAATTTTTTTAAAGATGAAAACTCTGGGAGTGGGACTGGTCAAAGAGGTGAAATGGCTTACTATGTTAAGATAAGTAATAATGAGAAATCATTGATTTCTGACCCAGATTTAGTGGGCTCTGCTGTTTTTTATCTGCCCACTGGGCTCCTTCTTTTACGTAGCATACTCCATTTGAATTTCAGGGAAGCGCCTCTCTCCCACTGTCAGTCCATGTGGTTTAGGCAGTTAATTCCTCATCTAGGGGGAGTCATGTGACCTAATCTGTCCAATTATTACATTCCATCCTCTGGTCTACAGTGATCCTAGTTCAGGAGTGGCCTTGTGGGACTTAGACCAAACTCAGGTTTCTGGCACTTTTGATGGAAACATGAATCAACATAATTTCTGGAAACCTGGAGCTTCTGGTAGCTTGCTTGTCACTTCAGGAGATACTGCCCAAGAATTACAACAGCCAGTACTGAGAAAATGATAGGAGATCACAAAAAACAATTCTTAATGATATCTTTGAGCCCCTGGGTGTGGTCATACCTGAAGTCATTAACACCTTGCTTGTCTGCACCAGCAAATTCCTTTCTGTGCTTCACTTTGAGTTAAGCTTCTATCATTTTTTGACTGAGGGAGTTCTGCCTAATACAGGTGGTGAGATTCCCAAAGTTCAATGCTCTTTCTAGAACACTCTAAGTGCTTCTTGCTATTGACAACAATGATACAGTACAGTTCAGTTGTATCAGTATTTAAAAATGAAACAATAGTGAAAATACAGTAGGGTTATATTTACTGATACACTGATGCAATCATTATTAGTGTAAATCTATCTGAAGCAAAAATGCTTGCTGTATCCAAACTCCATTTGCTTCGCTGAAAATCATATTGCTTTGCAATTATTAATATTGAGTTCATTTCAACTGTTATACTATTCATGCAGTGAGTACTGATCTAAACAGATTATGTAGTTAATTTTTATGATTAAATTCAACAATGTGGGGAAGCTTTCATATAGTACACCTTATAAAATTTTAACAAGAACTGATAGTAAAAAAGAAATGTAGCTTGAAACACCTGCTAATATTATAATCTGTTATAGTAATTCAGTTGTTTAACAATACTCATAAACACCTGTTCTTCAAAGGAAAATAAAAGTATGAACAAACTCAAATGTTTTCTTTCGGTTTGGTAGTTTACTTGAGCAGAATTCGACCTTCATTTACAGGTATATCAGTTGAATCTAGAGGCCTACATTCTGTTACCAAAGGCCCCCATGTAGCTATCTTATTTTTCATGCTAATTCTACTCACTGGCTTTCTTCTAAAGAGTTTAAGTATAAAAATGACTGCTCAGGAGACATTAGTCCAAACTCTGACATTCATGACCTGTGTGTTTAGAAGAGGCATGGTCATCAAACATTCCTGCGTTGGGCATATTCAGGTCTGCAGGGCCAATGGCATGACAGGGAAGACACATTTGCTGACCTGTGGCCACAGCTGTTTCAATGTGTGGTTTTAAATTGTAAAAAAGTACAAATAAATAAGCCAAACTCCTTTTAGAATAGTATTTTCTGCAACAAGATTCAAACCCTTTCTTGTGGAACCCAAATATGTGGACATCTGGCTCCCTCTGCATCGGAGACTACACATAAATCTTCTTATTATTTATAACCAACATATACATCTCCAGAAATGAAAATTCTGGTGTGGGAATGTGGCCAACATGCTAATGACAGGAGGTCCACCAATCATCGAAGTCCATCATCTCTCTTCCTGCACTCATTTCATACTTCCATGAGGTACAGCTTTGTTATTTTTTAAAGAAAAGTTATGTACATATTTGTTTTCAGAGAGAGGGAGAGTAGAAACATTGATGTGAGAGAGAAACATTGATCACTTGCCTCTCCTTCGCACCCCGACGGGGACCCATACAGGCGATTTATGCTCTGCGTGATGACGCCCAACCAAGTGAGCCATGGCGGTCAGGACTGTGAAGTTTAACCTCAGTCAGTTAACTGGTGGTGGTCTTTAGCGTTTAGGCTTTTGGCCACACTGAAAATTTTTCATTTTATTTTATGCTACCTTTCATATAAAACATACAGAATGCATATAAAAACTAAATAAGTTAACTTTGTATATCATTTATTTATTTAACTCCTACTTTAAAATGTGTTTCTTGATATCAGAGGTTATATGTACACTTAAGTAACAAGTATCTTAAGGTAACTTAAGATATATATATATATGTTATTCCTAGTATTTTATCAAATATAGGCAATATGAAAGTATCGTTTTCAAATGAATGAGACTGATTTTGTGTTTCAGTTGATTAATGCTTAGGCGCATTTAAAGAACTAGTCAAAATTAAAGCAGAAAATAAAAAATTATAATGTAATATTAAACTTCCCTATTTATTTTCTTATGTGTTGATTGATCAAAATGTATTAACCAGGTGACTGAAAGTTAAAAACTCTTTCTTTTTAAAAATATATTTTATTGATCATGCTACTACAATTGTCCCAATTTTTTTCCTCTTTGCCCCTCTCCACCTAGTATCCCCATTCCCTCCAGCGATACCCACTTTAGCTCATGTCCATGGGTCACATGCATAAGTTCTTTGGCTACTCCATTACCTATACTGTTCTTATCATCCCCCTGTCTATGTACCTACCAATTTGTGCTTCTTAATCTCTGAACCTTTACCCCCATTTTCCCTCTTCCCCCTGCCAACTGATAACTGTTCAAATGATCTCCATATCTATGATTCTGTTCCTACTCTGCTTGTTTGCTTAGTTTGTTATTTGTATCCAATTATTGATAGTTGTGAGTTTGTCATTTTAATGTTTGTCACTTTGATTTTCTTCTTTTTTTATATAATTCTCTTTACCATTTCATATAATAATGGCTTGGTAATGATGAACTCCTTTAGTTTTACCTTGTCTGGTAACCACTTTATCTGCCCTTCCATTCAAATGATAGCTTTGCTGGATAGAGTAATGTAGTTGTAGATCCTTGCTTTTCATCACTTTGAATACTTCTTGCCTGCAAAGTTTATCCTGAGAAATCAGCTGACAGTCTTATGGGAAAGCCTTTGTAGGTAACTCTTTGCTTTTTCTCTTGCTGCTTTTAAGATTCTCTTTATCTTTAACCTTTGGCATTTTAATTATGATGTGTTTTGGTATGGTACTCTTTTTGTCCATCTTGTTTGGGACTCTCTGTGTTTCCTGGACTTATATGTCTATTTTCTTCACCAAATTAGGGAAGTTTTCTTTCATTATCTTTTCAAATGAATTTTCAATTTCTTGCTCTTCCTCTTCTCCTTCTGGTATCCCTATGATTCAGATGTTGGAACATTTAAAGTTGTCTCAGAGGTTTTTAAGCCTCTCTTCATTTTTTTTGAATTCTTGTTTCTTCATTCTGTTCTGGTTGAATGTTTATTTCTTCCTTCTGGTCCAAACCATTGATTTGAGTCCCTGTTTCCTTCCCATCACTGTCAGTTCCCTGTATATTTTTCTTTATTTCACTTAATGCATTTTTTATTTCTGACTGGGTCTTTTTTATGCTATTGAAGTACCCAAAGAGTTTCTGGAGCATCCTGATAAACAGTGTTTTGAACTGTGTATCTGATAGGTTTCTTGTCTCCATTTCACTTAGTCCTTTTTCTAGAGTTTTGTTCTATTCTTTCATTTGGACCACATTTCTCTGTTTCCTCATTTTGGCAAACTCCCTGTTTTTGTTTCTGTGTATTAGGTAGAGCTGCTTTGACTCCCTGTCTTAGTGCAACTATTAAGTTGTATGGGGCAGAGCCCTAGGTAATCGCCAAGGCGGGACAACCCATATCACCGCTCTGTTGCTCTGTGTGGGGAGAACCCACAGAGAGGACAGTGTTGCTGCCTGGCATCTGGAGTTTTGCCAGGGAGGAAGCTGTCTCTCCACTCGCACTTCACTTTCTCCCCATGTGCTACTGGTGTCCTTCCAGCTGTTGCCCTGGTGCTGAATCCCAGAGGAGGTGGGTCCTCCTGAGTCCTAAGTCCATTCCAGGTCTTTTAGGAGGACATAGCTTGTTGTGCTTCCCTAAACCCCACTGGCTTTTATAGCCAGAAGTTATGGGCACTTATCTTCCTGGCGTTGGGACCCTGGGCTTGGTGGTCTAGACTGAGGCTGGGATCTCTCCTTCTGAAGTATCCCTCCCATTTTTTATCCACCACACATGGATGTGAGACCTCCTGTTCCTGTCTCTGCACCTCTCTGCATCAGTCCACATCTCCACGCCTCTCCATGCCTGTCTGCCTCTCAACCCTTCCTTCTAGTCTCAATGAATGTGGCTGCTGCTGCTGCTGCTTCTTCTTCTTCTTCTTTTTTAACTATTATTTCTTTATCTGAATGTGGCTTCTTTAAATTCTTGGTTGCTAGACTTCCACCCAGCTCAATTTCATGACAATTCTGGGTGAAATTTGCTTTGTAGGCTAGGGCTATGTTTTGCTATAGTTGTGTGTGGAAGCAAGGCATGCTCACCTTCATCTTGACAGGAAGTCAAAAACTCTGCTTTCTCGAAGAACGCCTTGCTATTGTACCTTAGGTAAATATTTTGACCTCAAAGCCTTGGTTTACTTCTTTGGAAAGATGTTAATGTGCATTTTGAAAGTCCCATGATAAAAGGGAGCTTGTTTCCTTGCTCATCAGTCACCATATTGAAGGCAAATAATACTTCCTGTAATTGTACCTTTTTGGATTTGAGAAGACACAAAATGAGTTCCTGAAAAGATCTTAAAGTCAAATTGCAATATCAAATTAGAAATACATTTTTATTTTTGGGAAAAAACATTTCAAACTCTTAGCTACTAAAGAATGAATTTCTAACCCAACAATTTCTTATTCCCACAAATAAGGACTTCAAAATCATCAGCCTATTCACTGTGAAGTAACAGTCAACAAAATACCTTCTCTAACCCTTGTTCACATAAACAGAGCCAAAGCAGCAAACAAGACGACCTGTTGTGAAAGAGCTCAAGTTAAGTGTCTCATTGGAGTTTTTGGTTCAGAAACAAATTCTGTGATTTAAAACATCACATCAAAGCCGACATGGAAGCTTCATTAGGAATCCTACTAAGTTTTAGGAAAATAGAGTTGCTACTTTAAATATACCTGAATTTTGTGTGCCTGTCATGATTATGGCATTCTTACCTGGCACAACTATAAGATGGCATGAAATATCCTTGCAAATGCTAAGATATATCATCTTAATTTTTATTAGATCAAAATTGGTTCTCCCAGGATTCACCTTTTTCAATAATGTATTGTAATTTTTTTCTTTGTATCCTCTGCTTCTCCAAGTCATCAGAATTGATGTATGGAGGCATGATATGCCACCTGAAGAATGAAGCAGTGTGGTGTGAAGGGAGGAACAAAGGGCAGAGTTTAGGTTCTGAAGTGCCTCATTAGTTTCACAAAAGCTTTTTGTTTTCCTTGTGTCAAAAGCTAACCATTTGTTATAAGTCTTGTTTTATCTGTTACAAAGCTGTTTTTTTGGGTGAAGTTTGAATTTCAGAAAGGAACTGTCAGCTATTTTGGGAGAAATCTCCAAGGAGCTGCTCTCTGCTGAATGACAGGGAGGAAAGCCACCTCTGCGTCACTGGGGAAAAGGGGCGTCATATCCAAGTATGATAAGAGGGGCAGGACATCCAATGCCCACATATACTGTTGGGTCAGTTGTTTCCTTCGACTGGCCGTGGCAGCAACAATAATGATGGCAGCAACAAAGGCAAAGTGCTTGACCAAGGAAATAAACACTAAAAAATGTGATCTATAAATTCCAAACTGATAATCTGTAGGATAAAGTTAATTATGATTTTAATTTATACTTAATAAATACTTTATTTTTCATTTAAAGGACCAGTTCCAGAATAAATACAATGTGCTGAAAAACTTTTTAATCTACTTTTATGATAACCATTCTTATTAATTCTCAGCTTAATAGATCTATTTCTGTTACTTACAAATTGCCTGCATATTAACATTGGTTAATTGTACTTCACTTTTTTCCCTATGGAATATCCAGACAACTTGCAATAGCATCAGTGATAACACATCAATTTTCGCAGTGAAGGTCTCTCAGTCCAGGCAAGGCTCCGTCTTAGTGATAAAGAAATAGCTGAAGATCCTTTTCAGGGACAATCATGCCACTTATCATTGAAAAGTCTCGGCAATCAATTCATCATGATCTTATTTTGGCAATTCATTTCTCCCAAATTCAAACATAAATTTTTAAATAATGTCCAGGCAATTTACAGATGTCTTTCATATATCAATTTTTAGACTCATTATTTTTTCTAAAAATACTAATTTTTTTACATAAAAAGTCAAATTTTTATCATATTTTACCAAGTGGAAAAGGTTATCAATAACATAAACTAGAATAATATAAAGATCTAATCTTTTCAGTTTTAGAGATTTAGAAAAATCTGTGGATCACTTAGAATATCTTAAGACAGACCCAAAAGAGCATTCTGTAAATTTAAAAAAGAAATGGTTAGCCATGTAAAAAATATATTACATGTATGCATATATGTAACAACACAAATCACATATCAAAGTAAAAAAAAATCTACTTTTTTTATCCTCACCTGAGGATATGTTTTTTATTGATTTCAGAGAGAGAGAGAGAGAGAGAGAGAGACATCAATGTGAGAGAGAAAAACTGATCTCTTACCTCCCATATGTACCCCAACTTGGGATTGAACCTGCAACCTAGGTAGCTGCCCTGACTGGGTATTGAAACTGCAAACTTTTGGTGTATGAGACAATGCTCCAAACAACTGAGCCACCCAGTCAGGGTGAAAAAAATCTATTTTCCATCGAACCGCCAGTGATTTAAGATAGAAAGGAAAGCAGGCAAACAAATGCGGGAGAGTGACCAGTGCCTGACACATTCACAGTTAGAAACCAGAGCTCCCCTATGGTGTCAGAAAGAGTGGACTGACCTTTTTTGGCGAGGCTATTGTTGGGTTCATACTTCTCAATCAATACTTGGACTTGCTCTTGCTTTAAAGGTGGGTAAAGTATTTCATTGAGCCGGGGATCTCGCTGCTTAAGATTGATAAAATCCATCATCTGATCAACGGTAAGGTATGGTTTGCTTTTGGCACCACTAAACACAATTCAAAACCATAAATTAGAATATTTTCCACCAAGTCTCATCCACATATTTACATGTAGCTACAGAGAAATCAAATCTTGCCATGCCTGGTAAGAGCACGTTTTACGGAAATGCCTGTCTTGCCTGGAGAACCCTGGACTGCTCCACTGCAATTGCTGCACCTCTGTACACTGCGAATATCTTCTGCACTCACTACCACTGAATCCCAGTGCCCTTCAACAACACTAAATGCATAAGAAAAGCTACAGTCGGAAGGCATGCACCACTCTAACTTAACACAGAGGTATGGGCTGCTTTTGATTATGATACTAACCTTCTGGATTAGCCATCAAATTCTCATATCTGATGAATCACTTAGTAGATGTAATTATTACTTATCACTAAAAAAGGTAAATGATGTGTTTAAGTACATTTTTCTTTTCATTAAATTTACATTTCAGCCAGGAGTCTCTAACTCTTCTTTAAAATTTGATTCAAACTTCACATTTTAATCTTGTTGACAGCCCAAAGTCAAGTTCCATGGTGCAAATATTGCATGTGTTCAGTAAACAGATGATGGCAGTGAACATTAGTAAGTGAACACATCCAGTGTGATTCTCAGCAGCACTGCTCGCCTGTCTTCAATATGAGGAAATCCTCATTTTATTTATTAATTTTGGATTATCTGTTATCATGTAGATTTCAGTATATCAAGAAAGTAAATTGTCACTTTCCCACATTTGCCTTAGTGTTCTGGTTTGTTTCTTATTTTGTTCATTCATTAAAAAAAGTAATGCCCATATAATTTCTAACGTAAAGCAAGCAATTTTCAGCTGGGAGGGTTTTTCATGATTCGAACTTCTCATTTCACTAATGTGATTCAGAGGGGTAAGATGGCTAGTTCCCAGTTCAGAGTTTTTTCTGCAACATGAGTAAGTCTCCACCAAGCTGCCTCTGTTCTAGCCATAGTCTTCAAACCACGATGAGCCCCTGAGAATACTGAAACAGCTACACCCAGCAACAAATCATAGCAAACTGGCACTCTGTAAAAGCACTGCCTGCACCTCAGGGGTGGGGATGCGGGACTGTCTCCAACAATTACACGGTAGCACTGCTATTAGCCGTAGTGCACAAGAGGTTCTTCCTCCCCGCCTGCTGCTCAAAACCCTGCCCTAGCCAGCCCGAGGACCCCTGAAGCTGGAGAAAAGTGGGTTAAAATATATCCTCTTACAATTCGGAAAAGATGTTATCAATTTCAGGTCGAGGGCAAAGGTTGTTCAGGAAAACTCTGTACACTTCTGGAGTGAAATCTTCTTGAGGTATTGAATCATTCTGAGAAATAAAATAACAGGGTCAGTAACTGGTCTTTTTCTTTCCTATCTTCCTCCCTTCCTGTTTTTCTCTGTTCCTTCCCTCCCTCCCTCTTTCCTTCCTCTTTTCTTCTGTGGGGTCAGGGTAAACACTCCGAAGACATTTATGAGGTCAGCTGTGGAGTTCATTTGATCACTGGCTTTGAGATATTAAAAGCCTTATTTTCTGTTGCCTTTTCATTATAATTTAAGTGTAAGAGTTTTATTCTCCTAAAGGGATGTTAAGGCAATTTCTTTTTCTATTTTTTAAAAGGCTTTATTTATTTATTTTAGAGAGAGGGGAAGAGAATGAGACAGAGAAGGAGAGAAACATCGTTGTGTGAGAGAGAAACAGTTGTGTCTCACACACCCTCAACTGGAGACCTGGCCCACAACCTAGGCACGTGTCCTGACTAGGAATTGAACCGGTGACTTTTTGGTTTACAGGCCTGTGCTGAATCCACTGAGCCACACCAGCCAGGGCAAGGCAATTTCCTAAGTACATTTCTAAAGTAAAGTTAGACTTAGTAAAAACAGGGTCTCTTTAACATATTTTTAATTTGTTTTTTGTTTTGGTTTTCATCTTTATTGTGATGAAATATACATAATATAAAATTTATCATTTTAACCATTTTTAAGTGATCAGTGGCATGAAGAACATTCACATTGGTTTAAAAAATGTAAAGAACCTGGAGACAGACATTTCCAAAATGAAAAGATAAATTTCATTTTTGCATCTTCTTTTCCTAAATGATGTTCTTTCTGGTTTAAGTAATCTGATAAGTTGTAAAACAGTTTTCCTAAGACAGGAATCATTATTTCTCAGTGACTCCTCTTGGTCCGATTGTTTGAGAAGCAAATCACTCACATAAAAATTCACTTCTGTGACTTATTTTTCTGTGTAGTCCGGCTGCCATGGAAACCGGAAGCATGTATTCAAGCCTTTGTTAACAGGAAGGATATTCTTTATGCCGTTTTCCTATTTCAGGTATGTGTTTATATGAGTATTTTTATTTTCAAGCCCTTAAACCAAAGAAAACATCCTTCCTTTTACCATATTCATAGGTTTTGAAATGTACTTTTATAGAAGTTTCTAAAAATTATTGTCTGAAGTTGTACACTCCTTGCTAACAGATAAGAAAACTTAGCTCACCACTTAGCTCACTGCCATATTTGTGGAATGAGCAAACAAAATAATATTTTCTTTACTAAATCCATTTATAGAGCAGGGAAATCTATTTTGCAAAATAGAATTTTGAGCCAACCAAACAACACATTTATCATTATACATAGCAAGATGCATTATGCCATTAAGCTTAGTTACCTGGACATCAGTTTTGAAGTTATGAACACAAGTGACCAAATCCAAGAGCAGTGGCAAGTTCCCATGAATCATTTTACTGGTGTTTTGCCACATAAAATGGAGTCAGGCACAACCTGTAAAACTGGTTTCCAAAATTCCATTTGATTCACAAGATGAAAGAAATCCTTTGCCTAGAAGATGTACATTTTTCAGCTGTCATCCTTTCTGTGACTTAGACACCCATATCTCTTTAAGTGGCTTTGTAGATAGCTGGAAGTGACCCTCTCTACTCCACTTTTAGCTGAGATACGCAGGGAAGAGGAAGACTTAAAAATCGATAGCAAAGAAATACTCACTAGCTGTGTTAGCCAACTCAAGCATCCGGTGTTATTGGATTCTGTAAACCCCGTGTGTGTTCTCCCATCCTGCCTACTATTTAGGTACTACTTAGAGCTCACCCCTCTCACCAGTTCACCCTTACCCGGCACACATATAAATGGATTTTATCTAAGGATATTAGTAATTGTCTTCCTTCCCTTCTTGCCCCTCCCTTTTTTTCTCCCTTCTTGTTAAAATCTTTTCCTCTGGGAGCCTTTCCTTCCACGCAGACAGGGTTTTGTCTTCCATCTGTGCTACCATCACACCTTGCTTGTCTCATGTTTCAACATTCATCTAATTGGATTGTGTTCCCAGCTGTAGGATCCTATTGCTTGCCAGCCTACAGAGCTATACAAGCGGGGACCTGATTCTGTTTGTTAACGGCTCTGTCTCCAGTGTGGAACACACAGCAGGGGCACAATAAACATTCACTAAATGAATGAATGGAATTTATGCGAAAGGTGGAAGTTGATAGCAAGGACTTGTGTGTTACATGTTTCCCTTAAAAGATCAGATTCAGCTACAGTCATTTACATAAGATTCTAGAACGTAACCTCATATAATAATATGCTTTAGTAAGATTCTAACCATTGCTTATTTACCAGCTGTGAATTAGGACTTCCTATTAAAGGGACAATTTAATGAGATAATCTGAAATAAACACAATTTATTATCATTACCAGTTGGATGTTAAGACATAGAAAAAGGAAATATTTCAACATAGCTGATTTTCCTTATCTCATTTTTCTTTTGCCCAGCTTGACTGATGGGCAAAAGCCTTTGGAGTCAATAGGTGAAAATATCTTGAAAAGGTGAGTTAAAATGAGCATCATTGAAAGCTAAAGTGAAAGAATAGAGGAGAGATATGTAGGGAAAAGTTAGGGATGATTCTTATTCCTTACATTTCAAGCAAGGCTGAAAATCACTAAGCTTATTCACATTTTTTCTCCTCCTGGATCTCATGATTTAGTGAAGTAGATGAAACAGATTCATTTTGTCCAGTCTGAGCAGAAGGAAGCCCAAGGGCCCGTACTCTAAAGATCATACCCATTGTTTAAATACTCTTCTGTGAGCCCTTTCTGACTATATCATCTTGAGAAGGCACATAGTTTTTTGTGTCCACAATCCACCTTTATATACCTTAATTATAGCATCTATCATAGTTTTCCCTTCATTTTTTTATATTTCTAATTATCTACTAGACCAAGCTTTTGAGTGAAGGGACTATATTTGTATAATTCTATTGTGTCCCCAGCAGGATGCTTGGCATGTAACAGACACCCAATCAATGTTGTTGGAGAAACCCAGGCAATGGGACGAGACCTTAGGTGCTCTGCCCATAGTCCAGAAGCTGGCCCACCATCCCACTTCATGCCTCCAATATGAAAACAGATGGTCCATGGCTATTTGTTGCTATTATCAGAACTTTTTGGAGGGAAAATGAAGAAGGTCAACATAGTTTGGATCAGGTACATTTATTCCAGAAACTGCAAAGTACTGGCAAACTTTACAAGTGGAGTTGATTCAGTCCCTTTCTTGTATACAAAGAATCAGAAAAGGGAAAGTATTTTTTTAAAAAAACACTTGCTGGTAGTACTCCTGGCATTTGTATTTCCATATTCTATATATGGTTATGGCATATCCACATGCCAAATCAAAAATAATAATGAGAAAAAATGCACACCTCTAAGAAAAATACTCAGAGGATAATAGCAATGAGTATTTATTGAACACTTACTGCATGCCAAGCATATGGAGCTGTTCTTGACTGCTTTCATTTAGTCTCAAGTCAACCCTATTGGCAAGGTTAGTGTCCCACCTTTACAGATGTTAGCACTAACAGCTGAGAGGTTACAAAACTTGTATAAGGTCCTTGGTGATATTGGAGGGGAGAGGTGTTATGTTTGAATCCAGGTCACTTGATTCCATAACACACTGTGAACTAGCAAACTAAACGGTCACATCAATTTTTAGATGTGGTTTTGATTTTCTTCCTATACATTTCCAGATTAAAGAATAACTCTATAACAAACAGGTATTTAACATTCAGGAAAATATTATTTAAATGAATTTATTACAGCAGACTCTAATAAATCAAGAGTTTTATCTTAACAAATTTTACAGATTTTATCTTAACAAAACAATGGATTATTTCTCAGCAAATTCAGAGTTTCAACATATTCATAATATCTTTGATCTAAAGGTATAAGTCAAAAGTTGCATAAGCCATAGAGCACATAAAATAATTACCAGGAAACTGCTCATAATAAACTTCTTAATGTGGTTTTAAAATGGAATTTTGAAATTAGTAATTTTAAGAATCACAGCTACAGAGATGATTATATTTTTTATTTATATTTGGAATGTAAGACATAGGAGAAAGACAAATCTTATAGTTATTTTGTGAGAAATTTTTATTAGTTTTATTCATAGTATTCCTTAGTAAAATTTAAAGTATTCCTTTAATCCAAAAAATACTATTTCCATAGGTATTGCATGTATATTCATAACTCCACTAAACTTTGTTATTTAAAAGAAACACATAGATTTATTCCTTATCTTCTTCATTATAATGTAAACACGTATGCCAGTGCTGGGCCAGGACTACAATACAATTCCAAATGTCACTGAGCTCTTTTCAAGTTAATAAGTCTTAAATCAAATGTAATTTGGTTCAAATAAACTATTTTCAGTGCTCAGAAACTTTGTGGGTAAAGTGGTAATTTTCTGAGTATGCAAAGGTCTTCAAAGGTTTCACTGGAAAATGTGTTTAGATTATTAATAGAAGTGCAGTAATTGCTTTGTTCCTCTTTTTAGATATAGCACTGCTTATTAACAATTAAAGTAACTTGGACAAGCAACTGTAATCTCTAAAGGGGTACCCTCTAAAGGAATGTGTTATTCCAGTGGATCATGTTGACCGGGACACAAGTTCAAGTGCATTAATTATCCCTAACAATGTGAACAAAGATAATATTTAAAAAATCTCAACAGGATATCCACTGTGTTTCTGGTAACGTATCTATTTACAGAACACAATTAAATCTAGTTTGAATGGCCGCTGGCTATGAAATGAGGCTCCTGATATACAGTATTATCAACCGTTTACATAACCCTTTTTTCTGTGTAGTATTTAAAACACCTCTTGTCAGTACATCCAGAATCTCTTTTTGCTAATTAATGGATATTTTCTAGAGCCAATTTTTTGTAGGTATGAAATTACAACAAGGATTTAAAATATAGCCAGTTTGTAGAAGCATTTATTTCCTAGCTCTAAAACTGTCTTTGCTTTTAAGATCTTTTAAAGCGTTCTATTTCTGCAACTCCTCCAAGTAAAGCATACTTTACTATGAATAATGATCTTCCAAAATTTTATGATGGAGTTTGATTATAGTTTTTAAAATTTTCCAATTTGTTGGGCCCTGGCTGGCGTAGCTCAGTGGATTGAGCGCGGGCTGCGAACCAAAGCAGCGCAGGTTCGATTCCCAGTCAGGGCACATGCCTGGGTTGCAGGCCATGGCCCCCAACAACCGCACGTTGATGTTTCTGTCTCTCTCTCTTTCTCCCTGCCTTCTCTCTCTAAAAATAAATAAATAAAATCTTTTAAAAATTTTTTTTTCCAATTTGTTTTTAGAAAATTGTCATAACATTTACTTTATTAAAGATAAATTTTTTTTCAATTTAAACATGATTCCTGTTATTTGAATCTCATTTTCCTTTTAAACTGTCTCCAGTTGACATAGGTCTGAGCCTGTAATAGACATAGTGGATTGTAAAAACTCAATTTATATTTATTGACTGAATTTTCAAAATCCAATTGTTTAGAAAATTGCAATTTACAGAGAATTGATTGATGGGTTTGACTTTGTATTCAGTTTCTTTATCCCTTCTTTCCCTTCACTAGATTTATAATAATAAAATTTTTGATAATTGTATTTCACAAGTGTTATCTAATACAGGTAAAATCAGGAGCAATTACAGAGGAAAACATTCTTTGTTCATCTTTCTAAATTAATCTCTCACACTTTCTTTTTATGCATAAATGCAGTGGTCTTTTTTTCAGTTACTCAAACTGGTCAATTCTTTCCAACCTCAGGGCTTTGCACACATTGTTTTTTTTCTGAAGTGAGCTTCCCTTACTCTCAATGGCATTCCTTTTGCTAATAGAATTCCCCCCAAAGTACAGGTGTTAGTCAAGGTGTTTGGCTAGCACCCCCAGACTCTATAGTCCTTGAATCCTTCATTCATTTTGTTCATTACCATATTCTCAGTGCTTGAGGGCACACAGTAAGAGTTCAAGAAAACACGTGTTGAGTTAACAACAGCACCTTGACAGCTAGTTATACCTTTCCTACTCCAAAGCATCTAATGAAAGAGCAACAAGAAGCAAGTTTGATCATTTTGTTTTGCTTGTTAAAGTGCAGGTTCAAATGCTCTGGGAGCTTCCCCACAGCTCCGCCCCAGGGTTTGCCTCATCATCATCCTTTTCCACCCACAGCAGGAAACTGGTGGTGGAAAGGTGCTCTTGTTTCTTCTTGTTGTTTGTTACCGACCAAAGTTGTTATTAAACTTAATTTTTCTGAAAAGTATTCACAATAAGAACTGACTGGTGAATCTAAGAATGGCGCTCACACTTTCCCATAATTTAATCACAAGTCTAAGAACGGCTCCTCCACTTCCTTCGGCACGGTGGAACATTGTCAGTGTGTTTCAAGAGGTTCAGGGGCTCTCCCTACAGTGTAAGTATTACCCTTGGGCAAGGGCTTACTTACTGCTCAGACGCCAGGGGAAAAATAATTTGTAATAGAGAGTTCTGCATACAGCGTGAGAAAAAGGCTTCATGCAATGGATTCATTTCTTCCAGAAACAATGATAACAAATCAGTTTAGAGCCGGGAATGTAGAAATGCATTGAAATGAAGGCAAAGCACTTTGGTTCGGCTGGTTAACATAGACCGAGTGTCCTGAACATGTTGGGCATGAAGAAAAGCACGTCACACACTTGTCCTCTCATCTACTTCTCCACCCATGAGCGAAGTAGGCGGTCTCCAAACCGTTTTGGTCCTGCATCCCTCTCAGCAAAAACTTTCTGAGCACAGCCCAGCAGAGCATGTGAATACACTTCTTCATGAATACGTGCTGCTGTACTAATTGCTTATTGACTTTGAGCTCTTAAAATGAGAAGTTTACGAAGAGTGAGATAAGATGAAATTTATATTTCAACTATCTTCCTAATCATAATCCATAATGATTAGCTGATATCTCAAGGGACACCAGGAAAGGACTTATTACTGAGAAGTTTAAATTCTTGATAATGTTAATAGTTTTGGGTCAATATATTTTTATATGAGACAAGAGTCTTTGTGAATTAACATATTGGGGTAAGGGGGGTGAAAGAAAATATAATTATAGTGACCCCACATATTGTAAATATTAACAAATATGCCCTATGTTTTTCTTAATTAAAAACACATTTGAGTAACATTGGGACAAGTCACATTTTATTATGATTACTTAAAGTTATTTAGTAGTATGAATTTTAGAAAGGCAACATGCTTACCCTTGAAGATGGAAGACTACAAGCCTCTAAAGCAGTCTCAACTCGTTTCCGATCTGCCGAAAACATGCGGTATATGCTGCGGAGCGAAAGCACAGCAGGTGAGAGGTGCTGGGGAACGGCACTCGTAGGTGATGTCAACCAAAGACATTCCATTGAACCAAACCTCTTTGTCACTCAGCTTTCGGGCAATGAAAGTTCCCCACTGCTCCAGGCATTTGCACATGTGTTCTGAAAGACTGATGCATGTGCTTTTTATAATCAAAGTGTCTAATATAAAAATCAACATTTTCAGACAATGGTGATGACTCAATTAAAAAGACATTGTATTAAATAGTCTCTGAAATTAAGAACTAAAATAAATATCCTTGTCCACTCTGTCCCCTTGCTGCTGCTCATTGCTCTAAAGGTGTATGTTGTTAATATTATTAATAATAATTAATCACTTAACTTTTATACTAACAGGAGTCCACTGGTAGCTAGTAAGTCAGAGGTTAAAGGTGTTTGGCTGAATATGATCTAAAGATGTGCTTTCTTTGGTCAGTAATTTGGCTTTTAAAAATATACAGTAACTTAAGTACTAGGCCATTTAATATAATAATTTGGATTTATTGATTCTGTTGAAAGAGTAGGAAATGTCGTGTCTGGAGCCTACGAGTCCCACGGGAAATGTGGTGGGCCTGAGTCGTTGTTTCCTTTAGATGGGATATCACTTGTCACTTTTCTTCCTGATTCTGGCCTGCATCATCTTTTGTTTCCCCTGCTTGGCTTCGGTTGATATTTGTGTTTGTAACCCCCTGCTTTCAATTTTTTCAAGTTAGTGTCATCTTGGTGTAAAGAGACACCATGGCTACCCAATTTCCATTTCTAGAATAGTTCTTAATCTCAGGTGATCTTTCGGGTTATCAGCAAGTTGCTCCCGACTCCCTCCACACCCTTGTTTCTTTAGTGTTTCTTGAAAATGATGCCACAGAAAGCGGAAGCCTGGGAAAACCTCTTGGAGGAAGCCAGCTGCACTGATGTGAACACGGAGTGTGCAGGAGGGCGGGTGACATTGCACTCCCACGTTCCCCCTTGGGCCAAGTGGAGAGGCAAACCACAGGCGTGGCATGGATTCGAGTCAGTCTCTGAGAAGAGGAAAACGAAAAATGGGAAATGCTCCCACAGCTTACTTTTTGAGAGGAATGCGTCCTTCTGGAGTGACTTGCAGCTTAAGTTTAGTGTAGCTGTGGGAGAAGCAGAAAAACAGTGTTTCATTTTAAAAATGCTAATATAATACATTGGGAAAAGGCTCTTGCATATGTGCAGTTTGCTGAATTTTTACAAAATGCCCAAGTCTCTACAGCTGGTACTCAGCCCAAGAAATAGAACAGTATCACACCAGCAGCCACCCAGACGCCCCTCTCTCACCCGCTTCTAGAATCTGTTTTCCAAAAGAGAACCGTGATCCTGACTTTAAATAACATAGATTATTTTAGTCTGTTTTTGCACTGTATATAAATGGAATCGCATTCTTTTATGTCTGGCTTCTTTCACTCAATATTATGTCTTTGGGATCCATCTGTTTTTTTGTTTTTTGTTTTTTTTGCTTATAGCTATACACTCACAATAATATTCCATTGTGTGAATAAAGCTGTATTTAACTCTTCAACTGCTGCTGGACATGTGGATAGAGAGAAGCAGCAGAATTTTCAGGCTCCACTGATGGGTGGGTAAATTCAGACCACCACTTTAAGAGATCGCACATGGTATGACACAGCAATCTCACATCTAGTTGTACATACAAGAGAAATGCTCATAACATGTTCATTAAAAGACATGTTCTATAATGTCCGTGGCAGCTATTCATAGGGAGACACCTATCTGGAATGGACAATGGTAATAGATAATAAATGATTAGCTGAAGAGATGTTTTACCAGCTATAACATGCTATGTTTCAGATAAAACATTTTTCTCTGTGTTGCCTTCCACTAACATTGCCTGGCACAACAGATGTTCAAGACATGTCTGTTGGATAAGGATGGTAAGATCAAAGATGGTAAAAGAAAAGGCAGGAAGAAAGGGAAAGAGGAGGAGGCATGTGTGAAAGATCAAAATCAAGGTGACAGCTAAGGAGATGGCATGAGACCATAAGAAAGCATTTCAGTGAAGACTTGTGAGGTACTGACAAACTAAAAGGAATTCATAGAAGGGTAAGAGGGAAGTGTGGGCTGAAGTCTTAGGTCTAAAATGATGGGTATGGTCTACAGAAGAAGAAGGAAGAGAGAAAGATATTAAATAAAATAGAGGACCACCTAGAAATATTTCCACTTTGGTTTTGATTTCATGGCTGCCCATCTCTTGGACAGCCATAGCTTACAAGGTGAGCACACCAATTCATTGCAGCTCACTGGGCAGAAATCCTTGATTTCCTCCGTCAAATAATTTTTAGAAAGACTGTTGTAATTCCATAGTGATTGGGTAATTCTGATTTGCTCTTCTTTTTTCCTCCTTTTTATTCTGCTCTTTCCTTTCTCTTTTTTTCACTGAATACTTGCTGCGGCTGTCTACAAGGACCAGAATCAGGACATCAGCCTATTGATTTGATTTAAGAGAAGTTATTGTAGCATCTATCAGAGATCTAAGAATCTGGAGAGATGAAATACCATGTGTTGCTCATTCTGTTCCTCAGATTAATAATTGATATGACACAGGCAGATGTAGAAGCAGAGGACTATTTGAAATTAATATATTTTTTTGGACCTGAGCATAGATGTCAGGATTTGGAAGTGTCTCCTTATCATGTGCCAAAGGCACTGACATTCAGAGGAGCTCAGGGTAACACGGGTGTGCAATTCAAAGAAAAGAGCAATCTTTCTTGGAAGTCTTCCAATGTCAAACCCTAGAGAAATCAGTTCTCTAACAAATCCCAAAGGGAAATTTATGTTTATCAACATGAGAAGCCAGTGCAGCCTAAACAAAAGGCTCACAAAGGAGAAAGGAAACTGACTCAGAAGAAGCAACACCCTTAGCAATAAAATTAGAGCTACTTACGCTTTTTCCAGAAATGCATCCCTGGACATGTTCTGCGCCAGCAGGTTTGTTGCCAAACTGAAAACCTCATTTGTCCATTCCTGGAAAATGTAAATCACACTTGTATTAGCTTAAATACTGTACAGTCATTAGACACATGTTTAACTAGGCTACCAGCAAGACAAATTAGTTCAATTTGTATGCCTAAGGGTTTTTTTTTTTTGTAAAGATGACATAATTAAATTCAAATCCCTGAGTAGCTACTCCTTTCCTAAGAAAATGTTCTTTACACATAAACAGTATTTTCCTGCTTTTTAACAATCCCCACTGATAGGAAACTGGCATGTTGCCTTTCAACATCTGAACACCTCTTCCTAGTTTTCTTGCACTGTTAATAGATACAGAGTTCTAGAAAAGTTTAAAATATAGTCAAATATATTTCAACACACCTGTAAATGTAATTGTCCCACTTTACTACTCAAGCCAAAGCAGCTATGCTAGGGATCTTTAAATGTTAATTACAGTTCTAGAAGTTCTCTAAACCAGTTGTAGTCACATCACACAGCATTCAGTTCTCTGCCTCCCCCAACTCTGTCAGTCCCTCACGTCTTCCTAATCTTCGTCCCTACCTCACACCATTCACCAGGGATCTCACTTGGTTTTCAAGAAAATGGAAAAGAGCAAATCTGCAAATAAAGGTGAAGTGCTGTTCTGGATGACAATTTTGATACACAATTAACATTCTAGTCCAAAAAAGAAAATTCTCTAAGAGATGACATAAGAACTAAGTAATCTAATTATCCAGTGTTATTGCTAACTTGGCTTTCTCCTCAATGAAATCATGTTTTCTAGTTCAACATTTTTTCCAACTAATTTTTTTATTTTTACTCTTATTTCTTGGTCTTTTGTTTTCTGTCTCCTAACTTAAGGCAGTGATAATACACCATCATGTAATACAGTCACATTTGAGACAGGACTTGAGGAATGGGGGCATAGAGCAGTGGGAAAGAGAACAGGGCATTCTAAGCAGACAAAATTGGGGGACAAAAACAGAAGTTAGCACACATGGCAGGACTTGGAGGGAATGGTAAGTAGTCTAATAGAAATTGAAAAAGAATGGAGAGTTGCAATAACAACAACAAAGAAATAAAATAGGGGTCAGAGTATAAACAGCATTGAATGTCTATTCTGGTATCTGAAGATAATTTAGCAAAATGATATAATATCACCAAGAGGCTTTTACTTTTTATTGTGTCAGGTGCAGGCACTATGTTCTAGACTGTGGGTTAGGGAGATTATATGGCAGCCATATCAAAGATGGATCAAGGCTGTGAAACCACACAGGGAGAACTCAGTTAGGAAGTGGTGGTCATCCAGGTGGGACTTTGAACTCTGTCTATACACTGTTGGTGGAGGACTTGGGAAAGACAGTGCAGAATAACGAGAGTGAAGCCAAATAATTGATCGCTAAACTTGGTGGACACACAGAGAATCACAGAAATAACTTTTTAACAGCTGCAAAATAAAATTTCCTCAAATCAGATCTCAAACTAAGAGTAATAATTACTGACACTGATTTTAAAAATATGATTCTGGTTTAATATTTTCTGGGCTAAGGATCAAGCTTTAGACATTTCCAGCTTCATAGTAACTTTATGCATTGGTAAAAGTGATTACAATTGAGGGCAATGTGCCATTTTGTATGCTTACTGGGGGCCAACTCCACACCAGAAATAGGTACAGTGAAGGAATTAGAATGAGTTGGGAAGAGTTAGCTGGTTCTGACCTTTTGGTTGAGAACTAAGGCCTGTATTATATCCAATCCAATAGAAATACAGGGTAAGGCAAAAGTAGGTTTATAGTTGCAAGTACATGAAACAGAGAGCATATTCTCGTACTACTATTTATTTATTAATTATTGTATTTTCCATACAACCAACCCCTATAAGTGAACTACATTTAATTTTCTAGTATCCACATTAAAAAGGTAAAAAGAAATAGAGGAAACTGATTTCAATAGTATATTTTATTTAACTCAATATTAAAAAATGTTAATATTATTATGAATCATGTAATCAACATAAAAATTACTAATATACTTTACACTTTTTTATGTGCTAAGTCTTTGAAATGAGGTGTGTGTTTTGCACTTATGACTGGCAACCTTTCAAATGCTCAGTACAGCCACATGTGTGGCTGGTGGCTGTGGCTGCCACATTGGTCAGTGCAGGTCTTCTAGATCCCTTGCCCTTTCCATGGATCCTGTACAAAGCCAGGAGCCGGAGAACATTGTCCTTTTCTTCACTGCACAGCCACAGTTGGCTCATTAATAAAGTAAAGCATCATTTATTTTCATCACATTCTCAGAATGCGACCATCTAAATTTTCAAGTATGGAATTCCTAGAATCCATTGGCCTCCTGCAACCTTTTGAGATACACACGAGATCTAATCCAAGTTGAGCCAGAGATTCAGGTAAAAAAGAAGTGACCAAGAGAACTTTATTCATTTTTAATTTTTAATTTGTTTATTTCTTATTTGTTGTTGTTGTGACACTTATTTATGCATTGTTCAGTTAATTCTGATATATGTCCTGACTAGGAATCAAACCCTCAACCTTGGCATATTGGGATGATGCTCTAACCAAATAAGTTACATAGCCAAAACTGAGAATTTTAGAAATAAGCCAATTCTTGGTTCGATACTGGTCCCTGACTATTTCACATTGAGCTAAAATAACGTGTCTTACTTTGGATTCTCTAATAGCAGACCCTGAGACAAGAATTTATGAGTATTGGGTGCATTACAAAGAACTCTCTGCAACATTATAGGAAAGTGAGCAGAGCTGGCATGGGAAGAGGGCAGAAGGGTGGGAAACCAAGCAAACACAGGCAAATGCTAAGTTTGGCTTAATTCTTTCCTGTGTGGACCACACCTCAAAGTTGAGTTGTCTGATCAGGGGCAAGGGACCTGAAGTATGGCATTCCTGTGCCTGTTAATCTTGGTTAAGGCTGCTGGGTGGGGGAACCCCCAGGCACTTCCTACTTTCTGTGATAGCAGGCAAAAAGGGTCCCAGCATCCACAGGAAGCGGCCCACACAGACACAGGTGCTAGCTGTTGGGAGTAAAAGCCCACCGAGGTGATGTGTTTGAGAATGGCAAAGGAATAAGAGGGGATATGGGCAGAGCACTGCTAGAACCTGCTACAACAAGAAAACATATTTCAAGATTTTGGGGTACCAGTAGTAGCTATATTATGTAAACAAGAGATGTTCAACCAAAGGCATGGGGATACTGGCTCACCTACATATGTTCTAGAGCCGTGCTTCTCAAAATTTCATGTGCACACAGATCACCGTGGATCTGGTTGAAATGTAAGTGCTGACACAGGATATCTGGGGAGCGGACAGAGAATCTCTATTTCCTACAAGCTCCCAAGTGAGGTCTATGCTGGACCATACCATAGAGAAGCAAAATTCCAGAGTCAACTTGCAGCACTGACCCAAAGTTTGTTAGAAATGTAGGACTTAAGGCTCCACACCAGATCTTCTGACTCAGAATGAAGAAAAAATCTGCATTTTTTTCAGGAAACCTTTATATGTTTATGCCTATTAAAGTATGAGCACACTGCTGGGCCAGCAACAACATTTTGAATAAGGTGTTCCAGGAAGCATTTATTCTCCTCTTTGTCCACTCAGTTTCCAAGCGAATAAAGAAATTACTTTGGTTATTAGTTTTAGAAAAATCAAAACCCGTAAGGCTGTATTAAGAACAACATGGTTAAGGAGATGAGGCCAGAGCAGCTTAAAGGAGCCTCTGTTCATCATGAGATTACGGCATGCTTTCCGTTGGGTAGGCAGATCCAAGCCTGGCAGTACCATCAATCCGGAGCTGGGCCCTAGTTAGTTTGGCTTCAGAGAGACAGCTTCTTATTTAATCTGGAGGATTTGTTTTCTACTTTCAGAGACAAAGTTCTGATGATTGCCACTAAGCTTGGTTCAGCCTCTGCTATTTAAACCCTGAAGCTCCTTAAGTGACATTTTCTGCCTTGTGATCAATCTCTTCTCATAAAAGGGATAACAGAGACCCGAACTAACAAAAATGGATCTAAAGATTGCCTACTGTGGAGGTTCATCTGGAGTTTAAATGTGCATGTTTGAATATTACTTCTGCGAAATTATTTCTGCAATTCCCTTCCCCAGGTTGTGGTGCCGTTAATATGTCAGTCTCTTCACCATTAGAGAGATCAAGTTGTTCTACCATGTCACAAAATTTATTTCTAAAGCTATTTAAATTCTGTCATACTTAGCACAGGATTTCTGTGTTTGTTTAATACTACCAACAATTATTTCACGACTCTCAATCACTCCCACAGGTATTGTCTGGGCACTTGCTGTGCACTGCACTAAGTTCTTTGCATCCGATACCATAATTCTTAACAACTATTCTCCAGGAGGTAGGTACTGCTTTTAGCCTCATTTTATAGATAAGGATTCAGTTTCATAGCACTTATAAAACTTATGTCCTCAGAGCTAATAAAAGTCACAGTTTGGGATTAGATTGCTTGTTTCATGGGCCCCAATACTTATAGGTGCTGTGCTTTCAGTCATTTTGTCATAAAGAATTTTAGGGTTGCTGATACAGATAACTCAGCACGATAAAAAGATAAGTAAATCCACCTAGTTGTTTTCTGTATAAAACACCAATTTAGCACTTATTGTAGGCTCGACACTATTCTAAGCATTTTTCAAACAATTAACTTATTTAATCATCACAACAGCCCTATGAGCCATATTCTGTTATTACCACCCCATTTTACAAATGGTGACGGGGAAATGTCAGGGGAGATGACAAGGTGGAGAGAGAGGGGAGGTCAGTCACAAAATGCAGGTCCCAAATCTTGAGCTTTGATAGAGATAGGTCATACATTCAACTTACACTTGCTGGTAAAGAGAGAATCGATCATAACATGATTCACATTTCCCCTGGATCCAAATACCCGTGCAGCAGTTCAACAGAATGCCTAGTTCTGAGAACAATAGTTTCTCCATTGGCAATTCGCATCCCTTAACTTTCTGTCCTATGTTGTAACTGCCAAGGGTGTACTGACAAAGACAGGGTCTTTTGGAAGAAACATCATTCTTTCAGGTCTTTCTGTTTCCCATTGTTCTGGTCCATGTTATCTTTAGTGTTTTAGTGTATTGACTTTCTCTTTCCTTTTGCAACCTTACGTATATTTGGCACATATAAAAATACAGAGAACAGTGTAACTAACACAGATCTATATTTAACAAATGTCAACATTTTGCCATATTTCTTTTAACACATAAAAAAATATATGTCCTTAGGATATTACAATGCAGAATAATGATATGTTGTGCTTCTTCCCGACTCCATTCTTTTCCCTCTCCCCAGAAGCAAGATCATTTTGAAAGGTAGATACCAATGCCATCTATTTTCATGGAGAATTATGAGGAGAAGGGTATAGGTCAGGGTTCAGCAAACTAAGGCCTGCAGGCTAAAGCCAGCCTGCTGCCTGCTTTTGAAAATGAAGTTTTTCTGGTGCACAGCCACACTTGTTCATTCAAATGTGGTCTCTGGCTGTCTTCACGCAACAATGGCAGAGTTGAGTATGAGTAGTTGCAACAGAGACTCCAAATGTGCAAAATATTTACTATCAGGTCCTTTACAGAAAGTTTGCCACTCCTTGGTATGGAACCATTTATGTTTCAAATACTACATAAGTATGATACTGCATATCATACTGTATGTACCCTTTGACTAATGGATATCTGCAACCAACATTATGTCCTTGCTTCTGCATGTGGATGTATTTAGTTTACTTTAGCTACTGTACTGTTCCACTGTAGGAATGTACTATTTATGAGTCCATATTTTTATTGATGAACATTCATTGTCTTTTCCTTCAAAATTGTTCATTTGCACAAACATACTTCCTATTGCCTTAGGGCATATCTAAGAGATTCACTAGGATGGATATCCTGATGAATTCTTAGAATCCATGTGTCTTCCTAGCACCAGATGCTGCTACTTGCTCACTAAAGTGGCAAGGACACTGTACTTTCCTATTGGTAATGAGCTTTTATTTTCCCATGCGCTCAACCACTTGCTATTGTCAGACCTTACAGAAGACTTTGCAAACCAGATGGATGCAGTGTGGCCCTTGCACAGGTCTTGACTGGCATTTCTGGTTTACCAGAAAAATGGAGCATCATTTTAGGTAGATCGGGGCTGTTCTACTTTCTTTTCTGCAAATCTTCTATTCACATTTTACCCCATTTTTATTTTAGGGTATTCGTGCCATTGTCATTAAAAAGGGGAGGGTTTTTGTTTGTTTGTTTGAAGTTTGAGCTCAAACACAGGCCAGTGATGGGCATCAGTCTTACTGGTAGAAAAGTGCCACGCAAAGGCTGCATGTTGTAAATAGCACCCATGGTGCCATGGCACTGAGGAACCCAGATCATTGCTTGACTGATGCCAAATGCCTGGAATTACAAAGAAAAGGCAGAGTATAACCTCTGCTCTCAAAAATATGTATTCATTCAGAAGATTCTTTGGGAAAACAAAAACATTCCAAAAGGAATACTGAATTCCTCTCTCTATATATATATGTGTGTGTGTGTGTGTGTGTAAATTATAATACTATATAATTACATAAATAACTATGAGTTAGTGGTTACCCAAATGAAGTAAAAAGAGTAGCAAATGATAATCTAAAAGCAGGTTATTTCCAAAAATGCCTTATTAGGAAGCCTCGGTTTACTATCTTTAATTAATTTTTAGCAGGTTCCTGGAGTGTATAAGAATTTAAAACAAGCTATTTTAATCATTGTAAGACATATGCAGGCCCTAGCAATCTTAATCATTTTCTATTTATTTTTTATTTATTGGCAAACCTCTCCTCCAATAATGGTGTCATGTCCATTACCTCTGGTCCCCTGCGGGGAGCGGTTCGGGGTTTGGATGAGAACACCGAGAGGCTCATTCCGAGCTGCAGAGCCCGGCTGAGCTCATTCTCCCACCTGCCGGCACGCGTCAGAGCGGGGCTTGTCAAGCATTTGTCTTCACGGCACAGGGAGCATTTTTTCATGTGAAAGATGGTATATGAGCTATAAAGACTTGCATTAAAAACAGAAAGGACTTAGAAGTCACTGCGTTTACAATACTATATGGAGGACTTAGAATTTTGGTAAAATTGCTGGTACAGTTTCTCTGTATTAGGTGGCAATGAAGGTCTTATATTTTAAAGCCAAAATGTTTTCATCTTTATCTCATACTCAAAGAGAAATGGCTGTCAGATACAATATAATTACCAAAATGAACGTAAAACCAGGAAGCGTTTTAGAACCCAAGATTATCATCATCGGGACACTAGACAGTCATCCTATTCAAATAATGTCAAGTAAGGGTGCATAATTATATTCAGACTATGTGACTTGAATGTCTTCAGGCTACAGTTGATGGAGCCACAACTCAGACTAGCCTAGAAATAGGAGGATTTATCAAGAACAAAGGGTTATTTCCTGAAACTGAAGGAAAAATTGGACAAACTGTAACAAAAGAATATATTTGTAATACAAAACCATTGGGAATCTGGGGCCTGAATGCCGGGAGGGATTTCTTCATTGCTTTTGCACTGCTGTCTCATCCTGAGGGCATTTTTCTCTCTACCACCCAGTTTCTTCCCCACGGCCACCAACTGTACCAAGAGATGTGACATATGGCACCTTCCACCACCAGAGAGAGTGGTTTCTCACTCACAGAATGACAAATGCTGGGAAAGATCTCTAATTGGTATACTTCCAGAACAATCAAGGTAATACCCTAATAGTGTCCACGCAAACCAAACCACTGGAACTGGGGAGAAGCAGGGAGCAGAATGGTAGAAGAACACAGAAAAACTACATGTGCTACATGTGCTTCGTAAGAGTATGTGGCAAAGCAGATAAAAGAAATATACATTCTCACGGCTCTGTGTCCCATTCTTTTTCTAAAATAGGCAGTAAATCCATACTGGTTGGCTTGTGATGACTGCATGAGTGAAGAAATGTAAATGAAAGTGAACTACATTTATGCTTGATAGTTTATGCCTTTTGAATTTATTTTAATGTATTTTCTATTGTTATGCATACTCAATCACCTTTCTTGGCTACAGGACTTGTAATAATGGCATTATACTTTTCTTTAAACTGAACTACACTGGGACAGGCTATGAAAACTTTTGGAGTACCGTGTGTAATTGGAGAGGCTGGGGAGGGTCTCTAATTAATAAAATACAGATGCTTTGGTATTAGAGCTTAGGGCAGTTATGTCAGCAACATAGACACACTTTATGCTTTGTTTCATGATTTGGACTGTATTGTGACGGTGTTTGCCTGACTATCTTTCCCCAGATAAGTGAAGCTGCATTGTGTGAAATGGTACCCTGATGGCCTTAGGAAGTGTCTGCGTGCTGGCAAGTGCAATAGAGAAGAGGTACATCTTGGAACGTGTGAGGATCCACATTTTGAGATAATTTTGAGAGGTGTTAGGTCTCATATACCCTCAGTCTTCTTCCAACACCTCTTGATATTCCCTGACCAATGGCAAAGTTTAATGTGGGGAAATCAAGTTAAAATGAATATTAAGAGAATTCTTAAAAAGGAAAAAAATAAAACTCCCAGTAGAGCAACATCCACGGCACAGAGTAGAAAAGAAAGATGTTTTGCTTTGGCTAACTTTTCACGATGAAAGATTATCAGCTGTATCACTGTGAATCTCAGGTGCATTTTGGGCATTTTGAGCTGAGGAGACACCCTCTGCTCCCTCCCGCTGGTTTGCTGAGTGACTTCTCATTTGTACAACTGAGAAATGCTAATTGCATGCCCACACATGAAACGCCAAAGGTTCATTCCTATGGATTTCATGTCAGTCTGCTACATTGTTGAAATGGTTCTTTCCGAAAGCTTTGTGTCACTTGTGAAAACAATTGCTATTATGTCTTCTGAGCTTAGGCAGTTTCAATGCTATTTATTACTTTGCTTGCATGTGCCAGAGTGCTGTGTACTGAAGAAAATAAGTGTATGTAAGCAGGGTCTACAAGTATAATTGATGCCACTGTTTATCTTACAAAAAAATAATTCTATTTGAAGAGATCAGATAGAAAATGATTTTAAAAGAAAAAACAGCTAATTTCTTGAGTGAGATGTATGTCAACTGAAACAAAGGAGCAATGACAATTTCTTGGGTGTTAAATGGTGCTGCTTTTTTGTTAAATAAAATGTATTTGACAAAATTAAAACCGTATTTTTTGAAAATTAATTAGTAAACTACATATAGATACTTCTTCATTAACTTGTAACTTAGTATATGGCATTCTGCTAGAATATAATTTTTCTCATTGGGAAATTGATTTGTTTTAAATTATGTTAATTATGCCTCCTATGCTTATTTTAAATCTTTTTGCAAGCTAGATTTTTCTTATTCAGATGAAGGGGTCTTTGGCTCTTGGTAAGTGAACCTATCCCGTCAGTCCTTCCTCTACTATGAAAACTATTCCTTGCCTTGACTCCAATTATCTCATGTTTGGTAACCCTCACTGCCAATGGAGGCTGTGGAAGGGTGAATCTTAAAAGCCAATTTGTGCTTGTTTTCTAATTTAAAATTAAATGCTCCTTACTGACCTTTACATTGTTGATGCTTTTGCCAGTTTAGTTAAAAATATACTTGATTTCAGAACCCTGCTCTGCCACTCACTAGCTGTGGGGCCCAATGCTAAGTGCTAGTTAATATCCATTTTCTCCCCTTCTAACAGAAGCCCGACATTATTTAGGCCAGAAATATATCCAACTGAAAAATGTACATTTTCCACCCTCCCCAGTAGCTAGGGTGATGACGTGACACCTGGTAAATTACATGTTAGCAGAAGTCTGCTGCAAATCCTTAGGAAAATGTGGTTTCCTGACATGGGTGCTCATTTCTTTTTGTTGTTGGGGATGCAAATGGAAGGACTGGAGCTGCAGAGGCATCCAGATCTGTGGGGGAAAGGCCGTGAGAATCATGGGGTCCTGGCCTTGTCATCCTTGAGGTACTGAATAGGTGCTGCAACCAGCCATCCACCCACCCTTCAGGGTCCTGCTGTATGAGAAAAAATTGCAAACAAATAAAAATCCCCTCAATTTCTTAATTTGTCTAAACCACCATTTGGTTTAATTTTCTGTTCTGCAAGGCTAAATGTAACCCCTGCCCTAAAGAATCATCTTTGATCATTTTTTTTAAAGTGTCTGAAATTCATTTGCCTTATAAATTAAAGCTAATAATAGGACTTAACTTCATGGAGCTGTTGTGAGAACTAAGGGAGGTAGTTCATGTTAAATGCTTTGACCAGTGACAGCCACAGCAAATTCTCAAGTGTTAGCAATCTAAAAATATATTGTTTATCAAAGAAACAATACGTAGTTTAAAACACTATGCCCAGAGGGATTATAACAAAAGTGGATGATTGCTTATGACATGATTACCCTAGTTCTGCTTCTTGAAAACCATTTTCAGCATGTCTATTCCTGGCAGTACTTCCATATTTTTGAAGAATATATGTGCATGGCTTTTTCTTGATGGACTGATTTCAGAATTTACTGTTGCTTAGCTCTGACTGATGAGGCTTTACATTTGTTATCCCAACTCCTGTTGCTTTTTGTCCTTCCCCCTGCTGGATTGAATCACCAGTGTTCCTTCCCCAGCCACTTCTACAACCTCAGGCAACATCCTGAAGTCATTTATCGATCCACCAATGAGAGACAGTATTTCTTGGCTTCTCTGTTTGTGAGAAGAGGACAGTTCATGACCAATCTTCTTACTTCCAACCCTTGTTATCTTAAATTTACTTCTTCAATTATCAAAGTTGAAATGTTTTTTTTTTGTTTAGTATCCATAACTGACTTCAAATATTTGCATATAAATTGATTCAAAAATTTTAAAGCCAGGAAAGTAAATATTTACATGCTCACAAAAATGCAAATACAATTTTCTGCAAGGCTACAATTATCTTAATTGTCACAGTTCTAACACCATGAACCACAAGGAACCACGTGCCTTTCCAAGGGGAACATTTCCAATATCAAGATAATATCAATCTTTTATGACTGCTCTTCCAGTTGTTGAAATTCCTGCATGATTTACCATGGCTTATATTGGATAATACATTTCTTTAAAATTTGTCCCTCCCTCTCCCTTAATCTTCTTTGGGGGGAAAGAAACAAGCTTTTTTTTTTAAAAAAAATTATCTACTATCTTATAGCTTCTTATTCACATTGCCTGAACATATTACTCTGCTATAGTTGCTATTTCAATTTCGAGACCTTTCTTCAGCCTTCACATATTTTCTTGCACTATGTCTTTCATATTTGCCTCTCATGTTTCCTCCTTTTGATTGGCTGCCACATTCCTCAGATGGATTGTGTTTGCATCTCTTATCTTTTCTGTCTTATTGCCAACTTTTTGTCCTTAACTTTCTGGTTATTTGTTTGCTGGCTTCATCGCTGTTTAGTGCTACATTCTGGGAGAGTCCCTTCACCTACGACAGTTGTATAGAATTTTGATTTTCATTCTGTTATCTTATTTTTATTTTTGAGAAGACTCTATTATTTTTGTTACCTATTTTTCATAACATCTTGTTCTTATTTCATGGATGTAATATACTGAAAACTTTCCCTGAAGATACTTTCTTTTTCAAAAAATGTAATTTGCTCCTCAAATTATCCCTGTATCTTCTATCATCATTTCACTTTTGTTTATCTTGGCTTCCTTTATCTTTCAGTGCCGTACTCTTTCTCAATAGCCTGTGATTTTTTTGTTTCCAGTTCACATTTTAGACTAAGGCAATGACAGGCTGACAGGGAGCTCTGAGTGTGTAAGTCAAACTTTCTGGCTTGCAGACTTCCGTTTAGGGTAAGCGTGTGGGTGCCAGCCACTACGGTGCCATATCCATAAAGGCTAGAATGAGAAGAGCTTTATACTCTGGATGCTTAATTCCAATGCTTGCCACCGTAATTCTTTTCAAAGAGTTTGTTAAGTTCCAAAGAAGACAAACCTTCACCTTTTGACATGGGAAGTGATTGGTTATCAATTATCCTACATGCAGCACAGGAAGAAGAACGAGAAGGTTGGACCATTTGTCATTCCTTCAATCGACATTATCGTCACCCCGACACAATACACAATCTGATGGGTTGGTAGCACCCAAGTCTGGAGCCTCTCTCAATTATACCTGAGCAAGTCAGTGACTTCCTTGGCTGTAGCCCTATCCGTGATTTAGACTGTGGCTCCCTCCAGTTCATCAGGCATTCTCCTCTCTCCATCTTCTTCTGCAAACATACTGAAATAGGTCATCTACTGACCCATCTCATTCTCTTCATCATTGGGTATTTATGCTTCTTTACCATAATTTTCACAGCATCACAAGAGAGATAAGAGGTCATACCTGTGTTCCTTCTACTAATTTGGGCAAATCGTATTTTTAATTTTATGTAAAAAACTGATTTCTGACTTTCCCTTCCTAACCAGCTCTCTGTCTCAAACAGAGCTGAGGTCAGCCCTAGCAGCCTCCTTCTTTCATGCTGTGTACCTCGCATCCACAGCCAATCTTTTGGCTTAAATTCAAAATATCTCCAGGATCAACCATTTCTTATTACCTCTAGCCCCAGCATTTTTGTCTCTGTGTTTCCATTCTGGCACCCCCTTGTATGGCTTTTAACAGTGCAGCCAGGGCAATCCTGTTAAAATATCACACCAAATCAATCCCTGGCTCAGAATGATGCAATAGTTACCCATGGAAGAGGGAGTAAAGCCAAATTGTTACAGTGGCCGTCTATCACTATTTGGGCCACTTGTCAGTCCTCCCCACCTCCCTGACTTCTCTCTCCCTTCCAGATGCACTGGGCATGAACCAGGTGGCATGAGATTTCACTATGCTGCTCAGAATGATGTGTAATTAAAAAAAAGTATCACTGCTTATTTATGGAATTTTCCATTTAATATTTTTGAAATGTGGTCAACTGTGGGTAACAGAAACTGTGGATAAGGTTGGGAGGCTACTGTATACATGATTTAGCAAAGAGAATAAACAAATGACAACCACATGCAAAATACAGAAGAGTCATATATAATATTGATTAATAAATGTCAGACCAAAAAGAAAAATATTGTAGGATTCCACTGACAGAAAATTTAAAATCAGGTAAAACTAATCTATAAATTTGGAGGTCAAAATAAATGTCTGTTATAGGAGGGTAGAGGCCTGGTGTGTTGGTGATGCTCTAATTTTGATGTGCGCACTATTTACATGGGTGTGTTTTAAAAACCCACCACTTTTCTGTACATTTTTACTTTTCCATTATATTATATTTCACTTTAATGTGTATATTATATTATATTTCAATCAAAAGTTTTCTAAAAATCTGGCTGAGTTCCTGTTAGAAGCATGGGAAAACTAGATGAATGAATTTATTTTTCTTTTCCAATTTATACATGCTTTAGGAGAATTTAGTATATATAGAAGTAAGGATTGAAAGCGATGGTGTCTGTCAACCCTTGTGCAGAGAAATGCATACAAAATATCCTCTGCATGACCCTGCCGTCAGGTAGCTCAGCTTTAACCTACTGGATGTTGCTGTTTTGATCCACTACATTTCAGCACACTGGAGCAACATCTGGGCCGAAATTTGACAAGCTGGGCAATGGTTCAATAATGTTTCCACCCAGGGGCTGGTCAGAGTATCGAACTATTTAGGACTGAATATCAGAACCTGAATGTCAAATCTTGTCTCTAAGGCTGATGGGCCATCTCAGTAATACATTGCATTGAACAAGAATCAGGGATAGGGACTGGGGGGCTGGTTGAGGGGATGAGCTTCTAGGGATCCAGCCATGGACCAGCATCCAGGGGGAAGAGATGCTGAAAATCATTTTAATTTTCCAAAACCAAAACAGGGAAGGCTTCACCTTTGCTGCCTTTGATACTGGTATTCCCCTTTGCTAATTACGAGACAGATCTCATTCTCTAGATGAAGTAGTCTCCCATCAGTTACCCAGGATCCCTTAGACCTGAAGGCAAACACTGGTGTACGAGACAATCCTGTGAACCCCACCCTGGCTCAGAGCAATGTGGGCACAACCTGCACTCTGCTGTTTAGACTGCATGCGCGCAGGGAGTCGTGTACACAAGTAGAAGTCCCTTTCCGTGTAGTCCCCAACCTCAAAGAAAAACCGAACATTGGAAAGAGAGGCTAGAACTGGGCAGGGAGAAGAGAAGTTATCTTCAGACTCCTTGACCAATGGAAAATGCTGTACTGATCTGTTAAACATTAACTTGTTCAAAATGAGATTATTTTCAGGGTTGATGTGAAGGATCTGACTTCTGTAGTCCATGCTAACCTTACCAGTCAGCTCTTGAGGGAAATTCACCAACTGGTGTTGAAAAACGCTGGAGGATTCAAATAGTCCTTTCTCTCAGCTATCTACTGATTCTGTCTTGTCACTGAGAAAATAGAGGCAATCAGAAAACTTGTATGACTGCCTCCACCACCCACACCACTCATCAGCACCCCTACTGATGTGCGCCACTTCCTGTCCTCTTACAGATGAAATGCCATTTGCTCCTGTCTGCATCCAGCCCCTCCGTTTGTGAACTCTGACAGGGTCATCAAACTTTTTCTTTTTAATTAGGGAATTTAGTTAACATTTTAGGCTTTGTGGGCCAGATGGTTTATGTAATAACTTCTCAGCTCTGTCTTGTGAAAGCAGCCACAGACAGTATGTAAATAAATGAATATTTTTATTTATGAAAACAAGTGGTGGGCCAGATTTGGCCCCCAGGATGTAGCGTGCTGCGTCCTGCACTAGACCCGACTGCCCTGGCCTACTCAGTGGCATTGGCCAGCTGTTCTCAGGCTCTCCTACATCAGCGCACTGTGGTCCCTCAATGAGGTCATTCCAACCAACACACACGTCTATCCCTGTTTCTTCTATCTTAAGAACTATTTCTCAACCTCACGTACCCCTTCCGGCATCTTTTCATTTCTCTGCTTCCTTTTCATAAAATATTCTCAAAAGAGCTATCACGTTTGGCTTCTCAATTTGCCTCTGGCAATATTCCCCAGAGCCCTCTTCAATAGGCTTTTGACCCCAGCACTCCACTGAAGTTCCTCTAATCAAAGCCAGCAATGACCTCTGTATCATTAAATCTAGTAGTTAGTTCTTGGTCTTTATCTTACTTAACCTATGAGCAGCATTTAACACAGCTGATCACTCCTTTTCTCTCTGACCCAGAGGGCAGATGTGACAAATAAAACAAACACTTATTTCCCAGGTAGACTAAAGGAGGTGTCCCAAGGGAACAGGGGCTGGCAAATCACGCTGAATAGTCACAGGTATGACTGTTGTTTCATTACAAAGGAGATCATGTTTCTAGTCCAGCTGCCAAGGGAAAAACTGAAAAGCAGTTTTACTCCCCAAGTCCATCTTTTAAGGGAGTCACTTGTCTTAAAGAATAAATAAAGAATTCAATTTCAGGTGATTCATGTAAGAAAGCAAGCATTCAAATCAGAAATAGTATCTTTAGGAATTAATGCGGTTAAGTCCTGGTGCTGCTTAAATATTTTAATTGATCCAAGACAACTTCTCATAAATGTATGAAAGTGTTGCAACTGAGTCATTTCCATCAGATTTTTGCCTTCTCAGAGCACCCGACGAGGAAGAAGTTTCCTTTTCCTACCCTCACTCTCCTTCCACTTGTGCTTTATTCCCCCTCACAGGCCTCCATCTGACCAACGATACATTTACTTCTGCCTGTTTATCCGTGTAGTTCGCCCAGAATGCTGGCGCTCAGTATTCTAAAATGCGCACCCGTAACTCTGGAATTGTGACTGACACAGAGAAAGCATACAACAGATATGTGTTGAATGAATTAATGAGCCAGAATCCCTTTATAAACAATTTCTTCTGGAGACATTTGACTTTCAGAAAAGCGCAGATTTCTCTCAGGCGTTCTGCATAATGAGGGAGCTGTCTCCTCTGCTGCCGGCACTACACAAGGTATCATGTACATTGGCCCTGGAGATTAAAGGTGTGATGTTATGAGACAATACTGAGAATTAAAAGGATGGAAAACACATTTTCAGAATAAATGGTGTTTGTAAACCCTAACCTTCTGGCTGAGCAATTTCACTGGGGGAAAAATATCCTATATTTTAGCACAGCCAGAAAAGGCAAAACATTCTGTAGCTTAATTAATTATACTGGGAATGTCAAGTAGCTGCTAAAAAAAATGTCCTGATGAGGAATGTTATAGGGCTCAGAAGTCAAAACCCCTAAATAAAATTAGTGGCTAGGAATCAACAGGGAGGAGAAAATTGAATATATTTCAAACATAACTGCATAAAGGATTAATGCAATATAAGCAATGCAGATCCATGTGTAATATAAATTCTGTATTCACTCTTAGTAAGAACCTCTCTGTCACCTATTGAATGTTTTTAATCGAGAGTGAATCTCACAAATTGATCATTTTAAAAATAGAATATGGTTGCATTTGGGGAAATGTATTTTTTCACATTTTTTATTGTCCTTCAAGTACAGTTGTCTCCATTCCCCCCCCACCACTCCCCTCAACCCCAGTCATCCCCACTTCCTACCCTTGATCCTACCCGCCTTTGGTTTTATCCATGTGTCCTTTATACATGTTCCTGAAAACCTGAGGAAAGGTATTTTAAGAATAGTTTGCAAATACTTACGGTTTATCTATATTCATCCCCATCCATACACTGAGAGATGAAGTATAAACAACCCAACACTACCGGATACCAGAAGAAGGACTTTTACAAGGTAAGTACAATGCTGTCACACAGAAGCTATTTCACTGGAGTCTCTCCAAGCGTAAACTATAATATAGAGCAAATGGGCGACTTGGTTCTTAAAGAGACTGGCACAAACAATGCCCCCTTTCTATTACAAAATCTTTTACTATAAAATCATAGGCATGTAATTCTGTAACATAACAATATCACACTCAAGCGCACCATATGGCACTTTAGGTGAAATGTTCAAATTAAAACGATAAGTTATTACACCCATATTATTACCCTACCAACCATACTCAAGCAGGCCTTACTTCTGCTGAACCCTGTAGATTAGAAAATTTGTGACAGTCTTGGAGAATAGTTGCTAAAAACCTCAGAGTATTAAAACTGGTTGGCATTTTACTCATTCCATTATAAGACTTGAAGTTGATATTATATACAAGTTGAAATAAACCTCTACCATAATCACTAAAGAATCAGAGGTCACATCAGCACGCTCGGTAAAGCTCAGAGAACTGTCAGAGCTCTGGCCTGACTCGACCCTGTGTTCGTGATCCATGATGCGAGAAGCTCTGCAAGGGCACAGAGATGATGCACAGACTTCAAAATATTCTTAGATTCCTACTCTTAACTCTCGCAAGAAATTGTATGAAGGATAAAGATCACCACTAGTACCCTAAAAACATGAATAAAGAAACATTCTCTTTCAATATGTTCTTTTCACTGTTTTTTTTTTTTAATGACAATGAAACATTCTTAGAGAAAACATCAAACTGGAGTCTGAGGTTCACAAAAATTCTCAGCTTCTTGTTTGATAGATCTTGCCAGTACTCTAGTTATTTCTGTATGCATCTGAAAAGCTCACTATTTTAATAGATTAGCAACTTCTTAATGGAGAGGCCTTGAGTAATTTATCTTTCTAGTCCATAGATGAATAACTATCCTTTATTACTAAATATTTTTATTTGAAATTTTATTCTTCATTCTGTCTCATATTAATTGAACAGCTACTATGTGCACGGTCATGGGCTAGTTGCTGCGCAGGGTGAGAACGAGCTGTAAGGTGCCGAAGATGCCTGCCCTCCCGGAGAGTGTTGGGAGGGCAGTGGGATGGGAAGTGGCCTGACGTGAGAGGATGAATTGGGATAAGATGTTTTGGTAAAATGGAATGTGGTTTTACCTATATTTTCTTTTGCAAATCAATGATATCAAATGCTTCATTCCTAATGAAAAAAATTATCCATAATTCTAACTAGATGCCATTACTAGAAAGGGTTTGATTATACTTCTCCTTGGCAGCTGAATTATTTTAAATGGACTTTTAACACATGTTAAACATGGCAAAAACTCAAAGTCTTTTGGGCATCAGTACAGTATCATAAGAATTCAGATCAAGGTGGCAACTTCAAAGTTTCTTCAAAGTACCCGCCCTACCTTGGCCACTTCTTCTTGGAAAGCCACGAGGTTCAAATAGGAGATGTTAACTAAGTCAGGTCCATGCACCACTGTTATCATGCGATGTTCCAGACGTCCGATGTTCCCCACATCCAGAAGTTCACGTAATTTGGGGTCCTGGAGAGCAAGTGGAAAAAAGTCAGTCTATAACTAGAGGTTCCAACATGGTAGCATAATTTTAAAACAGAGCCAGAATGTCTTGAAAACAAAGTTGCCTTTTATTCCTACTAGAAAAGGGGATGAGTTGAAGTCCCTCAACCCCAGTGTAGCCCAGGGAGGTTAAGTAACTTGGCCAAAGGCTGTGGAGAGAGAAGTTCTGGCTCAGGACTTACAGCCCTCGTGGCATCTGAGTGAAATGAGCCAGGCAGAGAAAGACAGATACTGTATGATCTCACCTGTAGGTGGATGCTGAAAAGCCTACCTTGTAGAAACAGAGAGTACTGGTGTTAGGACATAGGAAAAAAAAAAAAAAAACTTGTGCAGTCTTTTCAGGTCAAGTTGCATTCTTTGGAACATCCTACATGAGGATGCCTTGAAGATGCAGTCCTGCTGGGAAAAGGAAATTCCCCAACCTTCTGAATTCAAAGTAAGACCTGAAATAGGGCTCAATCACCTTGGCTGAATGTATTTTCCTTCATAAGGCAGGCCTTGAAAGAAATGAGAGGTCTATGTAGAAAATTAGCATCAAATCAATCACTTGGCAAATTGGCAGTCAGCTTCTGAGGAAGGAATTAACTTGAATTCTTATTTATTTAGCTAGAAGCTAGGCTAACAGGGATGGATTACTGAGGCTGGTTAGTCTGATCGCCCTTCTGAGGTTTTTACGTACAGCATTCTTACAAAGAAAGAGCGAACTTTAAAAAAAGAAAGAAAGAAAACAAATAAAACCTTTCCAGCTGAGTTATTTGGCTTGGTGCCATTAATTCTCTCTTTAGTTAATAAAACCTTTTTCTTGGTTTCGCTGCATGAAGGGGAACACTCTCAGGTAAGTGATGAAGAGAGAATCCCATTTCACAGCTGTGTCCAATATAACTGAAACTTCAGCTGGACTAACAAGTTGAAAGCTTATCAAGCACATCAGACCACCTAGAAAGATCAAATGCTATCACAGAGAACATCAATTTGCATGACCTAGAAAAAGAGGGGAATATCGTAAAAAAGTATTAAATAAACAAACAGTAATAGCTACAAGGAGGCATTTTTAGCATTCTAGCTTTAATGTAAGATTTTAAAAGAATGCTCAAAAAGAATGGACTTTTTGTAAAGGCTAATTAAAGAATGATACCAGCTGCTTCGTGGAATGGCTAATTGCATCAGTGTTTGAATGCCACTGAGGCAAGGTTAGAAGAGAAAATAGATTTGATCAGTACTTAAATTCTTTTTTATATGCTTGGAAGAGAAAAAGAATTCTCAGAAACCCTTGAAACTGAGTGCCACCTCTCAGAACTGCAGGGACTAGGTGTGGGAGTCAGCAGTTCACTTGAATTGTCCTTGAACTATAGGAACACAAAGCAAGTAGAGAGACCCCAGAGGAAGTAACCAGGATAGAGAATAATTCTGGAAAAGGGCTTTTGCGATTCTTACTGTCCCTAATGTACTGTTAGGGACTGTTAGGGGCAGTCACCAGGAATTTATAAGAAAGATGATTAACACTTTGTGGCATCTCTTTAAAAATTTCCCACTAATGTTTGTGTGTGTGTATATATTGAAAAACTATTGGTTTTTATGTAATTAAAATTTTCACTGAAGTGTTTAGAGGTGCTGTCTGGAACTGGGAGGGTAAAGCAAGCTACCAAATGATATGATGGTTGAATTTGAGAAGGAGGTACTTGAGGATTCATTATACAAGTCCCTCTGTATCTGAGATGATTAACATTATTACAACAAATAATAAAAGACCACTAAGTGTGAACTGAAGGAATAGTTAGATTTGAAAAATATTTTTTCCAATATTAACCGCAATATTTTAAAATTGTATCGTGCTAGAAGCAAACAGAGAACTCTTTTGACGTATATCATAAGCAAGTTCCTTACTTTAAAAAAATCCCTTTTTTGGTGATGGATCATACTAACTTTTAAACTATATTTTCTTTCTCTTTCACCATCAATCATTTCATTTTTCTTCAAAACTATACCTTTTTTCATCTATTTCCTTTTAAAGACACCAAATTTGGTAATATTAGAATTCTCTCCTTTTAGAAATGACTTCGCTTTTCTTTTTACCTGTACTTCTAAGATTTCTCATGTTGAACACAATATCCCAAGCTGACATGGTGGCTTCAAGCCTCATTCCTCATAATGAATACATCGATATATTTACTGAAAAAGATACGTGTTCTTTCAAGTAATAGAAGTTGCACTCCATTGTTTTCAGCAGATTCTCAAAGACTAGCAAAGAGGGAACTCTCTAGAAGGATAAACAGCAAAAGCACCAAGCTTTAAGAGGATCTTATGGGGGAAGTAATTTACTGGAAAGAGATTCTAAAGAAATGGTTGTTTCGAGGGTTCATCACTCTCCGGTCTGGGGACACGAGTGAGTGCACTTAAAAATCAAACAAACAAACAACAAAAAAAAAACAGTAACAAGAACAGAAACCTACAGACAGTTTGGATGAAAAACACCTCTTCCAAAAAGCTGTTCCTTTAAGGAACTTTATATTTGAATGTTTCTCACTGACGGAATCTCCTGACCAGTCTTCATGGAAGGATTTACTTACTCAGGGTTGCTACTAGACTTACATACATTTCTTGGTCCCTGCAATTGAGATAAATTCCTGGAAATTTTTATAAGCTATTCACACTACTCTCTAAAAACATTCAATTTCTCTGTTGCAAAACCCAAAATATAGATATCTCACAAAAAGAAAGAGATGACTTAAATTTGAAATTTCAATTTTTGCTAAGGTGTCACTCCAAACTTGCTTTCCCCAGAACAGTATCCTGAATACATCTCCACAGTGGAATTAACGAGACCAACTGGGAACCCTGAGGCTACAGTTTAGTTGCACTTTTAACAGTTAAGTCCTAGATCACCTCTACTCCTGTAAGACTTACAAAACAGAGGCTGTCTGACTAAATAAGCTCACCTTCTCTCAATCACCAGGGTTTGTGATTCAGTTACTTCGTGTCTGTTGCAAAGAAAGTCAAGTTGACCAAGTTAATAATTCCCATATCCAGGTAATAGGCCACTGAAGACTCATGCACACAGGGACACAAGGACTGCATTACAGCTTGGGTTGCTGTCATTATAGCATAGTATTCAAAATATTATGAGGTAATGGACAGAATAAGCACAAGCTAAAGGATAATTTTTAAAAGAGTTAAAGATCAGCTTCAAACATCATTCCTTCATATGACTTTTAGGAAAAGCTATTTTATTTGTATATCAGATACTCCAAAAATAAAAGATCTTTTCAAGATATCTAGATTTCATTTTTGGGAAAAATTTGCCTTCCATATCTTCCATCCCCATGAAATACGTCTTTACTGAATTTTAGGCTTATTGAACAACTCGTATATTAGTTTAATTTTATTCCCAGCACGTAATCAGTAGTTTCAATCTGAATTACAGTTATATGGATGTAACTTTAATCCATCATTCAAATAAAGGGTCAGGTATATGAAAGTCTTTCCTTAGTACAAAAGTCAGAAATGAAAGAGATGGGTTCCTTCTTATATTTAAGCAATATTAAGAACAGACTGACTACGGCAAAGCAATGTGACTATGGGAGAACAACAGAAAAAAATGAGAGCTGGTACTGTATTGTCTTTCACATCTCAACAGTGTTATTATCAGAACAAGATCTTCTATATTTATTTTAAATAAAGTGGTAATGAATTTGTATAGTTAGTCTCCATTTCACTCATGAGGAGCCTCAGTGTAAAGGTTGGTGCAGAAGAAAAAATTGAGTTGACCTGGCTACGCATCTCCAGCCAAAATAAAGTGCTCTAAAAATACCAGGCGTGAGTTGATTGAACTAAAGCTAACACACTATTCAGATATAAAAGAGGGGGAAAGGTTTGTAAGAAATGTAAAGGCAGACTGAATTTTGTTATGCTTGGAATTGGCCACAGAAAAGAGATAAGTAACATTCAAGGAGAGTCTCTAAATAGTAGTCTAGAGATTAATTAAAAATTTAACTTCTTGAAGTTTTCCTCCTCTCTAGGAACAAGCTCAGGGTGTGGATTAATGTCGTTTCACAAGCCAGAAAGAAAGGGAATGAATAGGAAAGGGTGCTGAAGACTTCCAGGCAGGCTGACACTCAGAAGAAGGAGAAAAAGGGGGATTGGAATTAAGTACCCAGTTTCTTTTTTTTT
>PVIA01002883.1:0-190163 GCA_004024845.1 Tonatia bakeri | reverse complement strand
ATTTATGTCCAAAGTCAACCAATTCTGTGAGCTTCCTGATCAACAGTGCTTTGAACTGTGCATCTGGTAATTCGGCAATTTCTTGGTCACTTAAAAAAATTGGTTCTGGGGCTTTCAAATATGTTTGAGCCATCTTTTTAATTTTCCTTTGGTTTGGTTGCGGCTGTTTCATAAGGGCGGCGGAGCCTTAGGTGTTCACAGGGCGGGGCACCCCAGTCGCTGGGTTGTGACGTTGTATGTGGGGGCGGGGTCTGAGAGGGAACAATGGCGCCTGCTCCGCTCTCTCTAGGACTTCCGTTCCCTCCACTGCCTCCCACAAGCAAACTGGGCCCTTGCTGTGCTGGCTCCCAGGCGGTGGGCTGGTGCACTTTCTCGGACTCTGTGGGCTTCCCCAAGAAGTCTCCTGTGAGGCTGGGAGAGTCTCCTGGCCTCAGTTCCCAGACGGGGCTCTTAAGCTTTGAAACACAGCGGCGCTGCCTGTTTTCACTTAGTTTGTGCGCAAGCGTGTGGCTGCGGACAGCCAGCTGCCCTGCGCCCCTCACTGGGTCTGCTAGCCGCCTCCGTGCTTCCGTGCCCAACGTCCGCCACCGGTTCGTCCGCTGCCATCTGTGCCCAGCGCGCCCGCGCCTGCCAGCCAGCGCCTCTTCCCGCCGGGACCCCTCGATCCCACTTCGTAGGCCTCCCGACTCCGCCGCTCCTTACTGGTCTGGATGTACTGGAGCCCGACTTCTGTTCAATTAATTTCTCTCTGTTCTGGTTGCTAATTGTTTCTCAATCTTTGTTGTCTTCAGTCTTGGTTGCGCGAGGAAGCACAATGCGACTGCCTATGCCTCCATCTTGGCCGGAACTCCAGTGTTTGCTCTTCTTTACTCTTCAAAAATATTTATATGTGGTGTGCATTTGAAGGCACTGTAGGCTGTAGATGTGGCTCTGTGATGGATCAAGCTGTGTCGTCTATGAGGAATTTGGTAAAAATTTCTGAGTTGCTAAAATTTTGTCATTTTGAATTTAGTAGATATGGCATGAAAGCTGTGAGGCTTGGGAGGGTAGAGAGGTTAGTAGCAGGGCCCAGGTGCCAGTAACCAGAGAGACAGTGGCTGTCCCAGGTAGAAATCTGGAAAGAGCTGAAGCCATAAATAAGACCCAGTCTTAGAAAACTGAAAGAATCTCCAATGTGCTTCTCTGGGGTGTCTTCTCTGCAGGTCTCAATGAGTCAGGTCACGTTTCAGCCAGGATAGATGTGCTGCGGCACTGGTATTCCTTAACACTTGTGATCCCAGGTGCTGAGCTTTTCAAAAAAAGAGGTGTGTGAAGAAACATTATAAAACAGAGGCAGGTCTGGGATAAGACAAGTGGGGCTGGCATCAGTTGGAAGACAAGGAGATCATTAGTTGGATTGCAGGAATGTGAGTGGGGCTGGCGTCAGCTGGAAGATAAACAGATGTGGAAAATCTGTAATCAGTTTAAAGATGAAAAGTGGTGAGCAGGGCTTATTTTTCTGGGAAAGTTGTGTAGGGTGGTTTCAGATTAAATGTATTCTTGTATCTTGTTTAAGAGATGGTTTAGGTCTGTTTTGAGCATGTGTCTGTTCTGTTTCTTGAAGACCACTTGTTGAAGAGACTGTCATTACTCCAGTGTATATTTTTACATTGTTTGTTATACATTACTTGTCCATAAAAGTGAAGGTTTATTTCTGGGCTCTCTATTTATTTCCATTAATTTTCATGGACTTTTGCACTGATACCATGCTGTTGTGATTAGTATTTCTTTGTAATGTGGTTTGAGATCTAGCACTGTGATCTTTCCAACTCTATTCTACTTTCTCAATTGTTTTGGCAATTTTGAGTCTTTTTGGTTCCATAGAAACTTTAGAATTATTCCTTCTGGTTCTGAGAAGAATAAAATTGGTATGTTGATAGATATTGCATTAAACCTGTAAGTTGCTTTGGAAAGTATGGTCATTCTTAGTAATTTAACTTTTCCTATTTATTTGCATGATTTTTCCTATGTCCTTTTCAGATTTTTATTCATTGTCTTGTAAGTATGATTCTAGAGCACTTTCACATATTTAATTACATTAGTTTCCCAACATTTAATTCTTTTTTATGCAGCTGTGTGATTATTCCCTTTATTTCTTCCTCAGATTTTTTGTGTAGATTTTATTTTATTTTTAGATAAATGGAAAGGGAGGAAGAGAGGGAAAGTATCATAAATGTGTGAGAGAAGCACACATACCTAACCTGGTGCCTTGCCTGCATTCTGGGCAAATGCCCTGACTTTGAAGTGAATCAGTGACTTTCAGTTTTTTTTTTTAAATTTTAACCATTGTTCAACTACAGTTTTCTGCCTTTTACTCCCATTGACTTTCAATTTTTGAGATGACGCCCAACCCACTGAGTAACACTAGTCAGGGTTCTTCAGATGTTTTGTTATTTGTGTCTATGAATGTGACAAATTTCTGCATGTTAACATTGTATTTTGATACTTCCGTAAGTTTGTTTTATTAATTCTATACATTTTTTTAAAATTCTCTTGGGTTTCTCTATTCTGGTATCACCTGCAAAAAGGGACAGTTTTACTTTTCTACTTATTGAATAAATGCATTGAATTTTTTGTTTTGTTTTTGTTTTTAGGATGTTGTAGCTACAAGTTCTAGCAGTAGGTTGAAATAGAGTGGATGGAGTGGACATTTCTTTTTCTTTTTTTCTGATCTTAAAAAGAAAGCTTCCTGTTTCCCACAATTGAATATGATAATAGCTGTGGGCTTATCCTATATAGCCTTTATCAACTTGAGGGAATTTCATTGTATATTTATTTTTGGATGTTGTTTAATCATATATTGACATTGAATTTTGCCAAATGCTTTTTCTGCAACTTTTTGATGATCACATGACTATAATTCTTGATTTTGTTGATTTGTTAAGTCACCTTAGTGTTTTTTAAATATATTTCATTGATTATGCTATTACAGTTGTTCCATTTACCCCCCTCTCATTCCCCTCCACCCTGCACACCTTCTCCCAACCACATTCCCCCCTTTAGTTCATGTCCATGTGACATACTTATAAATTCTTTAGCTTCTACATTTCCCATACTATTCTTGCCCTCCTCCTGTCTATTTTCTACCTACCATCTATGCTGCTTATTCTCTGTACCTTTTGCCTCCCTCTCCTCCTCCCATTCCCCTGTTGCTAACCCTTCATGTGATCCCCATTTCTGTGGTTCTGTTCCTGTTCTAGTTGTTTGCTTAGTTTCTTTTGGTTTTGTTTTAGGTGTGGTTGTTAATAATTGTGAGTTTGCTGTCATTTTACTATACATGTTTTTTATCTTCTTTTTCCTAGATAAGTCTCTTTAACATTTCATATAAGGGCTTGGTGATAATGAACTCCTTTAACTTGACCTTATCTGAGAAGCACTTTATCTGCCCTTCCATTGTAAATGAAAGCTTTGCTGGATAGAGCAATCTGGGATGTAGGTCCTTGCCTTTCATGACTTGGAATACTTCTTTCCAGCCCCTTCTTGCCTGCAAGGTCTCTTTTGAGAAATCAGCTGACAGTCTGATGGGACCTCATTTGTAGGTAACTGTCTTCCTATCTCTTGCTGCTTCTAGGATTCTCTCCTTCATTTTTACCTTGGGTAATGTAATTATGATGTGCCTTGGTGTGTTCCTCCTTGGGTCCACCTTCTTTGAGACTCTCTGAGCTTCCTGGACTTCCTGGAAGTCTATTTCCTTTGCCAGAATGGGGAAGTTCTCCTTTATTATTTGTTCAAATAACTTTTCCACTTGTTGCTCTTCCTCTTCCCCTTCTGGTACCCTTATAATTCGGATGTTGTAATGTTTAAAGATGTCCTAGAGGTTCCTAAGCCTCTCCTCATTTTTTTGAATTCTTGTTTCTTCATTCTTTTTTGGTTGATTGGTTGTTTCTTCCTTCTGGTCCACTCCATTGATTTGAGTCCCAGTTTTCTTCCCATCACTATTGGTTCCATGTGCATTTTCCTTCATTACACTTAGTGTAGCCTTCATTTTTTAATCTAATTTGAGACCAAATTCAAGCAATTCTGTGAGCATCCTGATCAATAGTGCTTTGAACTGTGCATCTGAAAAGTTGGCTGTCTTTTCATCACTTAGTTTCTATTTGCTGTGGAGCTTTGATCTGTTCTTCTGTTTGCGCCTTTTTTTTTTTTCTCTTGTGGTGCCCATTATGTTGAGGGGCGAAGCCTTAGGTGTTCACCAGGGTGGGACAACCCAATGGCTGGGTTGTGATGCTGTATGTGGGGCAGGACTTCGATAGAGAACAATGGTGCTTGCTCTACTCTCTGCCAGATTTTGGTCAATTCCTCCACTTCACCTAAGCAAATCGGGCCCTTCTGGTGCAGATTCCTGTGTGGGTGGGTTTGTATATATTCTAGGATCCTGTGGGTCTCTCCAGCGATCTCTCCTGTGAGGCTGAGAGTTTCTCCTGGCACCTCAACCCCCACAGGTGTTTTCAATTGGTGTTTTGAGCCATTATTTCCCCATGCTGGGACCATGGGTTTCGAGGTCTGTCTTGCTTCCCAGTTTTTCCTGGTGTATCTGCGCAGGAATGTGGGACCACCCCGTCCACCAGTCGCCTTGCACATCGTGCCCCTCCACAATCCGCCACCTCACTGGGTCTACCAACTGCCTCCTTGGGCGCCCAGGGTCCGCCAGCGACCACTTTTTTTTTTTTTTTTTGCCATGACTCCACTGTGCCCAGCTGCCTGACTCCACCCTCCCTATTGGTTTGGATGAATGTGACTACTTTAACTCTTTGGTTGTCGGACTTCCATACAGTTCAGTTTTCTGTCAGTACTGGTTGTTTTTTTGTTTTTAAATTTTTGTTGTCCTTATTTTGGTTGTGTGAGGAGGCACAGTGTGTCTACCTATGCCTCCATCTTGGCCAGAAGTCCCTTTTTCTCACCTTAATGTTTTAAAATGTGGAAGCAGATATGTATTTTTGGTGTGATTCCTACTTGATTATCATGTATAATTGTTTGAACATACTGATAAATTCTTATTTTTAAGATGTTATTGATTTAATTTTTAGAGAGAAAAGGAGGGGAGAAAGAGAAGAAGAGAAACATCAATGTGTGGATGCCTCTTGCACATTCCCTACTGGGGATCTGGACCCCAACCCAGGTAGGTGCCCTGACTGGGAATTGAACCAGCAACCCTTTGGTTTGCAGGCCAGTACTCAATCTACTGAGCCACACCAGCCGTGGCATACTGGAAAATTCTGTTTGTTATTATTCTGTTAAAAATTGTAGCACCTGTGTTTGTTAGGAATATTGGCTTATAACCTTTTACTTTGTTTTGTCTTTCTTTGGTTTTGTTATCAGATTAGTGCTGGCCTCATGAATTTGGAAGGGTTATTCTATGGTTTTTAAAATACTTTGGAGAGAAAATGTACTAATTATTATTTAAATATTTTGTGGACTTCACCTATAAGTCATGTGGTCCTTGGATTTTGTGTTTTGTTGGGAGTTTTTATTACTGCTTCAATTTAATTGCTAGGAATTGGTCTACAGAGATTCTCTGTTTCTTTCTAGTTGAGACTTGGGAGGCTGTATGTTTTTCTGCAAAATCTATTTTATCTAGATTGTCAAATATGTTGGTATGTAATGGTTCATACTATTTTTAATGATTTTTTTAAGCCTGAGGCATCGGATGAGATTTTCATTTTTGATTCTATTCATTTTTGTTCCCTCTTTGTTGAGTCTTACTATTGGGTTTCCATTTTATTTATTTTTCCAATGAATCATGCTTTACTTTATTAGTCATTATCTTATATTTTTGTTCTGTTTATTTGTACTCAGATCTTTGTTATAAATTTTCTTCATTATGTGTTCATGTGTTTTTATTTCTCTGGATTATTCAGAGATAAATTTAACAGATTTTTTGGATTATTTTCCTGCTCTTTTGGTAGCCCTATATAGCTATACTGTTTTCTCTTTCAACTGCTTTATCCTGATGCTAAACTTTGTTAGGTTGTTTTTCAATTTGTGTGAGTCTCAAGGTAGATTTAGTTTTCTGTTTGTTTTCCTCTTCAATCTATTAATTGTTTAGAAGCAGGTTGTTTTAATGACATCAAATTGTCCATACTACCTGAAGCAACTTATAGATTCAACAGAATTCTATTTAAAATACCAATGACATAATTCACAGATATAGAACAAACCTTTCAAAAATTTTTTGGAACCATAAACAACACTGAAAGCCCACAGCAATTTGAGAAAGAACAACAAAGTAGGGATTGTAATACCTGGCGTCAAACTATATTATAAGGTCATAGTAATCAAAACGGTCTGGTACTGTCATAAGAACAGACACACAGATCAATGGAACAGAATAAAGAGTCCAGAAATAAGCCCAAGTCTCTATGGTCAATTAATGTTCACTAAAGGGGGCAGAGACATAAAATGGAGTGAAAATAACCTCTTCAACAAATGATATTGTGAGATCTGCACCACTACATGCAAAAAATTGAAATTTGACCAATTTACCCCCCACACAAAAATAAACTCCATATGGATAAAAGACTTAAATAAATTACAACACCATAAAAGTCCTAGAGGAGAACATAGGCAGGAAAATCACAGATATTCCACACAGCAATATTTTCACTGATATATCCCCTTGAATAAGGGTCATAAAGGAAAGAATAAACAAATGGGACTTCATCAGAACAAAAACTTCTGCGTGGAGAAACAAAGCATCAGCAAAGTGAAAAGGAAACCAACTGCATGAGAAAACATATTTTCCCATAATACCTCAGTCAAGGGTTTGACCTCCAAAATATATTTTCATGTTTTTTTTAATTATTTTGTTGTTCAAGTACACTTGTCTGCATTTACTCCCACCACTGCCCCCCCACCCCAGCCATCCTCACCTTCCTCGCCTGATTCCACCCCCATTTGGTTCTGTCCATGTGTTCTTTATAGTTGTTCCTGAAAATCCCCCATTTCCCCCCATTATCCCCTAACTCCTGCCCTCTGATTAGTGTCAGATTGTTCTTAATTTCAATGTCTCTGGTTATATTTTGCTTGCTTGTTTTTTTTTTTCTTTTTTTGATCAGGTTCCACTTAAATATTTTCATCTTTTAAAAAAATATTTTATTTATATTTAGAGAGACAGGAATGTAGGGAATAAAGGGAGAGAAATATCAATTTGCACACACTCACATTCTCCAAACAAGGGCCTGGCATGCAACCAAGACATGAGTTTTGACTGGAACTGAACCAGTGACATTTAGGTTCACAGGATGATGCGTAACCCATTGGGCCACATCAGTCATGGTTCTACTTGTCTTAATCTTCCTCTTATCTTCTTCCCCTCTTGATTTATCTGTGTCCTTCTCTTCTCTGTATCTTTGTGGGGTTGAGTTTCTAGAGGCATTTACTCTGTAGGGACCAAGGTGCTGCCAAATATTTTTGCTGTGGAAGGAAATTAAAAAATAAATTGTTTGAGTCAAAATGTCAATAATTTATGCATATTAAGAAACCCACTGTGAATGCATACACTGTGCTTTTTGGGGATTAGATGTCAAAATATTTATATGTGGTGTGGGTTTTGAGACACTGTAAGCTGTGAATGTGGCCTCTGTGATGTATCAAAGGTGTGTCCTTCAAGAGGTATTTAGTGAAAAGAATTTGATTTGCTACATTTGTCCTATTCTATGTAATAAATACTGCATAGGATATGTTAGGCAAAGAAGCATAGAGGCATTCAGAAGGAAGCATTGGGGCTTATAAAAAGAAATACATTGTAGGTGGAGAGCTAGAAAGAGTTGAAGTTTAAAAATAGACCCAGTTTAAGAGAACTAGGAGCAAGAGACTCTGATGTGTCTTGCTTGGACATATTCTTGGATATCTCACCTGAGGAACATCAGTCTTCACAAAGAATAAAGGAGAACAAATACTGGTGTTCTTGCACATTGGTGTTTTCAGATTCTGTGCTCTTGAGAAAAAAAGGAGGCGAGTCAAAAAAAATGACAGAAAAAGGGCTTGTAAGGATAAAATGAACAGGGTTCTTGTTAGTTGGAAGTTAAGCACACACAGGGGGGAATGTCACAAGTTGGAAGGTAGGGAGACATGGGTGAGACTGGATTCAGTTGGAAGACAGGGGGACATATGCAGGGCTGGAGTAGTTGAACCCCTGAAAAAGGTGTATGGACTTGGTGTCAGTTTGAAGGCAAAGACAGGTGTGCAGGAATAGTATCAGGTGGAAGGCAGGGAGAGGTATGGTGCTGCTGTCAGTTTGAAGAAATGGAAGTTTCACAGGGCTAGAATGAATCAAATAAAAATAAGGTGCATGGAATTTCAATCTGTTGAAATTCTTGGAGAGGAGGCAGGCCTGACATTAGTTTAATATTTTTTTTCTTGTTAGTGTTAGTATGGACTGGCCCAGATTTATTTTTGACATGTATCATTTTCTGATTTTTGAAGACCACTTATTGAAGAGACTTTCTAAAACTGTTGCCACTTTGTTTTATTTCCTTTAACTGATGGTGTTTTGCTTATGCATGTTCATCACCAACTGTACCATCTTCATCCTGGTCCTACAGAGAACATGGAGCTAGACTTTGTGAAGTTCAGACCCACAGAGTCAGTTGTACTGACACTAGTGAGAGCCCCTTGCTGAGAGCCCCTTCTCTTTTCCATCTTTCTCTTTAATCCTTTTAAATGTCCTTTCTGTACCCTTTAAGGGATGGCTGGGGAAATAGATTGTTCCAGGTTGAAAAACTGGAAATAACACAGAAAACTGTTGTGACTTTAAATTAGATGTAATGCTTTTTACTTTCCTATCTGTAATGCTAGAAGAAAAATCATTTATCTGAAAGGGTCATTTTAAAAATTATGTGTGGTGTGAGATGATTAAAGAACAATAATAGTATTTAAAAACACTGTATTTTAATAAACTAAAAAATAAAAATAGACTCAACTGCAATATGAGATTAAGTTTACTTGATAGATGTTTATAGAGCATTGCATTTAAAACTGCAGGGTATACATTTGCCCCTAGTTTACATGCAAAACTTCCCAAGACAGCTCTTGTACTAGGAGAAAAAACAATCCTCAATACATTTTAACTATTTAAAATTATATTAACCATATTTTATGACCACAGTGAAAAGATACTAGAAATCAAATATAGGAAAAAACACAAAAATATGTGGAGATTACACATCAGGCTACCAAACACCCAATAAATCAAAAATGAAAACAGGAAAGCAACAACTGTATTGAAAGAAATAAAAGTGCAAACACAGTTTTAGAAAACCTGGATTTAGCAAAAGCTGTGATAAGAGGAAATATTTTAACTACATAATCCTAACTAAAGAGCAGAAAAATTTCAATCAAATCATTTGAATTTATTTCTAAATGCATTAAAAACAAAGTAACAAAGCAAAAAGTAAATTGATTTGATGTAAAATGAAGATCACTGCCATAATAAATAAATTAGAAAAATAATAGAAAAGACTAATAAAACCAATGGCTCCTTCTTTGAAAAGATAAATTCAAAAAGCCTCTAGAAAGACCCATCAAGCTGTGAATAGAAAAAATATAAATAGATAAAATGAGAAAAGGAGACAAACTACCATTGACACCACAAAAGCACAAAGAATTCTTGAGAAATACCATCAACAATTATACATGATTAATTTGACAATTTAATGAAATGTGAAATTTTTAGAAAATATACCCTGTGAAGGTTAAACCAGTAAGAATTATATAAGGTTAACAAAAACAATTACTAGCAACAAAGTTGAAGTAGTAATCACAAGACCCAAAGAAGAAAATCCCAGAATCAGATAGATTTATAGGGGAATTCTAACACTTATTTTAAAATAATTAATAAATTGTAGAAGTACACTTCCAAGTTTAATTTACAAGGACAGCATTACTCTGATACCAAAACTGCACAAAGACACTGAGAGAGAGAGAGAGAGAGAGAGAGAGAGAGAGAGAGAGAGAGAGAGAAAGGGAAAGACAAAGAGAAAGAGAAAGAGAAAGAGAAAGAGAAAAAGAGAAACTTAAGGCTTATATTCTTGAAAAATGTCCAGGCTGAAATTCTCAACAAAATAGTAGCAAACTAAATTTAATAATAATTTTAAATGATTATACACCCTGACCAAGTGTGAATTTTACCACTGATGCAAGAATGGTTCAACATCCAGCAAATAATCAGTGCAATTCAACACAACCAAAACCAAAAACAAGAACCATATGATTATGTGAGAAATACAGGAAAAGCCTTTGAAGAACTGAATATGCATTACAGATAAAAATACTTCAAAAGAATGCTAATAGAAGGAAATATCTCAGTTTGATAATGGCTATATATGCCAGCCTCACAGCTAACATGTTACTCAATTGTGAAATAATGAAACAATTTTAAAGATCAAAAACATGTCAAGAATGCCTACTCTCATTGCTATTATTAAACATAATAATGACATATTTAGACATAACAATCAAAAAAGAAAAATAAAATGAAAAAAAGAGAAAATTTAAATAAAAACAAAACTGTCAACATTTGTAGATGACATGATACTCTATATAGAATTTTTTTCTTTTTTTCTCTTTTTATTGTTCAACTACAGTTATTTCCATTTTCCCTCCACCACTCCCTGCAGCCCAACGATCCCCACCTCCCACCCTCGATCCTAAACCCTTTGGTTTTGTCCATGTGTCCTTTATATATGTTCCTGAAAACCCTTCCCCCCTTTTCCCTACATTATCCCCTCACACCTCCCCTCTAGTTACTGTCGCATTGTTCTTAGTTTCAAAGTCTCTGGTTATATTTTGCTTGTTTGTTGGTTTGGTTGATTAGGTTCCAATTATAGGTGAGATCATATGGTATTTGTCTTTAGCTGCCTGGCTTATTTTACTTAGCATAATGCTCTCCAGGTCCATCCACGCTGTTTCAAAGGGTAGGAGCTCCTTATTTCTTTCTGCTGCGTAGTATTCCATCGTGTAAAAGTATCATAGTTTTTTAATCCATTCATTTACTGATGGGCACTTAGTTTACTTCCAGCACTTGGTTTGTGAATTGCGCCATTATGAACATTGGGGTGCATAGGTTCTTTAGAATTGGTGTTTCAGTTTTCTCAGGGTATAATCCCAGCAGTAGAATTGTGGGTTCAAAAGGCAGTTCCATTTTAGGTTTTTGAGGAAGCTCCATACTGTTTTCCACAAAGACTGAACCAGTCTGTATTCCTACCCATGGTGCACTAGGGTTCCCTTTTCTCTACATATTCTTCTATTTTTTATTGTTGTTCAATTACAGTTGTCTGCATTTCCCTCCACCCCAGCCAAACTCACCTTTTTGTCCAAATGGTGGACAAACAGTCCACTTTCTGCCACCTAGTGCATTTCTTTCTGATTGAACAGTAATGAACTTTTTCAACACTTCCAAATCACTGGGAAATGACACTGTGTTGTACAAAACAGGCTGAAGACACCTTTTACAGTGTTTATAACATTAGTCAATGTGCTCCTTCCATTTGAAGTTGAAATGAATGGTGTAGCCAGTAATACATACTGTTTTAATACTTCTGTGGATATATTGCTCTGAAATGCCACTTTTGTGGTATGTTTGACAGCAAAAGAGTCACTAAGATCAACTTTCTGTTACAATTGAGTGAACAGAGGCCTACCTCAATGTCTTCTTTAAGTAGAGTAAAAAAAAAATACTGCAGTACAGTTTGCTCTAAAGTATTTTTCATGTAAAAAGAAAAGTGAAGATAAGACCTGCGTGTCCTGTGTAGTACTTGAGCTGGAGAAAACAGTTTGCAAATGTGAAACTCAGTATAAATCTAAGAGACTGATTTCTGTAAACAAGTGCATTTCTCTCTGATTGAATGGTAATGCCCTATATCAACCCATCCAAGTCACTTGGAAATGACACTCTTTGGAAAAAAACAGGATTAAGAAAGTAACTTCTTTGTGTTTACAGAACTCAGTCAAAGTTGTCCTTCCAGTAGAAGTGAAATGAATGGTTTATCCAGTAACACATAGTGTTTTAACCCTTCTGTAGAAGTACTATTCTGAAATGCCACTTTTATGGTAATTTTGATAGCAAAAGAGCAATTAAGATAAATTTTCTGTAACATTGATTGACCAAGATGCCTTACACTAAGTTATGCTCAAGTAGAATAAATCTCTTTAGCAGAGATTCATGCAAAGTACTCTTTTCTTTGAAAAAAATAGGGAAGTTAAGACATGTGCATATGGAGCAGTATCAGACTTGGATAAGACATTTTTATGAATGTGAAAATGGGTATGAAACTAACAGTCCATTTTCTGTAACCAGGGTTAGGGTTAGGGTTAGCCTTCGGAATAGGGTTAGTTTTAGGGTTAAGGTTAGGGTAAGCATTAGGGTTAGGATTATGAATAGCAAAAGACAGGTTTAAAAAAGTAACTTCTTCAGTGTTTATAAAGCTCATTCAATGTACTTCTTTTATTAGAAGTGAAATGAATGGTGTCTCTGATGATACGTACTCTTTAACACTTCTGTTGCAGTATTGCTCTGAAATGCCTGTTTGGTGGTAAGGTTGTTTAAAAAAGAGTTTCTAAGATCAACTTTCCATTAATATTGAAAGTGCAGACACATAATACTAAGCCATGTTTAACTAGAATAAACATCTGTAGTACAGATTCATTCAAAGTACTCTTTCCTGTAGAAAGAATAGGGAAGACAAGACATGTGTGTACTGTGTAGTATCCACCTGGAAAAGACGGTTTTGTGAATGTGAATCTGAGTATGAATCTCACAGTCCATTTTTGTAATGAAGTGTATTTCTCTCGTATTGAACACTAATGAACTGTTTCAATGCTCACACTCGCTAATGAGATGCCTTTGAACAAATGAGGTTTAAGAAAACACCCTGTGGCCCTGGCTGGCGTAGCTCAGTGGATTGAGCGTGGGCTGCGAACCAGGCATTGCAGGTTCGATTCCCAGTCAGGGCACATGCCTAGGTTGCAGGCCATGTCCCCCAGCAACCGCACATTGATGTTTCTCTCCCTCTCCCTTCCCTCTCTAAAAATAAATAAATAAAATCTTAAAAACAAAAAGAAAATACCTTGTACAGATTTTCTAATATTACTCATGTACTCCCTTCCGTAGAAATTCAAATGAATGGTGTTTCCCAGAATACATACTGTTTTAACACTTTCGTACATGTATTGCTCTGAAATACAATGTTTGTGGTCATTTTGATAGCAAAAGAGCTTCTTAGATCAACTTTCTGTTACAATTGAGAAAACAGATGTTTACCACAATGTCCTCTTAAGTAGAGTAAAGCATAGCAGTACAGTTTGTCGTCAATTATTTTTCATGTAAAAAGAATACTGAAGATAAGACCTGTGTGTACTGTGTAGTACTTGACCTGGAGAAAATGGTTTTGTAAATCTGAAACTGAGTATTAATCTAAGAATCTAATTTCTGTAAACAAAGGCATTTCTCTCTGATTGAATGGTAATGCCCAATTTCAATGCATCCAAATAACTTGGAAATTACATTCTTTAGAAAAAAACAGGTTTAATAAACTACCTTCTTCAGTGTTTATAGAGCTCAGTCAATGTACCCCTTTCAGTAGAAGTGAAATGAATGGTGTATCTAGTAACACATACTGTTTTAACCCTTCTGTAGAAGTACTGCTCTGAAATGACAATTTGTGGTAATTTTGATAGCGAAAGAGCCTCTAAGATCAACTTTCTGTTACAATTGAGTAAACAGAGCCCTATCTCAATGTCTTCTTTAAGTAGAGTGAAACGCAGCAGTACAGTTTGCTCTAAAGTAATTTTCGTGTAAAAAGAATACTGAAGATAAGACCTCCATGGAATGTGTAGTACTTGACCTGGAGAAAACAGCTTTGTGAATATGAAACAGTATTAATCTGAGAGTCTAATTTCTGTGAACAAGGGCATTTCTCTCTGTTTTAACGGTAATGACCTATTTCATCCAAGTCACATCCAAGTCACTTGGAAATGAGACTCTTTAGAAAAAGACAGGTTTAAGAAAGTAACTTCATCACTATTTATGTAGCTCAGGCAATGTACTCCTTCCAGTAGAGGTGAAATGAATGGTGTCTCCAGTAATGCATACTGTTTTAACACTTTTGTAGAAGTACTGCTCTGAAATGCCAATTGTGGTAATTTTGTTAAAAATGAGCTTCTACGATCAACTTTCTGTTACAATTGAGGCCGCAGACACATAATACTAAGTCACTTTTAAGTAGAATAAACATCCTTAATACAGATTCATCCAAGATACTCTTTCCTGGAAAAAGGAATACACAAGTTAAGAAATGTGTGTATGGAGGAGTATCTGACTTGGAGATGATGCTGTTGTGAATGTGAGAATGGTTTTGTAAATCTGAAACTGAGTATGATTCTAACAGCCCATTTCTGTAACCAAGTGCGTTTGTCTCATATTGAACAGTAATGAACTGTTTCAATGTTGACAAATCTTTGTGTAATGAGATACTTTTGAAGAAAAAAATTTTAAGAAAATGACTTGAACAGTTTTCATAACATTATTGTATGTATTCCTTTCAGTAGAAGTTCCAATGGATGGTGTCTCCAGTAATACATAGTGTTTTAACACTTCTGTGGATGTATTGCTCTGAAATGCCACTTTTGTTCATTTTGATAGCGAAAGAGCCTCTAAGATCAACTTTCTGTTACAATTGTGTGAACAGAGGCCTACCTCTATGTCTTCTTTAAGTAGAGTGAAACACCACAGTACAGTTTGCTCTGAAGTAATTTTCATGTAAAAAGAACACTGAAGATAAGACCTGCATGTACTATGTAGTACTTCACCTGGAGAAAATGGTTTAGTGAATGTGAAACCGAGTATTAATCTAACAGTCTAATTTCTGTAAACAAGGGCATTTGTCTCTGATTTAATGGTAATGACCTATTTCAACACATCCAAGTCACTTGAAAATGACAGTCTTTAGAAACAAACAAGTTTAAGAAAGAAACTTCTTCAGTGTTTGTGGAGCTCAGTCAATGTACTTTCAGTAGAGGTGAAATGAATGGTGTCTCCAGTAACACATACTGTTTTAATGCTTCTGTGGAAACATTGCACTGAAAAGCCACATTTGTGGTAATTTTCATAGCAAAAGAGCAACTAAGATAAAGTTTCTGTAACATTGATTGACCAAGGTGCCTAAAACTAAGTTATGCTTAAGTAGAGTAAATCTCATCAGCACAGATTCATACAAAGTACACTTTTCTGTGAAAAGAATAGGGAAGTTAAGATGTGTGTATGGAGAAGTATCTGACTTGGAGAAGATGATTTTATGAATGTGAAACTGAGTATGAATCTAACAGCCCATTTTCTGTAACCAGGGTTAGCATTAAGGTTAGGGTTAAAGATAGGGTTAGGGTTGGGGTTAGGATTAGGAATAGAAATAAGGTTAGTGTTAGGGTTAGGGATAGGGATAGTGTTAAGGTTAGGGATAGGGATAGTGTTAGGGTTAGAGTTAGGGATAGGGTTAGGCTTAAGGTTAGGGTTAGGTTTAGGATTAGGTATAGAGTTAGGGTTAGGATTTAGGTTAGATATAGGGTTAGGTTTAGGGTTAGGGTTAGGAGTAGGGTTAGAAAAAGGTTTTAAAAGTAACTTCTTCAGTGTTTATAGAGCTCAGTCAATGTACTCCTTTCAGTAGAGGTGAAATGAATGGTGTCTCCAGTAATGCTTATTGTTTTCACACTTCTGTAGAAGAACTGCTCTGAAATGCCAATTTTGTGGCAATTTTGTTAAAGAAGAGTTTCTAAGATCAACTTTCTGTTACAACTGAGAGCACAGACACATAATACTAAGTCATTTTTAAGTAGAATAGACATCCTTAATACAGATTCATCCAAAGTACTCTTGACTATAAAAAGGCAAGTTAAGAAATGTGTATAAGGAGCAGTATCATATTTGGAGAAGATGGTGTTGTGAATGTGAAACTGAGTATGATTCTTACATCCCATTTTCTGTAACCAAGTACATCTCTCTCATGTAAGAGATTGCACTAGGCCACCCCCAGGGCCATGTCCCATGTGCAAAGGTGCAAACCCTGACCCCTGGCACTGGAAGGTAGACTGCCCCCATTCTTAGAGCAGAAAGGGGCCATCACCTAAGGCCATGGCAGCACTTGAGGACTGAGTATGCCCTCGGAACAGATTGGCTACAGCCTGCACCAGCATTTTGATCTCTAAGGAGGAACCCTGGGTAACCCTTGATGTGTCAGGTAAGAAAATTAACTTTCTTGTTGATATGAGGGCCACTTACTCTGTCCTTGATTCTTATGCAATCTCTCTCCTCTAGTTCATTTAACATTATGGGGCTTGAAGGGAAATCTTAAACTTGTTTTTATGCAACCCCTGTTACCTGTCAATTTGAAAGTCAAATTTTAAACCTTCTTTCCTAATTATTCCTCAATGTGCTATACTGTTTCTAGGATGAGACCTCTTGGCCAAATTAAGGGCCATTTTGAAGTTTCAGGAGGTCCCGGTTAAGATCTTTACAATTATGTTAGCCAGTAATATAAAATTAGAAAATGGCATTCCAGAAAAAAAAATTACAGAATGTAGATCCCCTAGTTTGGGGACTCTGGAGTTCCTGAAAAGCAAAGACTGTCCAACCAGTTCAAATTCACTTAAATCCTGGGACAGCCCATCCCCATAGGAAATAATATCCCATCAAGCAGGAGACCCCAGAGGGTCTGCAGGCCATCATAGAGAAATTGTTAACACATGGGCTGCTAGTACCCTGTCAATCCCCCTGCAGTGCTCCAATCCTCCCCATTCTCAAATTGACAGGGGAGTACAGACTGGTCCAGGACTTAAGGCTATTTAATGAGGCTGTCATTCCCCTCCATCCTCTTGTAGCCAACACTTACACTATCCTAACTCCAGTTCCGGACTATGCTCAGTGGTATACAGTTTTAGATTTGAAAGATGCCTTCTTTGGCATCACTGTCCACCCAGATTCCCAATACCTATTTGCATTTGAGTGGACAGATCCCAAAACAATGACCCATCATTGGGTTATTGGGATATACCTGGATGGTACTACCACAAGGGTTTAGAGATAGCCTTAACCTGTCCTCAAGAGCATTAGAAAAAGATATAAAGGAATTACAATTACAAGAGGGAACTGTCTTACAATATGTGGATAATCTAGTCTGCAGCCTTTCAAAGGTAGCCTCAGATTGTAATACTGTCCAAACTCTGAAATTCCTTGGGGACTAGTAATATTGAGTCTTTAAGAAAAAGGTTAAAATTACTAAATAAGAAGTAAACTACTTAGGAGATATCCTAACTCCAGGATCTATACAATTATCACAAGAAAGAATAAAAACAATCGCTGATGAACACCACCCGCTCTCAAACAACTCTGCTTTTTTCAGGAATGGCTGGATATTGCAGAATTTGGATCCCAAGCTCTTCATTAATTTCAAAATTTTATAAAAAGCTACTAAGGGACCAGACACCAAATCCACTATGTGGAGAAAGGAACATGATCAGGCTTTTAATAAAATCAAGCACGCCCTAGTCGAGACCCCAGCCCTAGTAACTTAAACAAGCTTTTCTCTTTATACATAACAGAGAAGCCGGGACTAGCCTTAGGCATCTTAGTCCAAACACTAGTGTGGGAATCTCAACCAGTTTCATGTTTCTCTTAAAAGCTAGACAATGTAGCAACCAGGTGGCCTCCATTTCTAAAAGCAGCTGCAGCCACTGCGGTACTAACAGAGGAAGCTGCTAAGTTAACTCTTGGGCCCAAGTTAGAGGTCTTAACTCCACATCAGATACAAGGAGTACTAGAAAGGAAAGGGCATTTATGGCTAACAGGAAATAAGTTAAGCAAATATCAGGCCCTTCTTCTGGACATTCCTGAAGTAGCTATAAAAACTCATAATACCTTAAACCCAGCCTCCTTAATGCCTACAGAATCATCTCCAGACTCAACCCGTTTCTGCTCAAAGATTATTTATCTTACCTATTTCAGTAGAACTGACTTGCTAGACCAACCTTAGAAAGCCCTGATAAAGAGTGGTTCACTGATGGAAGCAGCTTTGCACAGAGCAGGCAGTGAGATGTGGGATATACAGTAGTTAATTTACATAGCATCATTGAGGCACCACCCCTTCCACCCTCAACCTTGGCCCAACAGGCTGAAATTATGGCCCTTGTTCTAGGACAAGGAAAAAGGATTAATATCTGTATAGATTCCAAATATGCCTTCCTTGCTCTGCATGCTCATGCTGCCATATGGAGAGAAATGAGGCTCCTTACTGTTAGAAATTTCCCCATTAAACAAGGACCAGAAATCCTAAATCTATCAGAAGCAGTTAAATTCCCTGAGCAAGTGGCAGGCATGCACTGCAAAGGTCTCCAGAAGGATATGTCCCCTGTCTCCCAGGGAAATACAAGAGCAGACCAAGAGACAAAGAAGGCAGCACTAGGGACTGCCAAACAACTAGCCTGATTCCCCTGTGTGAATGCTCAGATATCAAGTCCAAATATACATCTGGGGAGATATCTTGGGCTTTGGAGCAAGGGGACATCCATGAAGGACCTTGCATATATACATTGGCCAAAAACTCTTCCTACCCCAGGCCCCCTAGTGGAAAGTTTTAAAGGCTTTGCCTGACTCCTTCCACATAGGAAGGGATGCCACAATGGTAATGATTAACAAATTATTTGTAGACAAAGGACTAACAACTACCATTCAGAACATTTGCCAGGCCTGCACCCTTTGTGCATGCACCAACCCTGGGGAAAAAAGCATCGCTTCCTCTGCTGTTGGAGCCTATTCAGTGAAGAGGGGCCTATTCAGGAGAAAGTTGGCAGATTGACTCTGCCAAAATGCCTCGCTGTAGAGGATATAAATACTTATTAGTCCTGATAGATACCTTTACTGGATGAACTGTGGCTTTTCTAGTGAGGAATGAGAAAGCCACAGAAGTAGCAAAAACCCTTCTAAAGTAAATACCCCGATTTGGTCTCCCATGCTCCCTACAAAGTGATAATGGGCCATCCTTTACATCCAAGATCATTCAATCAATCTCTGAGGCATAAAATATTACCTTCACTCCACTTGGAGACCTCAGCTCTCAGGGAAGGTAGAGTGGGTAAATCAGGCCAAAAAAAGGGCATTGGCAAATCTCTGTCAAGAAACTTCTCAATATTGGGTTAAATTACTACCTATAGCACTCATGAGAATCAGGGACTCCCCTTAGGTCAATACTAGACTCAGTCCATTTGAGATGCTATATGCTAGGTCTTTCTCAACTCTAGATCTTATATTTGATACAGAGACCATCAAACAGTTAGGTATATAACACATTTAGGACAAGTACAAAAAGCACTACAGGAATATGGAAATAAGGTCTTACTCCCAGAGGAAAATTCCAGGCCACTGGATCTCTAGAGGATTGAATACTTCTCAAAACTTGAAAAGAGGGGTCCCCTACAGATCAGTTTAGCTGTACATGGAAGGGATCCTATCAGGTTGTCCTAAATACCCCCATGGCTGTCCAGCTGCTAGGGCTAGATAGCTGCATTCATATTTCTAGAGTAAAACCAGCAGATCCTCTCCAGGACCAGCAGAAGAATCCTGACTCCACCTATGACTTTGAAGCATTAGAAGACCTCAAATTCCTGTTCAAGAAGAAGAAACCTTAAAGATAGGTCAATATAAAACTTCTTCTTATTAAAAATCTGCACTGTTGCTACTCTATCTTGGGTCAATCATTCTCTTTTCTGAATTACCAAGGATTTGCTCTGGGGCAACACTTTTAACAATCGCTGGGTTTACCATCATCAGCCACAATACAGTGGGTGACCTGATTGAAAAGGAAGTCAGTCATGCCAACTTCAGCATCCAGACATGGGTCAAGACAAAAATCTGGACAGCATTAGGAGGAATATCCCTAACAGTACTTTGGGCCAAACAAACTAATACACAATCTGTGCTTCAAAGTACTCTTGACAGCCCAGAAACCCAAGTGGACTTTTAAGTAGATAACTTTCTGGCCCAGGAGGGTGGGGTTTATGCTCTAGCTAATACTTCCTGATAAATTTATCAGGGAAAATAGAAACAAGTGCTGACAAAACATTACAGCAAGCAATGTGGCTAAAAGGATTGTATCCTGGGAACCCTGAAACTATCTGGGAAACATTAAGGGATATATTCTCTCAGTAACTTGGTTTTTACCTCTATTGGGACTTTTTAATCTCTCACCCTTGAATCTTCAACCTGTTGGTTAGATTTATATCTTCCAAACTGACCGAATCAGATGATAATGCTCCAGAGTTTTTAGCCAAACCCTAAGGAATGTGATACCAACACCTTACAACATCCAGCATCCCTGACAGTCTCAGGAACTCCTTCCCAACCACTATATAAGATAAGGCTTCCTGATCTTATCTTATTTGTGGTTCTTACCAGGCAGGGTTTACTGTCTCATTCCAGTAGGAAGTACATACAGAAGATTGATCATCCTTCCCTAGCAACTCCCCAAAAAGAATTTTTGAGAAACATGTCTCTTAGGGCACAGGTGGCAAACACAGGGCCTGCAGGCTGAATTTGGTCCCTCACCTTGTTTTATCTGGCCCAGCACCTTGTGTCTACCCAGCAACAGCACCAAGCTCTCACTTAACTGTTATGGAGTAGTTACATTTATACAGTTCTAAAATTACATCCGGCCCTATGAAGGCAACCATGAGGCTGATGTGACCTGCAGTGAAAATGAGTTTGACACCCCTGTCTTAGGGGGAATTTGAGGCAGGAAATGAAATAGGAAACTGTGAGACACTGCAGCTGTCATCAGTAAGCATCCAATTTCCAAGAATCACTTTGTCACACCTGATAATAATTAGCATTGTACTTTCCTCCCCAGAGAGAGCAATCAATGAGGATTGTGAGAAAGCACATGTGTAGAAGCTTAAGTAAAAACATTCTAAAGCCTGTAATCATTCAAAAGAAGGAAACCATTCTGTGGGGGCCATTTTCTGACCAGAGATGGCCCACTCCCATGTCTTGGGAGGTGTACTTCCCTTAATAAATTCCCCACTTGCTTTGCTTTATAATATCTGTGTGGTCAGTCCAATTCTTTGTTTGCAACCACCAAAAGCCTGGACCCCATCTCCATCTACAATACTACCTGTCACATGCACAAATACCCTAAACTCCAGTCCAGTAATGGTGACATCTTGAGGTGGGGCCCACTAGTGCAGCCAACTTCAATCCTGAGTTACTGTTTGCAAGACAGTCACAGCCTCAAGCCAGGGGGCCCTTTGGCCCAAGGGACAGAGTGTCACCAGTGGCCTGCCCCCTTGTACTTATGGCATGGTGCCTGAGGTAGCTTTTCCCAGTTTGGACATTCCTTGGCACAGTTCCCTGCCTTTAGACATATAAGGCACTTAGTGTCCTTGGTAACGGACCTGACAAGGCTAGTGGGATATGACTGTCCTGCAAAGGCAGCTAAAATCTGGGTGTGTCTAACCTCCTCCCTTTTATCCTTCTCCTGAGCTCGGGCCTCTGCTGATTCCAGTTGTAGAGGACTAAATTAGCTGTGGTTAACCTCCTTTAAGGAGACTCCAGGATTCTGGATAAGCTTCTGGAGCTTTCCCCTAATATCAGAGGCAGATTGTATTAGAAACCTATCTTTTAGCATGATCTGGCCTTCATATGATTCTAAATCTAGGTTGGTGTGCTTGATAAGTGCCTCTTATAGCCTTTCCAAAAATGTGGTAGGATTCTCATCTGGTCTTTGGCTGACAGCATTGACCTTGAAATAGTTAGTAGCCTTTTGTTGGCCTGCCTTGAGAACCACTTTAATGCAAATTAGAAAGTGATTTCTTTCCCATTTGGGGGAAGAGTTATTGTAGTCCTATTCACGGTCTACCAGTGGAACTGACTCTCCTATGGGGTGTTTGCTATCAGATGAGTGCAAGTTGTTAGTAATCATTCTGGCTTCCTTTATTACCCTTTCATGCTCAAGATCTGATAAAGTCTGCCTCAAGACCACTATAGTGTCCTTCCAGGTTAACTCATAGGCTAGGGTAAGATGTTGAAATGCATTTATGTACTTATCTGGGTTGTTGGAGTAGCTTACTAAATCTGCCTTAATGTATTTAAGTTCTATGAGAGAGAAAGGGTTACTGAAAGTGTGCTCTTCTGCAACCTCAATTAATGGTAAAAGCTTAGTTGGTAGAGAAGGCCTAGAGCTGGAAGGTGTGAAGGTTGCTCATTGAGTTAGAGGTCCCAGATATGGCAGTAGTGATGAGGATGTTGAAAATATCTCTTCTAAAGGGTTTTTTCCTAAAGGCAGGGGTGTGGAATGGTTACTGGATGGCACTGTGGTAGGAGTTAGCTTATATTTCTAGCATAGACCCCGTCTGCCCCTCAAACAAGGGATTTCTGACCACCTCACTAGGCATTTGCAAAAGACATCAAATTGGAATATGGTATTGTTATTTAAGCTTCTGTGTAATGGCCAGAATTCCCTGTTAGGTAATTGATATCGAAGACAAGCAGTGTTGTAAAAGTGTACCAGTTTTTTCTTCTTTACAGCTTGGGATCAAACTGTGACCAGTTGGAAAGATATAGCCCAGTGGGGTCCAGCCTGGAATGAATGGACTCCTGATTTCCCATCTGGAAGGAAAAAAACTCCAAGAGATTAGAGAACCCAGCATCCTGGGGCATAATCTGAGGGCTCAGTGTCCCAGGACCCAAGACCCTGCACTTCCAGAACTGACGTCTCCATTATGGATGGTTCCTTCCAGGGTATGAGAGCATTTGTCCCTACCTTACTTCAACCAATAAGAAGGAGTTCACCAATCAGCAAGATCTCCATAGTTTAATGGTCACTTCCAGGAGCCAGAGAGGCTCAACCAAGGAGAGAGGGAGAGGACAGAATTTAGAATGTAAGGAAAAGCTAGTGGCCTAGGGTATGGTGTGAATCTTAGGGTAGCCTTCCTTGTCTGCAGGAATAGCACTTTCCCTCTTATTTCAGTAGTAGTCTGGGGGCTGGATGGCCCTGAGGTGACATAGGGCATAAAGCTATGGCAGACAAGTGAGCCTTTGTTTCCCTCAGGTGGTGGCCTTTTGCTCTTCCTTTGCCCTACTTTGATTGTTAAAAACACTGAAAGTTATTTCTCCCAATTCCTCAGTGGGGGTCTGGAGTCCCAAGGCTACCTTTTGTAACTCTCTCCTGATGTCTGCGGCTGTCTGCTGGATGAAATATATCCCTAGAAGTGTTCAGCCCTCATCAGACTCAGGACTGATGTTTGTGTGCTTTTATAAAGCTTCAGTTAATTGTCCCTGGAAAAGGGCAGGATTTTTATTCTTTTCCTCTTGTCCTTCATCTATCCTAGTTTGATAGACCCAGTTAGGATCAGGCAATAGTAGGAGAGAATAATTTGCAAATCCCTCTAAGTTAGGTCATAAGTCAGTGATTACTGTATGAAAGGAATTTACTTTTTTGTAACAACATTTTGAATCAATTAATTTGTTTCCCACTATCTAATTGTACCTGGGGTTTCTGGGAAATAAAACTGACTTTTGAAAATTAAAGGGAGCCTTTGGCTTTTTCATTTGTCATTAAAATCATCTTTGCCATTTGTTTATGTACCTTTCCTTTTCTTTCTTATTATTAGTGTTTCCTCATTTCCATTTCCCTTCTTGACTTTCCTACTCCAATGAGCTTTCTTCCTGTATGTCTCTTTCCTTTATCCTTTCTTTTTGCTCCTTCTCTTTCCAATTTGCACAGACCCTCTATGATTTGCACAGACCTTCTGCGATGTAAGCAATCCTCATTCAACTTTCCTAGTCCCCTTTTAATTCATCTATAAATCATCAACCCAGTTTCAGTTCTATTCACCCTGGAAGATACAGTGCTTAAAAGTGAACTGTTTTATTATCTAGTGACAACTGCAAGAAGGCTGGAGAAGGAAGGGGAAGATATCAGGGTTGGTTGACCTTCAGCTGCCTCGGTTTTAAAAGTACCAGTTTTGGGGACTTCTGGTCAAGATGGCAGTGTAGGTAGATATGGCTCACCTCTTCACACAACTATATCAAAATTACAACTAAAATATAGAATAACCATCACTGAGGAAAGTCACAGGTGGGCACAGGTAACCAGGTTCTTGGTGATCACGGACAAAGAATTGAACCAAACACAGAGAGAGTTTATAGCAGAAAGAAGGAGAGCAGATTTATTAAGTGATAGTATACTACACAGAACATGGGAGTGAGCCAACACTGAGTAGAGATGGACCTCAGGGGCTGAATGGATTCTATTCTTATAGGGCAGATATCTCCTGGGTACTTTTGGTGGGCTTTTATTGTACATAAACAATTAGTTATATTACTTTAAAGCTACTGTGCATGTGTTTTCCCATGATTTTCCTTGACTGGCAACCAGAGAAGGGGGTTCGCACAATGTTTATTTATTAGAGTGCTCCCCTGTTTGTAAGTCTCCTTGGGACCCTTAGAATTTAGGAAGTAATAAAATGTTTATGTTTAAGAAGGTGCACAGCTATTTCTCAAAAGGGAGACCGTGAGACACTTGCCTGGCAAGTACCAACACTGTCCCTTCCAGGGAGAGAAGCGGCAGGCTTACAACAGGTTAATGACTCAAACTAGTTGTTCCCTGGCTGTGGTGTAGAGGCAGAAAGGACCAGGGAATTTTGAGTAGTGGTTCAAGTGTGCTGTTTTGTGAGAGGGGCTCCTTAAGGCTGTTGCCCCTTTGGTCATCCCCAGCCTCTCTTATGTGCCTATTTCTTCCCTGGTCCTCTAAAACAGCCATGGGGGGTCAAAGTGCTGGGTGACCAACTGTTATTTTGCACATCCCCAGAGGAGCAAAAGTTACATTACTGTGATGAGGGTTCCCTGTGAGGCCCCTGCATACCTTAAGGATTGACCCCAGTCACCTCCGTGAGGCTCCCACTCATATAGGGACACCTGAAAACTCAAACTGGAGGGAGGATGTGCTTCTTCAGTCTTCAGAGCCTGGGAAAACCTGAGCATGCATTTTAGATCTTATCCTTGTTTCTGCCTCCAAACACAGGCCTTGAGTGTTTGAATAACCCATCCTCTCGCTGCTGCATCTTGCTTTTAACCCCAAAGGTGTAATAGGCAATAAAACATTGCCAGTGGTACTATAATCACTGCATTCTGGGCAACTGAAGACAAAGGGTGGGCTCCCAGTTACTGGGGAGACCTGAATCAGGGGATCCTCCTCTTTGGTTCTTGCCATGCTTGCAAGAGAATTCAGACAAGAGACAGCACGTATAGTGGAAATGAGATGTTTATTTATAAAATACATATGAGCATGAATCTGCAAGCAGGCATCTGGCTAATCTGAATACCCCATATATAGAGGAAATAAAGTTGTTAGTAAGTGTGTTTTATACACTTCATCCAGAAGCTACAAGCAGGCACCCAGCTAATCTGAGTGCCAACTATTCGAGTTCAGGGGTTGTATATTTTCCTGTTTTTAGGTTCTCCCTCCTCTTCTCCTTTTCAGACCTTGGGGCAATTATAAAGGCTTTATTTCGCAGCTAGTAGAGACGATACACACAGAATTTCAAGGGCTCCCCTTCTCCTGCACTATCACAGTCTTGCTTAAAATGCTTGGAATGCCTGGCAATCTTATCAGACCGGGCTCAGGACTGCGGAATCAGTGGGTGCTTCTCTCCTTTTGTTTCTACCCTTCTGTTTTAAGTTCTGCTTTAAGAATAAACTGCAGTGGTGCCTGTATCCCTGGCATTGCTGCATTGGGCTGTGAGCACTTGGAGGGCAGTGGCAAGAGACCTCAGGTGATGAGAGGTTGAAAAGTAAGCCTTGCCATGTCTCACCTTGGCCTGGGACCAACCCTTCTGCCTCTGACCTGTGCTCTAGGCCTCTAAGTAAGGGCTCTTCCTGTGCTGTTGGGTCCTCCCCTCTTACATAGAAAGATGAACCAATTTCAGAGCAGAATGATCTATTTCAATGTTGTGTCAGGCTCCAATCAGGGTAGCAGACCACAATGGGTATTTTTGTCAAGGTTATCATAAGGAACAGAACCAACAGGTTGTGTATGGACGAAGAGTAGGAGAAGGAGCAAGAGAGGGAGAGGAATAGGAGAGAGGAAGAGAGAGAGGGAGAAAGATTGATTTTAAGGAATTGGCTGACATGATTGTAGAGGCTTTACAAATCCAAAATCTGCAGGCTGGCAGGGTAGAGACCCAGGGAAGAGTTGCAATTCAAGTCCAAAGGTCATCTGAGGGCAGAATTCCCTCTCCTTCTGGGAAGTCAGTTTTTTTCTATTACAGTCTTTAAGTGGTTGGATGAGATCCAACTGCATTATGGAGTTAAGTTGCTTTACTCAAAGTCCACCAACTTAAATATTAATCACATCCAAAAACACCTTCACGGGAACATTCAGAATAAGGTTTGACTAAACATCTGGGCACTGTTGTCTAACCAAGTTGACTTATAAACTTAACAATCACTGTCTATTCCTTGTCAACTTAGCACTTATGCAAATCAGCTTAATGATACTTAATCTCCAAATAAAGACAATAATAAGTTCATAACTCCACCTAATATGATACAACTAACCTGTAAATAACTGATAAAGCACTAATCATTTCCCCAGAAGAGGAGGAAAAGCCCTTATGAAGTTTACTCTATTTGATAGACCATAACTTAAATGCTATGATGTAAAATTAACAATACTATGATATATGAGGTATTTCCAGAAGGTATCCAGCCATGTAATATGGAAAATAGAGACATTTATTGAAGAACATACAAAATACAAGAAACATTGTACATAGGACAATGACACCTCAGTCCCCTTCAAAGTAGGCAACTTGGGACCTCACACAGTTCTCCCAATCACCATCAGCTGCCCCATCATATTTTCTTAAATCTCACTGATGTTCTGAAATCTTTTCCCTTTCAAAGTTGATTTCAGTTTTAGGAAAAGCCAGAAGTTGCAGGGTGCCAAAACTGAGCTGTAGAGGGGTTGAGTCACCTGGGTGATATGATGTGTCACCAAAAAACTCTGCATGAGACATGATGCATGAGCAGGTAAGTTGTCGTGATGAAGCTGCCAATCACCAGTTGCTCATAACTGCAGCCTTCTGTATCATCCAAATAGTTTTTGTGGAGGAATATTCAAGCTTGATGCAGAATCTGATGCAAATTTGTTGCTCTGCTTGCTCATTTTGAATTCAATGGTCACACGGTACACATGCTCACTTAATGGTGTCTACTGCCCCCACTGACTAGTGCAGTGAAGTTGTCATTGTTCACACATGTGCGTTCCAGTCCACTCTCTTGGGCTGCTAGGTTACATCAATGTTGCACAAACCCTTCTCATTACATTAACAATGGCTGGACTTTTTCTGGAAAGACCTCATTGATAGGACATAAAGTCAAAACATCTTATGTTACATGATAAGAGGACTAGAAAATAAAGAAAAAAAGGATATCACACATTCTCCTTTCCCAAAATAAGGAAGAAATACTAATGACAATTATAGCCCTTATTTGTGTAACTGGTCAAATGGTTGTAGCTGGTCTTTATAATTACCTTTGCCCACTGCCCATTCCATTTTCCCTTCACTCTCAGCTGGTCATGGTTCTTAGCCTGGTGGAGTGACCCAAAGCTTCATTCACAAAGGATCTAGGCTGTTAGTAGTCCTGCCTGAATTCAGTTGTTGTAGTTTCCCATTGACTTTAATCACAGAGCATGGTAATACTAAGAGAGGCCCTAAGGGAGCTGTATTCCAGATATACTCCTTACCTCCACTGTGATGTTCAAGGGCTATATTTTGGGCCCAACTTCTTGCATCTGAGCCGGTCCAAAGTCACTTAGCCATATTGAAATTTTTCTCAGGTCCTGATTCTGGGTCATGTTTGGGACACTCTCCTTCTATCCAGGCCAGTTCCTGTGCTCATGTATGCTCACACATACTTGGCAGGGAGAGCTCAAGATGGAGTTGGTTAGAGTTGCCCTTTAGCATAATGTTTTTTATGTGCCCCCAAGCAGAGGCATCTACCCTTGACCTCTCTGCTTGTCAGAAGGCCAAACTCACAGACATTTTAAGCTTAAAATAAACAGTTACAAAGCTGAACTTTGCCTCAATGACAAACACACAAACATCCAAAACTCCAAATTGTATTTTATCATTAGTTGGCTTCAGTTATTATGAGTATGAGAATTCCCTTCCTAGCTAAAGGCAAGCATTGAAATAACACATATAAAGCCTGGAAGGGGTCTGTTGGGGTGTCTTTTATACCCCATTAACTGCAAATTAAGAGGATTATAGGTGTATCTGGCTTATAACTTGCCTGGAGAGGATCCTGCATGCTGATAGTGCTGAGGGAGCCTTGCTACTGCCCACTAAGGTGAGAGCATGCTGAATGTGAGAACTGTCTGCAGAAGGAAAACCTTCAAGTCTTGGGAAAAGCCTGGTGTGAAGGGAGGGGACTGGCTGAGGAGCCAATGGGCTTTTAGAAAGGAGTACTGGCAACCCCAAAACAAGAGGCAGCAGCTTCGCTATTCGATTTCCCTTCTGAAGTAGCAGGCTCTGTCCCTGGTAGAATAAGCAGAAAATAAACTTAATAGACATTCATTAGAAAAATATTGAAAATATATTAAGTGAGCATATGATTTTGTATCCTGGCTTTTAAAACAGTTTATTGTAACTTATTCTTTGAAAAAAATAGAATTTGAAGTTCAGAAAATTAAATCAGATTTAACGGTTAAGAATCTTGTCCTATATTTTTATCTTTCAAAGTTCATATGATCAGTTAGGACCTATAATTACTTTTCCTAATTGAGGGCATCAGATTATGGCACTTGTATTATCCTCACTAAAAGCAGTTGCCATATAATTTCTAAGTAATTCCAGTTTCTGTTAAATTACTCACAGAAACAATGTCCAACTGGTTAAAAAAATTATGTTCTCCAAATAGCCTACAGATGTGGACTTTTATCCCTGTCTTTCAAAGCAAAAATCTTCAGACAATTGGCGGTGTGCTTAGAAAAGTCCTCTTAGTGGGACAGACTTGGGTAGGATCTGTCATTGTCACTTCCTGGCTGTGTTGCTGTGGGCAAGTTATTTAACCTTTTGAAGCCTCAACTTCCTCAGCTGCAAAATGAGGATAATATTTGGCTGCATTTGGGACTGTTGCAGAGATTAAGTGAAGTAATGCACACAAGGCACCTGGCCTAGTGTGTGGTACACAGCAATCAGTCACTGACTGCCAAGTTGCGTTACTGAAGACAGGAACCTACACTGGGTTATCATGGCATTTGTTCCAAGAACAAAGCCCAATGCCTGGGATATAGTAAGAGCTCAGTACAAATCACCTGAAGGAAGGAAGACTTATGGGTTGCTGTAGCTTGGGGTGGGATGAACAGAGGTGGGGTCACAGTTGTTATTTTAATCTCCCTATGTTTTACCCTCCTCAAAGAGCCCAATTACCTCATAAGAATTTTGCTTAAATTTCCAGTCTATGACTCCCAACTCTGTGGCTTAAACAAACATTTTAATTAATTAAATCTATTAAAGTTAAGAGACAGAAAGGGTGTTGGGGTGCAGGTACTGATGCTGCTCCTCTTTCTCCCTTAAGGTCCCAGAACTTGTCTTCTTTGCTCATTCACTTAAGGGAAAACACTAGGTCTCCAGTTCTCACTCACTGGTAGAATTCAGTATTACGGTCATGTGAAGATCATGTGCTCTTTTCAGCACACTAGATTCTGAGCATCACAGCTGTTTTAGAATACTCTGTTGGGCCTTTTCTTTCCTTCACTGTCAATTATAGAAAAAGCCACTTGATAGTTCAAAAATTATGCAGGTTAAGGGTTAAATTTCTTGCCCCCCAAAAGATTTTTAAAGGAAAATTCAATTGCATCAAGACAAACAGAAGACTGTGGGTTTGAGATAGTACGAGATGGTGATATCATTCTTTACCTCCAGCAGAACTAAACACAGAGCACTGCTCATGTGGATGGGGTCCTGCAGGGCTTTGAGGTGACTGGCTCTCTGCAGGATTTCACTGCACCATCTGACATTCAATGCTTAACACTGAAGGCAGAGAAGACCAGGGGCATTCAAAGATGGGAGGGCTGGGGCCTAGGAAGATGAGGCAATGGGTACCTTGAGCTAGGACTCAAGAATGGTGTGAGCTGGGAAGCAATTAGGAGCTGATACAGGGACAGGGGAAACCACTATGGCTCTCTGACCAGTGGTATCCTCTAAGGGTGCTTCATTCCTACTAACAATCTTTTAGGATGCTACCTCTTTTACAAAGCCTGTCCTGAACACCTGCCAGAACTCCCACTACACTGACATGTCACTTTTTTAGACTTACAGGAAACTTTTAATAATTTGTTTAGCTTATATACATATCTCATTTACCTCTTTGAAGGCAGGGACTAAGAACTCTTTCTCTCCCAAACCTAACTTGACAATTAGCAATAACACTCTCTTGGTGTTGAAATGAGATGAAAATGTGCTAAGTACCTAAGACCCTGGCCTGAGCCTCTTGTCCAGGCCGAGGAATTGCTTTTGGGGTGTGGGGTAGGGGGCCATAGGAAGGAGACAGAATCTTGGCACAGGCTGTGTTGGGAGTGGCCTGGGTCCCACACTGTTTCTGCATCCATGTTCAACCCCAGAGCTGAGTTTTTGCAGTTTCAAAGTGAGCAGCCAGGACCATAAAAGGAGGGGAGAGGTTTAAGGTGGGGCTGAGAATGGCTTTGTGAGACTCTTACCTAGTCTAGCCCTTCAGTGGGACCTCTCTCCTGGGAGTCTTTGTTGCTGATACAGGGACAGGAGCAAACATTGTGACTCTCTGGGTGGTGGGATCTCCTAAGGGGGTTTGCCTGTCTCTGGGAGCTTATTAGTGACATCCTGGAGGGCAAGGCAACTGGGAAAGAAAAGGAGCAACAGCTCAAACTGAACAAATCAATTCCTTGTTAGCAGGATGGGAAAGCTCTGGTGAGAATGAGTTCTGGAAAGTGGACTGAGACATGTATTTTGGGTTAATTTTTGGCTTAATCTGAGTTCCCCTCAAGAAGACCCTGAACAAGAACTTGTGTCCAGGTAGTTTATTTTGGGAATGAACCCCAAGAAACAGGAGTGGAAGACTGGGAGGGGTCAAACAGGCAAGGGGTGGAGGGAGAGAAAGGCAATCCAAGGGTACATTATTGAGTTGCTCAAGTTGGGCACTACCATGGGCAACTGGAGTTCTATCTTTGGAGCAGAATTTCCCACTGCAAAAAGAAAAGAGGAGAGTATTTCTCCACCAGCTCCTGTCTACCTTGGTCAAGGGTTGTCCCATGAGGTGTTAGTTCCTTTGCACTTTTGGGTTTATGCACATGTCAGAATGGCAGTCCCAGGCCACAGTGACAGAGAAGCCCTGAGGCAAGAAGACACCAGGTGCAGCTGAGGCAAGGTGCTCTTGGGTTACACCTGTATGAAGCTGGTTGTCACAGCAAAGCTGGGGTAAAAAGATAGGCTGGGAAGACGAGGTTAGCCACAGGAAGAGTCTGATTTAACCACAGGCAGGTCAAACATTCTTTTCCTGTCTTTATCAATAGGACTATATTTTCATTTAATTCTCAGTCCAAAGTAGAACTTACAGTTTTCCTAGGTGGGGTATTAATTCCCCTTTAATTAACTGCTTTTCCAGCAATATCTAACCCTAAAAGTGTAACCTGGTGGCTCAAAATAGCAATTCATTGTTGTGGCTGTTATACAGAGAGTAACTCTTTTGAAACACAGCACTGAAGCAACTACTCTGGCTTGAGTCTGTCTATGAAATGGATACAGAGAACCAAGTGCATCCTCCTTCCATGACTGTGCCAGTTTTCAAGGCTCTGTGTGCCAAGAGCCAGGAATAAAGAAGACATAGCCTTGGCCCTGAAGCTCATGGTATGGAGCTGACAGGTTTCTTTAAAGCCCCACCAGGCCAGTTAACTCCGCAACACTGCCCCTTCCCCCATTTTCATCTGCTTGGTCCCTTTCCAATCAATCCTTATCTGCCAATAATTTGCCCCAATAATTTCCTTTCCTCCTCAGCTCATTTCTTATTCTGGAGGCTTGTTGTAGGTCAGGCAGCCTGATCTGTGCCCACCATCTTCTGCCATTGTACTGCTGAAACTCTGGGAAGCTGTGCTATTCAACTATTTTTAAAGACTCTTCAGAGCAAATCTTTAAATAAATTTTATCTGATTAAAAGATCAATTTAAAAGCCAACTAACCGAGCAGGGAAACCATTTAATCTCTCATCTAAACAGAGCCTATCAAGAGTGAAAGGGATGCCTCTAAGTATTACGCTGACTGGGGAACTAGAGTATAAGGTCATGTTGTACATTTGAAACATGTTCTGGGAGCTTGGTGGATTCCTAAATTTGTGAATATTGTGGTAGCTTATACACTCATACAAGACTCAGTAGAATTTAATTTCCTGAGAGTTACTGAATTTGTTATGAATACATAGCAATGGTTATACAATAATGAGATTTGAATGCTGAAATTTTGCTTGCTACACTTAGTAACTGAGTTACTTCTGTACATCAGTTTCAACATAATTAAATCTATTTTATACATAATGGAATTTAAAAGCATTATCTAGTCCTAAACTATATGTGGTTATATTGGTATATTCTTTGGACTCTACATAGATTTCACAACAATTCCTATCATGCAAAACAGAGACATGCCCCCATAAAAAAAAGCTCAAATGTGAGAATGACTCTTTAGCCCATAACTTACAATTATTGGTGTTATTATGTTGTTATTATTTTAGTTATATATACACGTGTTGTATTGAACACAAATAATGTTGATAGCCTTATATTTTGAAGAAAAATATTTGACTGTATCTTTAAAAATATTGTATTGTTTATGATATTACAGTTGTCCCAATTTTCCCCCCTTCCCCTCCCCCCAGCCCCACTAAGACTGTATCTTTACAAAGATATATTTGTTGGCCGAGATGTCCAATTTAAAAAAAAACAATACTAAGTATTAAAACAATAAATACCAACCAACCAACCCTGGTGAGCTCTAAAGACAGCAAACATGCATAGGACCTGGAAGGAGCCTCTTCCACACCAGGATTTCCTCACTTCTGAAGCGGTGACTTCTCTTCCCCGGCCAGTTCCAGGAGCCCGACTGGGGTGAGATCTGCGCCCGGCTTAGCTGCGAGACGGACCGGCAGCAGGGGGCGCCTAGCAAGGACGGGTAGCTCGGGCGGTTAACGCTCGGGGGAACCTCTGTAGGAGCAGGGCCAGGCCGGATGCCCCAGAGCCAAGGAGGTGGCGCGGGAGCACTCCCCGCCCTGGCAACGTCCGCCATCGCGACCCGCCTGCACAGCCAGAACGCCAGCAACCGAGGTGTCTAGGAGCATCCGGGTATCTGAGGCCTCGGGAGTGCGAGAGGTGAAGGGGCTTAGAGAAGGAAACGGCTGCGGTGCCTCCAGTCCGTCCACCAAGCTAGGAGCGCGGGTACCTGTGAAGCGCAGGATTAAGGCAAGCGCACCAGCGAAGAGCTCCGCAACCGGGACCCCCTGCCCATTTGGTTTGGGGTAAGAGGAGGGGTCTGTATCTCTGCTGCTGTGCGCCGGCACCTTCTGCTTAGTTTGGTTTGGCCTCGCGCCGCCCCTTCCCTGCCGCGGGGTTGCAGGTGGGACGAGCGGCTGCAGAGTAGACAAGGTAGTAAGATGGACCGATCCCGCCCATACCCGTTTCAGCCTCTGATGGTCCTCACCCACCGCCCTCCTGGGCCTTCTGTCCGCCTTGGAGCCTCGCCATTATTTGGTATAAGGTGCTCTGCAGGAGGAGGCCCAGGTTGAAAAAAAACGGTCCCAAGGCTCCCATAAAACTCGCGGGACTCATCCTTTCCTGCTGCTGCATTTTACAGAAAGGGGTCCCGACCTCAAGTAGGGAATGAACCGGACCAAGGTCTCACCGTACTGCTGCTTTCCAGTCCCGGGCCCCGAGCACTGCTCCCCTCTCCGCCATATCTCCTCTTAATGCCCCGCACCGCTCCTAACGCTCCCGTGTCCTCCAGGAGGCTCTATTCTCAAGGACGTGAGGAATGCTTCCTTCCCTAGTACTGTGGCCTTGGGAAGAATGCTAGACAGAGGTCAGGCCTCTGGTACAGCTGTCATGAGCACTAGCCAAGCCGGCGGTTGCGGGAGTACTGGGTGAACCACAGGACTAGGAAAGGAAGAGGACCAAGCAAGGTGGCAGCGCTGAGGGGCAGGCTTGGGAGGCTAGGGTAGGGGAGGGAGAACAGGAGCCAAGGGGGCCCAAGGGCGGGAATTCGGCGGAGCTTCGTCGGGCGGTGCACCTTCAGCCAATGGGAGCTCGGCTCTGGGCGAGCCTCTGTGGCTACCTGCCTCAGGCCAGCCAAGGAAAGTTGGCCCTGAGTTGGGCTACGTGGTACAGCGTGCAGCGGCGCCTGCGCATTTCAGGCGTCCCGCGCTCTGCTGTGAGATGGAAGAGGGCTTGACACCCAGCGGTTTAGGGCGGTCTGCGAGCCTCTGGCGCGCGTCTCGGCTGAGAGAGCGGTTGTTGTTGCTGGCGTAGTTGAGCTCTGCGCTGTTTTTTCCAGCTGGTCATGCAAATTCTGAACATAGTCAGCTGATGAAGAGTCTCTGTTTAACCTTGTGAGGGAGTGCAGAGGCAAATAATTCATTGTAGATGGCCACCTGCAAGCCTCTTGCTGCCGGGATCCTGTATGGTGCAGCTAATGTACATTCTACCCAAGGGTTGGCTTCCGGTCTGGTACAGGGCATATACCCATGGCGGGCAAGGAAGCTGACTTTTGAAATGTGTGTAGCTTTCATACTCTCTCTCCAGTACACTTTTCTAGAGCGTCTGCTTCCTGTCAGGCACCATAATAGATACTTTGCAGGAGCCAGAAATCAGTGGTACTACACGTGGGTCCTTTGTGTGGGACACTCACAGTCCAGGTGGGTATTGGTAGTTACATGGGAGTTGTGAATGGTTGTAAACAGAAATACATACCTCTAATAGTATCCTCTCTAGGTATGTGCTGTTACAGATGCACAGAAGCAAGGAGTGAAATGTGAATTTGGGGAGAGATTGATTTTTTGTCTTAGGAGATCAAGAAAGACATCTTGAAGGAGGTGTTAATTTGAATCAGTAGAACTTGGTCAGACGAAGAAGTCAGATTTCATATAGGATGAGCAAAACCAGTAAATTGGAAAAGTATAGGGCTTGTTGAGGGATGGTGTAGCAAGTGGTATAATGAGTAGCTGGAGATGGGATTTGAAGGGGCCCTGGTAAGGACCAGGTTTCTCAGCTTGTATACTCGGATTCAAAATGTGGTAAGCTCTTATGAACAGAATGTCGTCTTAATCTGTCAGTTGGATTGACTTGATCTGCAACAAAAGCTTGAAAGTATCTGTAATTCTTTCTTCTTCCACATCTTACATTTAAATTTGTCAGCAAATCATAGTAGGCTCTACCTTCAAAACATAGCCAGACTGACCACTTCTAATTACCTCCAAGGTTTTCACCAGGGCTAGTAGCCCTTTATGTCTCCCCAGGGGTGAGTAACTTTTCTCATTTCACTTGAGTTCTGCAGTATGCAACCCGCATGGTTGTACATTGTGGCCCCTGATTACTGCCATAGCTTCTTAACCCACCGAGAGTTATCATATTAAAATATAATTCTGATCATGGTATCCTTCTGCTGAAACCTCTTAATGCATTCAAATGTTATGTGCCTACTGTGTACAGGGCACTGCTAGGTATTGGGATACAGTGGTAAATGAAACAGACAAAATCCCCTGGTCTCATATTTTACGTTCTAATAGGACTAAAAGACAAATAAGATAAATAAGCACAATACATGTAATGTTATAATGTAAGTTGCCAAGGAAGAAAAAATTGAAGTAGGGAAAGGGGATACAAAATGTCAGGGTGGGATTGATATGGCGGCCAGGGGATGTCTTAGTGAGTAAACATTTGACTAAAAGACTAAGTGAGAGGATGAGCCCTGTGGATAGTGAGGGGAAGAATGTTCCAGGTAGAGGGAAAAGTACAGGCAAAGGTCCTGAAGCAGGAGCTTGCCTGTCATGTTCCAAAGACAGCAAGAAGGCCTTTGTGACTGAGGTGCTATGAACAAGGGTGGTGAGATCTGAGAGGCATGGAGACCCAGATCATGTAGGGCCTTGTAGACAGTCTATACTGTTTTTGGCTTTTATTTTGAGCAAGAATTTGGTGCAAGAGTGACATGGTCTGATTCCTTTATTTCTGCACCTTCACCCTTTTCCTGCATTTTTAATTTTTCTCAATTACAGTTTATTTTCAATATTATTTTGAATTGATTTCAGGTGTACAGCATAGTGGTTAGACAATCATACTTTACAAAGTATTCCCTCCAATATTTCCAGTGCCCACCTGCCAGTACACATAGTTATTCCAGTATTATTAACTATATTCCCTCTGCTGCACTTTACATCCCCATGAGCACATTTCTTTCAAATGAAGATGATACTATTGTTTATATTTTCTGTAGGTGTTAGATAGGACCAGGGTCTCAAAGTCTGGGACATTTTTAGTAAATGCTATTCTTGCTAAATGTTAAAATGTAGCATAGTATTGTGCAGACCAACTGGAAGCAGGATGAGCTTGACAAGAGCCCAATGTGGTAAGTGAAGCCCACTGCAAAGGAGAAATCAGCATGTAATGACCAAGTAGTATACATAAGCAATGGCTAACCCTCCTTTCAGTGAGACAGCTTTGGATATGAATCTTCTGTCTCCTTTACTTGCTGCAAGTAAATAAAACTACCTTGCAACAACCATGTTTCATACTTGACTAGAATGTCTCAAGCAATGAACCCCTTAAGTCTGGTAACCTAGGCAGCTGGAGAGATCTGTGTGACATGAAATACTTTTGTATGGGTTCCCATTTAATCTTTTGCTTGTTTATATAATACAGAACACATAACTCCTCTTTGCCACCACCCAGCATTAATTAACCATTGTGTGTGCCAGTTTGAACTCTGACATCACAATTTCATTCTATGCAAGCTTGCCCTATCTGATAATGTTGCCTTGCTTGCTCTGTGCTTCAGTGGGTCCTACTTGCACACTGGCCTTTTCATGCTGCTTTTCAATTTGCTATAATAACGAGTTACCTTAATTGTAATTTATATAACTAAATAGGAGCACCCTTTTCCCCTGCCTCATTTAGTTGATTAGTTGAACACAGAACAGAGACAACATTAAATTCTGGATTTACACACAAGTTGGAATGAAAAGGGTGATGTGGAAAATTATAGCTTGCAAGTATAATTATACAAAGCTTCTTCCAAAGTATTTTTCTGGCCTTGAATTCATTTTATCTTCATTGTCCCTGTAAAGTAGGTAGGGTGAGTATGAGGAGAAGATTGGGTGCTAAATTTTTAGGCCAAAGACAGATATTAACAAAAATTATTTACTAACTGAGAATCTTTGGCACATCAATAAACTGCTCTGAGATTCGCTTTCCTCATCTGTTAAATGAGAATATCATATTTTGCTGTGTATAATGTGCACTTTTTTGCCCAAATTTTTGAGGGAAAAATAAAGATGTGCATTATACAGGGGTAATGCTAATTCCATACTATAAGTGTTTTTAATCCTTTTATTTATGCTTATGCATTAAAAGTAACTCTAGAAAGCAATAATGATATCTGTATGCAAAATAATACCCTGGAATGTGATCATCGGTTTTGTTTCTAAATATAAATAAATAAATCATTGAATTAAAAAGTTAAAACAACTGGAGGGTAGGAGCATAAGGGGACTAAATGGTAATGGAAAAATATAATAAAGATTATATAAAAATAAAAAAATTAAAAATCAAAAGGCTTTTTTTCCTGAAAGTTTGGGCCAAAAACATAGGTGCACATTACACACTGGAGTGCATTATACACAGCAAAATACGGTAATATCTGTGCAGCCCACCTGACAGGGTTGTTGTGAGGGTCAAACGGAATGTATGTGAAAGATTTGTAAGAGGTGAAGCACTGTATTCTCTAAAAAAAGAAAAAAATAGTAGCAGAGGACCCTAGACATATGGTGAAGGTGGAGTCAGGGTTGGCTGACGATGGCTTGGCTGTGGGGTGTGTGAGAAGGAAAGGAGACAAGAATGAAGAGGATGTAAAGGAGCAGATGCTAAGGGCCATAACACAAGCTCAGTCTGGACAGGTGACATTTGCAACACCTATTCAACATTTAAGTGGAGATGTTGGATGGGCAATTGGATATATAAGCCTGGAGTTCAGGGGAGAAGCCTGGTTGGAAATAAACATTTGGGAATTGGTAGGATGTTGATCATATTTAATGCTATGAGAGCTTGCCATGGTAGTGAGAAGAGGCCAAGATTGCAGCCCTGAAACTTCATCATTTAGTGGTCTGACCTGAATTCAGTAGGCAAGCCCTGTTCTCCTAAAGATGGAATTCCTACTTACTCTGGCAATTGTAATTTTGGGAGCTCTGGTAACACTGTCTCCCAGTTATTTGTAACTATATATATATAGTTACAAATTGGCCTCGCTGGTATGGCTCAGTGGATTGAGCACCAGCCTGTGAACCAAAGGGTTACTGGTTCAATTCCCAGTCAGGCCCCATTCCTGGGATACAGGTCAGGTCCCCAGTAAAGGGTGTATGAGAGGCAACCACACATTGATGTTTCTGTCCCTCTCTTTCTCCTTCCCTTCTCTTTCTAAGAGTAAATAAATAAAATCTTTAAATAAATAAATAAATAAACACAGACACAGACTAATTTTTATTTAGAATCCATAACTTTGCTTAGATTAACCTGTAAACCCACTTAGTTCACCCTAAATGTCATAAGATAGGAGTGTCCAACCTTTTGGCATCTCTGGGCCACAGTGGAAGAAGAGTTGTCTTGGGCCACACATTACATACACAAACACTTAACGAAAATTGATGGGAAAAAAAAAAGATCTGTGCTAAATTTTTGATATCTGCCATCACAGATAGGCAAAAAAGTCCTCATCTTCATAACCCTAATTATGCAGCAGCCCTTTCAATAATCTTTTAAAATAACCAAGCAAGTCCCAAGTTTGTGATCACTAATATAGAAAATGTATATCTCTAGATAATAAAACTTAGTATAAAACTAAGTAATGTTGTAAGTACATTTACAATTTTGTGTCGGACCGAATTCATAGCCATACTTGGCCACAAACAGCCCACAGGCACGGGCCATGGGTTGGACACCCCTGTAAGGTTTGTGTGACTATTATCTTGTAATTTTCAAAGCATCTAACAGAAAGGCTTAGTAGTTAAACTTTGTTCTGTATGTACACCACCCCTGACATTGAAGATTGCCAGAGTGGTTTGTAAGAATAAGCCCAGGGTGACTTGTAAGACCAGGGGGCTGATCCAACTTAGACTGCCTGAAGCCAGCCAAAGTAGCCTGGAGGACCCTCTACTGACCTCCTCCTGAACTATTCTTATTATACCCTCATTTTAAACTAACATCTCCTACCATTTTTTAATATGTGACATATGTATAGTCATGTTTTCCAACTGTGCATGCACAGGAATGTCCCCACCTACATGGGGGATGATGATTCTCACCCTGAAGTATATGCATGGTTTCCCTGAATAAAGATGAATTATTCATGGATGTGCCACTTTGAGAGTGAACCCCTGGTGTGTCCTTGCTTGCTAGCTGGAAATAAAACTTGTTGCTTCTCATAAAATCACCTCAGAGTTTACTTTTGGCTAGCAACTGTAGAGGACGAGGTTCAGTCCAGTAACAAACCAAAAAGTAGAGAGGATAGGGCCCATGTTCCTGTTATCATTATAAGATCTGCAGTGTGGCATTCTCAGAATGTGGAACAAATGTAAGAATTAATAATAATGATCTGAGAAAGAACCTGCTTTCAGTGGGTTTTAGCCAATATTGTTTTGGCTGCACGTAACAGAAACTCAAAGCTGCTTAAATCCACATGGAGAATAAAGACTTTGCATACTACACAGAGCTAAAGGATAGGAGAGCACCACAGCCTCATATGCAAATCTGCCTGTCAACCTATGGTTGGCATCAATTCAACACCAACAGGAATCTCCAGTTTGGGATGGTGTGAAGAAAAATTTTATTCAGTGCAAGCAGCTCAATTGTGATATAGCATGGCTATGAGAACAGCACCGCTGTGAGAACAGCTTAATGGTATTACAGCTCAATTATGAAACAGCACAGCTGTTAGGAGGCACTGGAATGAGGCAGCCCTGGGGCCAGCCCCTCTTCAGCTAGATAGCTCTGCCTGCTCTGCTCCACTTAGACATCTCTAGGGTTTCAGCTCCAGCACAGAGACAAGAGTTTTCTGTGGAAAGGGAAAGTATACTTCTAGAGCCAGAGCGGAGCTGACTTTAATATAGGCAGAAGTCCCTGCCCTTGGCCCCTGATTGGTCTGTCCTCATGCAAATGAGGACTCCAAATCCTCATAACTTGATTGGTCCAAAAGGCATGGTGCTGATTTGTCAGAATGAAGCTGCTCTGATTGGATGGTGAAGATGCTGATGGAGATATAGCTGTGCAGTTCTAATTGGATGGGGAAAGCCTCAGTCCTATTGATTAAAGTAGAATTCCAGGAACTCCTATCTAGACTTACTCCTGAGTAAGGTCTGACTCAGATGGCAGAAACAGTACAAGCAGTCAGTTCAGTGCAGAGGCAAGTAGTTCAGTGCAGGCTTCTCCCTGAAGTGCAGTTTGCATGAGGGGCCCCTGTGTAGAAATGGCTGATAGGCTCTGTTTTTTAAATTTGAGCCTAGTTAGCCACCAGGAGCCCTTCTTAGTAGGCATTTTCTTTCTAAGGATCCACATGCTGAAGGATACTCTGTTGCCTTTCTCTCTCTCTCTCTCCACCTCCAACTCCATTCCTTTCTGCATGTGTACCTGGCTCTTCTTTCTCTACAGATTGGCTTTCTCCATCTCTCTGTGGCATTAGGCCCAGTGTAGCATAACTGCTCCCTTTCTCCACATGTTCCTTCCCCACAGAGGCTGATCTGCATTCTTTCTCAGTCAGTGCCAGGGGACAGAGTGATGGAGTCATCTTCGGTCACGTGTCTCTCCCCGACTCAGTACATCATGGTTGAGGGGAGTTCTCACTGTGCAACTACAGCTGCAGAGGCCAAATCATGGGGGTGAAAGGCAGGTCTGAGAATAGGGATAAAGTGATCAGGACAGACATACAAAAGATGACCACTGCAGAGAGTGTTTGTGAAGTATTCCCTGGAGAGAACTGGCCATCTCCTAAATCTAATCTGGTGACTAGAGTGCCTCAGACTAATCCAAATGTCAGCATTAGGTTTGCCAAATTAGAGTCTCTTAAATATAGGTACACAAGAGTCATTGCTGTATTTATGATAAAATGGTGGTGAGAACAATGTCTACTATATCATTTGATGTCCCTATATAATGATTTTAGACTTTTGTTCCATAATAGTTATTTTTCTAAGGAATAACAGGCATCTTTTTGAATGAGGACCTTAAAACTTGTCAGAGTGCTCTTTTGCAGGGCCTCAAGGAAGCTCCCATTAACTGTGCAGTTAGCAGGCATAGCTAAATTGAGCTGGAACTTTTAGGCAACACTATATATAATAAGCAATCAGAAGGGAGATAGCCAAAGGATAATATGTATCTATCTGGTGAGGAATCTGGTGAGTCTGAGATGCCCATGGTGTCCAGACAGTTAGCAACGGTGATCTGGGTAGGCTTAAGATAGTAAGTGAAAATTGTTTGTATTGAGTTCAAGCATAACTTAGCTGCCTAGTAACATTGCCTTCTAAAACACTAGGCTGACCAAATGAAACAGCTAAGTATAATAGAGGTTGCCAGTTTTTAGGCTTTGGGGTCTCACCTTAGCTGGTCTTAAGGTCCTCAGTTTGGGGTTCCTATATGGTATGGTTCCTGCCTAAACCCAGATTGCCCACCCCAGTGGGACAGGGCCTTCCCTTCCCACTTGGTTGTGCCAAGGCCCATTCAGACTTCCTGTCCAGAAATAAGTAACTTCTCTTTCATGCCTAAGACCTGCCTTCTGAGTTACTTGTTTCTTGATGATGCCCCACCTTTTTCAAGGATGTCAGTACTGGCAATGTCTTTCCCTTGCAGGGGACACCTTGACCCTGACCCACAGGAATAAACCCAGCTATGTCATCTGTAAGATAGTCCTGTCCAAATGCAGCAATGGAGCCCAGCATCAGGGCACGGATGCACACTGTATTTTCGGTTAGGGGGTGCTCACAGGTTACAATGGGTTATGCATTGAAAATTGAAAGGTGGTGCGCCCGAGAGCAAATGCAAGTATTCTCAGTGAAGTTTATTCCAGATTACAATTGACATGGGAGAATTTTGATTTTGCTACAGTGTCTTATAAATCTGGTCACTGGGAGTCGAGACCCCCTGTGTCAAGTCTCCCTGGGACAGCTCATTGAATTCAAAACTAAGGAGACTGTCTCCCAAACCCCACAATTCCTCTGCCATTCTCTGGCACCTACTTCCCACAGTCATTTCTGATTCTAAACCAACAGGCAAATGAGGGGTATTTCAAGTTTGAGAATTTAATATTTACAGAGAATGAAGCCCAGCTCAAGGCATTAAGATGGCAAAGAACCCTGAAGAGTATGTGGGAATCCCACAGCCTATAGTACTGTGTTTGGAGTGAAAATAGCAATGTTTTTAAGAAACTTAAAAAAAGAAGAAAAAGATTTACAGGTCTACCATTCTGCATATGAGACATTGTGAATAGTGCATTCATTATTCAAGGGGCTGAGCTTTGGTGCACTTTATTTTGACTCCAGCACTTTTGGATATTGCTGACTATAAGGAAAATAAAATTCAAAGAAGCCCTCTATTTGGAGATGATATTGAAGCATTCTCTACCACAAGTATTGAACATAAGAGATAGAAAGAGCTTTAATTATAGACAACTGGATTTGAAATCACCCAGTGGTGGTGACCTCAGACTCCAGTTCTGGTGAGAGAAAGTGAAGATGTGTGTGCTCAGCCAGCTGGTCTGTGCTTGGGTGGGGTGGAGGTCACCCAGTTAAAGAATCTGAGTCCAGCATGGGCATGATAGGCAGTGACCTTCCATGGAGGACCAGTCTGGATAGGGTGGGGATCTCTGAGCACACAGATTATACCCATTTAGCAGAGACTCACTGTGTGCTTCCTTGGCGCCAGGTTTCTTCTAGGCATGGGAGATTCTGTGAAGAACAAGATGGACAAGGCATCTGGACTCACCAAGCTTATGACCTAGAAAGAGAAGATAAAGTAATGAAATAAGATATTAATTTTGGATTGAAGAATGATCTTAAAGAGTACCACCTCTGTGTCTTGCACAGGGGGTTGAGGACAGGCTTTGTGAAGTCTAAAAGCTCAGAAGAACTCAGTCATCTAGAGTGAGGAAGAGCAGGAACCAGGGCCTGAGGCAGGAAAGAGCTTTGCGTACACAAGAAACTTCCAGAAGGTCAGTGTGGCTACAATGTAGTGAGCCCAGGGGAGTGCAGTACTAGACAAGGTTAGGAAGGGAGGCAGAGGCCATTCCAACAGGTAAGGGAAGGAGGCTTTTAGGTAAGGGAGTCACATAACTCGACTGCAGTGCTGGCAATGGAGTATGGAGAGTAGGAGCCAAAGGGGAAGCAGGAGCCTACTGCCTGATCCAGGAAAGATCACATAAACCAAGAGATCCTGTTTGTTTTCCTTTTGCGAGTATTAAACAGATTAAACCTCATTTGCTTCCTTCAGTGAACTTGCGGTGGTCGGCTAGTTAATGAGCTTATTACAGACCTGTCAGCCAAGTTAGGTTTGGGTGAAGACAGCAAAAGGGCAGGACAGGAGCTGCCTCCAGGCAGAAGCACAGCAGAGGCTAGGAAGGTTCACCAAGAAAAGGGCAATCTCTCTCTGGCTATGGTTGCCTTGCTCAGCTCCTTCCCAGGCTCCCTTTCTTCTCTGAGGCCAGGAGGAGTCATAACGAGTGACTAGGACGGGGGGCAACCAAGCCACACCATAATCAACAGTTAATAATAAACAAGTATTTATGGTGTTAAGTAACCTTAAGGAGACACTAGGTATACATTGCCTTGTTGCAATAAGGTTGATTGAACCTTGAAAGGGGGTGGTAAGGTGGTGGGAGAGACTGTGTGTGTGTGTGTGTGTGTGTGTATGTGTTTTCATTTAGGTTGATTAAAGCATGCTCATTTTATAACATAACTCCAGTCCCCATGCAGTAATGAGTTATGGATGAACCCAGCCTCAGAGCCAGGCCCTGTGTTTGGTGGGGCTGGAGTGAGAGGTGAGGAGCGAAGTCAAATGATACATGATACGGGGCTGGAAAAGCTGTCTGAGGAGGCATGTGGGGAAACTGAGTCTGAAAGTTGTTGTCCTGGGTCACACAGATTGATGATTTGCTGGGTATGAGGAACACAGAGGCTCATGGAGTTGGATCCCTGAGAGGGTAGGCCTGTGAGTCCCTGAGTCCCGAGTGGTTGCTGCACAGCTTGGTTTGAGGATCACTGGTCTGGTCCACCCTCCTCATGCATAAATGGGTGATGACTTGTCCAGGGTTGCCCAATGAGTTGGTGGCACAGCCAGAACCAGAACCCAGGTTTCTAGATGTTCCATCCTCCTGACTCTTTACATCACATGAGGCTGCAGCTTGAAAGGAAGGTGCAGGAAGGCCTGCCTAATCAGACCTGGGTCAAATAGATAGGGCTCAGTTTGACTTTCACAGCCTGCAAGAAAAATGGCCCCTCCTGCCTAAACCTCTGAGGGCAATAAGGCAATACTGAGAGTGCATTTTGTGTTTCAGAATTCGCCAGGAGGAGGCTGTTCATTCCACCTCGTATAGCAACAATGCTGACTGCCTGCCTCTCTCGACCCCTGTCAAAGCTCCCAGGGAAAACCCTGAGTTTCCCTAACAGAGAAAATGGAATAAGGTAAGAAACCGAATGGTGGAGTTGGCCTCAAGGGACACACTTTCTGGGCAAGGCAGAGCTCTTCACACAAGGATAACAGGTGGTCCTAAAGCCTGACTCTCAACAATGTCTCAGTCCCTGCCATGACTGGAAAAGGAAACTCAAAGGTGTCCTCAGAAGACAGAGACCCACACAGGGCACAGAAGAATATCTTTCATCAGATTTTTAAACTTTTTATTTTGAGATAACTACACTGATTCAAAAGTTGCCGAAATAGTAAAAGGGTTTCTGTATCTTCCTTACCTAACTTCCCCAAATGTCTTACAAATATCTTACAAAACCATAGTGCAGTCATGAAAAGCAGGAAATTACCATGATATGCTATTAACGCACCTACACACTTGAGTCAAATGTCAAATGGTCCACTAACGGACGTTTACTGGTCCAGGATACAAACCAGGGTCCCACAGTGCACTTAGTTGTTTTGTCTCCTTACTCTCTTCCTATTAAGGGACAGTTCCTGAGTCTTTGTTGTTTTTGAACTTGACCTTTGGAAGAAAGTCTCTCAATGTGCGTTTGTGTGATGTCCTCCTGTTTAGATTTAGGTATTCATGTTTAGGAAGTGCCGCCCACGTGCGGTGGTGTCTTTTCAGTGCACTGCACTGTGAGGCCCAGGCTTTTCTGTCTGATGTGTGCCACTGCTTTGATCACCTGGGTAACTGCTCTTCTCAAACTTTACACGTGAAGCCAGGTAACTAAAATGTCCTGAGACTTTACTGAACTGCTTGTGTGATTTAGAGAAAGATAAGTACAAATTAAACAATCAGTTCTTCTTTGAGAGCTCTAGGGTTGCCTTTTCCAAGGGGATTCGGTGCACTCTGCTACCTCATTTTCCTCTGTCACAGCCAGAGCAAGAAAAAATAATACCTTTTTCTTTTATGTTTAAGAGCAGTGAAATTAAGTGTTAGGTTAAATTCAAAGTCCCAGCAGCTAGAAAATTGATAGTATTTTCTATGCCAATTAATATGTTGAGAAAAGCATGCATTTAGGCTTATACGAACATTCACTTAAAAGCATTTCCTCAGGACACAGCAGCTTGGTTGGAGGTGGGGCTTCAACTATCAGAGGACACCATGTGACAAGAGTTAAAATGGCCCTTCCAGTTAAAATGACATCCTGTCATCTCTGAAGGGGGAACATAGCCTGGCTCTACTGAAAAGCTTTTGAGGAGGGGAATTACTGCAATTTTTTTTTTCAGTGAGTGATTCATAGAGATGGCAAAATCCTGGTGGAAAAATGGAGACAACTGTATTTGAACAATAAAAAAAATGATTTTAAAAAAAGAAATGGCAAAATCCTGTCTCAAATGTGACTTTGAGAGGTTTCTGGAGATTATTTTTTATAAAGGAGAAAATAGTCCCAAAGGAAATTAAATACTTTTACAAAGGTTTTATCCTCAGATTAAAGGGGAATGAGGTATTGGTCAAGCTTCTGGCTCATTTCAGGGTAAAGAAAGACTGTCATGGGGAGATTCTGAATCTTCAGGAAGGACTGTAGAAATAACTGGTTAGGCTGAAGGGGCTGGGCACAGGGCAATCAGGGGGCAGAGCTGAGTCAGAGGGCATTAGCTGTCCTCAGGGCAAATGTATCAGCAGAGGCCTAGGAGGGAGGCCCAGGTGGGTGAGGAGGATGGAAGGGGTCACTGTGCCTGCATCAGACAGAAGGACTGTGGGTGGGGAAAAACTATGGCCTGGTCATTTTGCTTGAATCTCAGTTGGCAAGGGCCTCATAATTCTGTCCCCACCTGTGGGTGGGTCCTGTGATAGCATCCTTAACAACTGACCTTACAGCTCTGTATCTCCAGTTATGGGGCAAACAGTACAGTACCTCTCACAGCAGACCTCCTGCCTTCGGATAGAGCTCTCGTAAAGTCCTTCTTCGTATCAAACAGGAAGTATTTCTCCTATAAATTCCAACCCTTGTTCCTGGGTCTGCCCTCTCTATTCATGCTGAACAAGTTAACGTTTATCCCTAGGGACACCCTGCCACTTCAGCCCTATCCCCCACTGTTCTGACTTCTCATTCGCCTACATGTTTTTTCGTTGCTCATCTTCCATGGTTTCCCCATTCAGTATCCAGGTCTCCCACCTGAATGTGTCCTTTCGGCCTGAGCACCTTTTTGAGATGTGACACCCTGAGGAGAGCACCACCCCCCTTCCCATGTGTGTCTGCCTCAGGGCAGTGGTCACCCCAGTACACACCATCTGTCCAGATGAAACCCTACCCAGGAGTGTCTAGGTGTGGTCCCAGCCCTGACACCTGAAACCTGCTCTTCTTACTGGCTCTGCATAGTGGGCAAACTTTAGATACAACTTAGCAATATAAAGAAACAAATTTTTGATGCATACAACAATCTCAATGAATCTCCAGGAATAATGTTGAGTGAAAAAAAGCAATCCCAAGAACATATTTGCCGATACCTCTGGTAAGGGATTAATATCCAAAATTAATAAAGAACATATAAAACTCAACACCAAAAAAAACAATTCAATTAAAAAATGGGCAAAGGGCCTGAATAGACACATCTCCAAGGAGGACATACAGATGGCTTATAGGCATATGAAAAGATGCTCAGCATCACTAATCATCAGAGAAATGTGGATTAAAACCACAATGAGATATCACCTCACACCTGTCAGAATGGCCATCATCAATAAATCAACAAACAGTAAGTGCTGGCTAGAATGTGGAGAAAAGGGAACACTTTTGCACTATTGGTGGGAATGGGGGGTTTTGCAGCCACTGTGCAAAGCAGTATGGAGTTACTTCAAAAAATTAAAAATGGAGCTGCCTTATGATCCAGTGATCTCACTTCTGGGTATTTATCTGAAGAAACCCAAAACACTAATTCAAAAGAATATAAGCAACCCTTTGCTCATTGCAGCATTATTCATGCTTCTTTTTTTAATTTATTTTTATTTTTTATTTTAATGATTGTTCAAGTACAGTTTTCTTCCTTTTACTCCCAGTCAAGCCCACCCACCCCCCTTCCATCTTCCCTCCCATTACCACCCTCCCCCTAGTTTTTATTCATGTGACTTTTAACTTTGTTCCTGTAAACCCTTCCCCTTTTCCCCTGAAATTCCCTCTTCTCTCTCCTCTGGTCACTTTCTGTCTGTCCTCTAATGCAGTGTCTTTGACTATATTTTGCTTGTTTCTTTGTTTTGTTGTTTAGGTTCCTGTTAAAGGTGAAATCATATGGTATTTATCTTTCACTGCCTGGCTTATTTCACTTAACATAATGCTTTCCAATTGCATCCATGATGTTGCAAAGGGTAGGGACTCCTTCTTTCTTTCTGCTGCATAGGATTCCATTGTGTAAATGTACCATAGTTTTTTGATCCATTCATTTACTGATGGGCATCTAGTTTGCTTCCAGCACTTAGCTATTGTAAATTGTGTTCATTGCAGCATTATTTACAGTAGCCAAGATTTGGTAGCAGCCCAAGTGCCCAGCAGTAGATGAATGGATAAAAACTCTGTGGTACATGTATACAATGGACTATTACCCAGCTGTAAAAATGGAAATCTTACCTTTTGCAACAGCATGGGTAGACCTGGAAAACATTATGCTAAGTGAAATAAGCCAGTCAGAGAAAGACAAATACCATATGATTTCACTTATATGTGGAATCTAATGAACAAAATAAATTAACAAATAAAATAGAGACAGACTCATAGATACAGAGAACAGACTGATGGCTGTTGAGGTGAGTATCTTGGGGGCTGGGTGAACAGGGGAAGGAAATAAGGAAAAACCAAACCTCACAACCTCATAAACTTTATAGACAGACAACAGTATGGTGATCCAGTGGGAAAGGGGGGAGGAAGGAGGTAGAAGAGAGTAAGAGGGGGATAAATGGTGATGGAAGGAGACTTGACTTTGGGTGAACACACAATACAATATGCAGATGGTGTGTCATAGAATTGTACACCCGAAATCTATATAATTTTATTAATATCACTCCAATAAATTCCATTTAAAATTTTTTAAAAAGCAAAAAGCAATCCCTAAAGGTTGTATAGTGTAAAATTCCATTTATATAACATTCTTAAAATGACAAAATTATAGAAGTAGAGAACAGATTAGGGTTAAAGAGGATGTGGGGTGGGAGGGAGGATGGGTGTGACTATAAAAGGGTAACCTGAGGAATCCTTGTGGTGACGGAAATGCTCTATTTTTACTGCATCAATGTCAGTATCCCGGTTGTGGTGTCATACATAGTTTTGCAAGATACTAACATGAGGGGAAATTGGGTAAAAGGTATAGGGTATCTCTCGATACTAATTCTTAACTGCATGTAAGTCTACAATTATTTCAAAATAAAATGTTAAATTAAACAAACTATCATAAAGCAACATAAAACCCAAAGGATAAATCATGGAATTTTCAAAAGGTTTTGTTAACAAAGCTGTATCACCTGAATGTTCTTCCTACACAGTGACAAAAGTGGTCACTGCAACCAATGTCCCACTTTCTACCAGCCTAGCAGCCCTGGAGGAAAGAGGACCTCTTCCTCAGTGGTACCAGCAGGCTGTCCCCAGGGGCTCAGTGTGGGGAGACAGTCAGTACTGCTCACTGGTGGCTGAGGGTATTCTGAGTTGCTTCTGCCCCAGGAACAAGGTCTAGGTGTGACCTCAGCCTGTGCTCATGGCTTCCTTTTCTCTTGCAGGTGCACACTGCAGTTTTATTCTGCCTCCTTCGTCCCTGTGGGTCACCGTACTTATGCCGATGCAGTGAACCCAGTGAGTGGCAACCCAGCTACCTGGGAACCAGTCAAGTGGTCAGAGCTCCCAGGCCCTGAGCCACCTTCAGAGCAGGGCTTTAGAGCTTCCAGGACACTCAGAGCCCCTTTCTCGCATTCTTCACCCCCACCCCGCCCCCCACAAACCTCCCATCAAATGAGTTTTAGAAGTTAGGAGTTCAGACTCTAGAATCCCTCAGGCCTGGTTTTAGTTTCTCTTCTATTACTTAGTATGTTGGGCATTTAAAAACTATTTTTTTCCTCACTCATAACATGGTATAATAATCATAATTACTATATGGAGTTATTATGAGAATTAAGAATAATGCATGCACAGTGCCGTGTATGTGGTAAGTGATGATGAAGATGACAGTGATGGTGATACAGGTGATTGCAGATGACAAAACCGAGGCCCAGGAAGGGGAAGTAACTTCCCAAGCAACATTATTAGCTGGCGTCAGAGTCTGGGTTAGAACCCACTCTCCCGATTCTGAGTCAAAGCTTTTCCCACCAAACTATGATGCTTCTCCAGACAGAAACAGCCAGGCAGTGAGGGCCAGGCCTAGTCCACTCAGGAAGCACTAGTTGTTATTGCCCAGAGGAAGCTTGGCCACTTTCCCCTCAGGATCCTAGTTCCTAACATGGGGCCTAATCTTCTCAAATAGGTTGGCAGCAAAGCTGTCCTGGTCACTGGCTGTGACTCTGGATTTGGGTTCTCCTTGGCCAAGCATCTGCATTCAAAAGGCTTCCTTGTGTTTGCTGGCTGCTTGATGAAGGTAAGAGATGGGTCATCTTCATCACCATTGTCCTTCACACATAGTCAATGTTTTGTAGGGATCTTTTATTGCAGTAAAATACACATAACATAAAATTTACCATCTTAACCATTTTTAAGTGTACTGCTCAGTGGTATTAAATATATTTACATTGTCTAAGCATCTCACATAAGTAGAATCATACAGTACTTGTCTTTTTGTGACTGGCTTATTTCACTTACCATAATGTCTTTAAGATTTGTCCATGTTGTAGCAATTTACAGAATTTCTTTTTTCAAGGCTGAATAATATTGCATTGTATGTATATAATACATTTTACTTATCCATTCATCTATTGATGGATACTTGGGTTGCTTCCATGTTTTAGCTACTGTGAATAATGCTGCTATGAACATAGGTATACAAATATGTCTTCAAGACCCTGCTTTCATTTCTTTTGGGTATATACCCAGATGTAGAATTGTCAATCATATGGTAATTTTATTTTAATTTTTGAGTCCAACTGTCTTCCCCAGCAGCTGTATCATGTTACCTTACCACCAACAATGTACAAGGGTTCTAATTTCTCCACATCCTCGCCAATACTTGTTTTCTGTTTTTTGATAGTGGTCATCCTAATGGGTATGGTCCCAATACCCATGGTATCTTACAGATTTGATTTACATTTCCCTAATGATTAGTGATGTTGAGCATCTTTTCATGTGTTCATTGGTCATTCATATACCTTCTTTGGAGAAATGTCAATTCAAGCCCTTTGCCAATTTTTGAATTGGGTTGGTTTTTTGTTGTTGTTGAGTTTTAGGGGTTCTCTATATACTCTGGATATTTGTCCCTTACAAGTTGTATGATTTACAAACATTTTCTCCCATTTTGTGGGTTATCATTTTACTCTGTAGGTAGTATCTTTTGATATTCAAAATTTAAAATTTTTATTAAGTCCAATTTGCCTATTTTTCTTTTATTTCCTATGCTTTTGGTGTCATCCGCAAGAAATCATTGCCAAATCCAATGTCATGCAGCTTTTGTACCGTTTTCTTCTAAGAGTTTTACTGTTTTGGTTCATATATTTAGTTCCTCAATCCATTTTGTGTTTCTGTATGTGGTACTAGGTAAGGGTCCAGCCTCATTCTTTTGCATGTTGATATCCAGTTTTCCCAGCACATTTTCTGAAAAGACTGTCCTTTCCCCCACTGAATGGTCCTGGAACCCTTGTCAGTGGAATTTAGGGTGCATGAAGGGGAATATTGGGGCATGAGGCTGTGAAAGTATTTAGGGGACAGTTTCCCCAATTTAGAGATCATTACCACAGTTCACTTTTAGAACATTTCTATTTCTCAAAAATTTCCGTCTTGAGCATTTGCACAACTACCATGCCTTCCTCTTGTCCTAAATAGCCACTTTTTTCTATCTCTTTAGATTTGTCTTTTCTGGACTATTCATATGAATGGAATCATATAATGTACAGGCTTTTGTGCCAAACACCTTTCACTTAGCATAATGTTTATGAAACTCATCCATGTTGCAGAGTGTATAGGTAGTTTGTTCCTTTATATTGCTGTATAATGTCCTGTTGTATGGATATATTACATTTTAAAAGTTCATTCATTTTTAATATATGTTTGGATTTTGGAACATTGAGAATAATGCTGCTATGAGCATTCACATACATTTTTCCATGTAGATATGTTTCTGCCTGTTTCCTTTTAGTGGAATTTAAAAACCAACATCTGAGCATTAAGTGTGCTCATTGCTAATGGGGCATTTCTGCTCTTTGTCCCTCTCAGTGGACAGAAATGGAAGATGTATAAATAATCACACACACATACACGTACATATATATATACATATCTACATATTATATCTATTTATCTCCTATCTCCATTTCCTATAAATATCACACACACTTAATTTATGAGATTACACTGACCTCCTATTTCACTTCAACACAACAGCATTCTTTTTTGCTTCCCTCATTCCATATTTGTTTCTTTTTTCTCCTGTAGCTAGAACCCTGATTCCCAACTGTATCAATACATTTACTCACTTGATTAATCCTATGACATTTACACAATAGCTTCAGAATTGCTACATTCATCCCATTGCATTACAAACAGCAAACCTACTAAGTAGTTGTCTCAGATTGGATCTTTCAAGAAGCAGATACTGAAATAGGATTCGATGTGTAAGAGGTTGATTTGGGAAATGCCTGTAGTGGCTAAAGCAGAATGAGGCATGTAGAGGCAGGGAAACCCTTTAGATTGCAATGCAGGTCTGTGAAAAAAAAATTGGTAAGAAGGAGGATTACGTAGGCAGAGCTTTCAATTGTGGTCTGTGAGTCTTAGCTGGGGTGACGGGGAGTCTTCAAGCCAAGGTTACCTGTTAAAGGAGACCTGCCTCAGGCAAGAATGGCCCAGGGTACCCGCCATGCACAGCCACTGGCTGAGAGAAGCCCTGGCAAGCATAGCCGTGGCTGTGGCATCCATACTGTGGTGGTTCTGAAGGTGTGGCACCTGGAGAGCTTCCGTCAGCTGCTCCCACAGCAGATTGTCCGGAAGGAGGCATATTATGGTCACCACAGTACAGCTTAAGATTTCTTTAAAGTGTTTTTATCTGGTGACTGAAGGTATACAAAGTGTTGTATTTAAAATTTACTTGGATTAACTCTTTTTTGTCTTTATCACTATATTAGTTATTTGAAATATAGTTTGATTCATTTATTTGTATTTTGTTCCTGTTGATTTAATTTAATTTTGGAATATGTAGAATATTAACAAGGCTCTAAAGTCAACATTATTAAAAAAGGTGTGCTTTGAGCAGTGTTCCTTGCCCACCTGTCTTTGCCACTCTGTCCTTTCATTCCCCTTCTCACACAGATGTTTGCATACTGCACATAGCCTTTTACAATTAAAAAAAACTTAATATATCTTGGAAACGACTCCATATGAGTTCACAGAGATCTTTTTCACTTCTTAAAACAGCATTACAGTACTCACTGTATGGGTGGACTGTAATTTACTCTACCAGTCTTCTATATATGAACATTGTTTTTCAATATTTTGCTATTACAAATAAAGCTACAATAAATAATGTTGTACATATACATTTTTATATTATTGAGGGGCTAATGTTTAAGTTAAATTCTTAGGAATGAGATTACTCTTAGGTCAAAGGCTTAAAAAATATGTCCTCATTTTAAAAGATATTTCCAAATTTTCTATAAAAGGGGCTGTGTAATTTTATATTCCCATAAGTAATGTATGAGTATTCCTTTTTTCACAGTTTCACCAAATGAGTGTGCATCAAGCTTTTGATTTGTACTGATCTGATAGGTGAAAAATACATCTCGGTATAATTTGTATTTCTCTTATTGTTAGTCTATACCCCTGTTCTTTTTTTAATATAGGTTATTGATTATGCTATCACAGTTGTCCCATTTTCCCCCTTTTATTCCCCTCTGCCCCGCACACCCCGTTCTACCCACATTCCTCCCTTTTAGTTCATATCCATGGTTTGTACATGTAAGTTCTTTGGCTTCTACATATTCTATACTATTCTTAATCTCCCCCTGTCTATTTTCTACCTACAATTCATGCTACTTATTCTCTGTACATTTTCCCTCTCTCTACCCCTCCCACTCCCCTGTTGCTAACCCTCCATGAGACCTCCATTTCTGTGGTTCTGTTCCTGTTCTAGTTGTTTGCTTAGTTTTTTTGTTTGTTTGTTTTAGGTTTGGTTGTTAATAGCTGTGAGTTCGTTGTTAATTTACTGTTAATATTTTTTAGCTTCTCTTCCTTAGGTAAGTCCCTTTAACATTTCACATAATAAGGTCTGGGGGATGATGAACTCCTTTAACTTCACCTTGTCTGGGAAGCACTTTATCTGCCCTTCCATTCTAAATGAAAGCTTTGCTGGATAGAGCAATCTAGGAGGTAGGTCCTTGCCTTTCATGACTTGGAATACTTCTTTCCAGCCCCTTCTTCCCTGCAAGGTTTCTTTTGAGAAATCAGCAGACAGTCTTGTGGGCACTCCTTTGTAGGTAACTGTCTCCTTTTCTCTTGCTGCTTTTAGGATCCTCTCTTTATATTTAATCTTGGGTAACTTAATGATGATGTGCCTTTGTGTGTTCCTCTTTGGGTCCAACTTCTTTGGACCCATCTTCCAAACATTGTTCCAGATGCCTGGATTCTCTGAGCTTCTTGGACTTCCTGAAAGTCTTATTTCCTTTGCCAGATCGGGGAAGTTCTCCTTCACTATTTGCTCAAATAAGTTTTCAATTTCTTGGTCTTCCTTTTCTCCTTCTGCCACCCCTATTATTGAGATGTTGGAACATTTAAAGATATCCTGGAAGTTCCTAAGCCTCTCCTCATTTTTTTTTTTGAATTCTTGCTTCTTCATTCTGTTCTGGTTGGATGTTTATTTCTTCCTTCTGGTCCAAACTGTTGATTTGAGTCTTGGTTTCCTTCCCATCACTGTTGGTTCCCTATAGATTTTTCTTTATTTCACATACTGGAACCTTCATTGCTACCTGGGTCTTTTTTATGCTGTTGAAGTACACAGTCAGTTCCTGGAGCATCCTGATAACCAGTGTTTTGAACTGTGCATCTGATAGGTTGGGTATCTCTTCATTGCTTAGTTGTATTTTTTCTGGAGCTTTGAACTATTCTTTCATTTCAGCCTTTTTTTTTCTTTCTTTCTTTCTTTCTTTTTTTTTTTTTTGGTCTCAGTGAACCTGTTACCTACACCCCTATTCTGTAAAGGCATGACCCAGAAGTTACATAAATATCACCTGCTTTCTCACTTTATTGGCCAGGACTTCATCACATGGCTTTAACTGGCTGCTAGGAAGGCTGGGAAATGTAGTGGGTATTCTGAGACAATGCGTACCCTGTTTAAAGTCAGAGGTTTTACTATGGTAGAAGAAGGAAAGATGGGTATTTGGGACAACTTACTGCTTTTGCTCAGTGGTCAAGACATTTTTCTTTATTTTGAAGGTAATAAGAACACAAGGAAGGAATTTTTTAATATTAGGTTTAATATCTTAAAAACAATATCTATTCAATGTAAAAATTTCTATAATATAAAAATGTATAAATAGTAAAGTAATTTGCATTACTGTGATCTGAACATATTTCTAGATCAGAGAAGAGCTTATTTGTCCTTTTAATTTTTACTTCTTTTATGTTATGAAAGTAATACATATTTGTAATAGAATCAAACAATACAGAATAGATGACATAAAAAAGTGAAGTCTTTTCAGTTCAATTTCTTGCCTCAAAGGAATTAAAATGCATGTATGTACATTATTTGTGACTTTTGCTATTATAAACAAAGTCACATATCTTTGCATAGTTTCATTAGTAATTCTTAGGAAAAAATTCTAGATGTGAAAATGCTAGGTGGAAAGGTTTGTAGACTTTAGATTTTATTTAAATCTGCCCAGTTGTTTCCCAAAAGGCTATATCAATGACTGCTCCCTCTGACAGTGCATGAAGGAACTTGTTTTGGGAGGGATGTGGTGTGGCATGGATTTGGAGCTGGGTTCTCTGTGTAATGTAGACGTGCCAGCAGGCCTGGCAGGAGCTATGATGCCACAAAATGTTTTGTGTTTTTAAGTTCCTTTGTTCATATGTTCAGTACCTGTACCATTGTGCTGGCTTGTCCAGTGATACAAGGGGCTGAACCCGACTCCAGAATGCAGGGCAGAAGCTGCTCAGTGCTTCAGAAGAAGGAGCCTTTGAGACAGAGTCAGGGCCTTGAGTTCTCGTTCCAGTTCAGTCACTAACCCAGGAACTGGCAAACACTCCCCTGAGCCCCAGTCTACTCTTTGTTATAGTAAGAGGGTTGGATTAGGTAATCTTAGGTCATTCCACTCACTGTCGGCTTGGTGTCTACCTCTTGACTATTTCAGTGTTGTGATCTATCTTTTCCGGGAAAAAGCTAGAGAAAGCAGAAATCACTATGACTTTAAAAATGGGGAGATTAGTCTACAGCCTGGTTCTGAGATGTAAAGCCACATGACAGATTCCAGCTACCTCTGTACCCAGACACTGTGGCCATTACTTAGAGATCCCACTCCTCTCGTGCTTCAGATCTCAGTGCATCAGGCCACCTCAAGGACTTGGCTATAGCAGATGTCTTAACCCTCATACATTGCTAACTCCTCTCTTTCTACTGGATCATTTTGTGGGGAAGGTGTGTGCCCCACTCCCCACACCCTACATGTACTGCTGCCCCATTTTTCTGCTTGTCTTTGTGGAAAAGCACTCCTGTAAGCTTGTTTGTAGTAGATGTTTTCACCTTTTTACTTTCAATTTTCTTTCCAACCTGCCTGGATTGGGTTTTGCCTGTTCCACTCTGTTTATTCATTCATTCAACAAATACTTATTGCATACTCACTGTGAACTGACAAAATTCTGTGACAATAGTGCATATAACAATTCAGTGAAAAGTTCTTACCTTTGTGGATTTTATGTGGGGGGTATAGTGGGTAGATAGGCAAGGAATACAATAAGTAAGTTGCTTCTCTGTGGGTTGGTAAAAAGCTATGGAGAAAAATAAAGCAGGAAAAGATGGAGGGGTGAATGTGACAGAGGAGGTGTTCAGTTTTAAAGAGGGTAGAAAGACTTTACCAGGATGGTGACAATGGAAGAAAGCGAGGGAGCAATTTTGAAAAATATCTGGGGGAGAGGGGACAGCTAAGCCAAAGCTCCAAGGAGAGCATGTGCCTGGTATGTTAGAGAAAGAGCAGGGAGCCTCTGTGGTTGCAGCCAAGTGAGAAGGAGGAGTGTGAGGTGAGAATGGCGGGGGTGGGAGGGGCGTGTAGAGGGGAATGTAAGATTTTGTATAATAGAGGGAACAGATTGTATCTCTCTGGGATCATAGGGAAGCCTTGATGGGCCAAGGTGGTGTGTAATCACCATCTGGAGTGATAAGCAGGAGTCCGCTGTGATGAGTGGAAATGGCATATCCAGGCACTGCCAGTAGTCTGATGTGGTCCTCATGGAAGAAGAGAATGTGAGCTGGGAAAGGAGGGCAGTACTGGACAAGGAGGGGCTCTGACATGGCTTTTATCAAGGAGGCCAAAAGTCCCCATTTTGCCAGATCCATTGTTCACTTCTCAGAGTGTGTCACACTCAGCCCATCAGCAGACTTTGCCAAACTGCTCTTGTTTGTAACACTTTATTTCTTGACTATGTGGGCACCCTGCTCCCTTGACTTCTCTCCATCTTCTCTGCTAGCTCCCCCTGCGGTTCTTTCTATAATTGTTACTATGTCCCAGGCTCTCTTCTCTTGTCACAGTATTTCTAATACGTGTGACAAGATGCTTATATGTGACCCGACTGGTTTGGCTCATTTGGTTGGGTGTCATCTTGCAGAGTGATAGGTCACAGGTTTAATTCCCAGTCAGGGCACGTGCCTGGGTTGCTGCCGGGTCCCCAGCTGGGGTGCGTGTGAGAGGCAGCTGATCAATGTATCTCTCTCACATCAATGTTTCTCTCCCCTTCTTTCTCCCTTCTTCTCTCTCTAAAGATAAATAAATAAAATATTTTTAAAAAAAGATGCTCACATGTAACATGGGCTGAGTGTTGTTACATCCTACCTTGAGGTGCTAGATCACTGACAATAAATGCTGAAGACTGTGAGATCTTTCTGCCGGGATTAGCTCATCACCTGCCTCACTATTGTAATCAATTGAGGTGGAGGATGTTGAGAGATTGAAAAGAGATGTTCCCTGGCTGGTGTAGCTCAGTGGATTGAGTGCAGGCTGCGAACCAAAGGGTCACCAGTTTGATTCCCACTCAGGGTACATGCCTGGGTTGCAGGCCAGGTCCCTAGTGAAAGGCAACCACACATGATGCTTCGCTTCCTCTCTTTCTCTTTCTCTTCCCCTCTCTCTAAAAATAAATTTAAAAATTTTAAAAATAAAATGTAAAAAAAAAAGGAAAAGAGATGTTAATGTGCTGTGATATTTTCCATTGGGTCTCAAGAGAACTCCTTGGAGAGCTTACCGTTTGTGCCCTGGAGTCTGAAGCCACAGAATGGAGTGTTATGTTTACCAAAAGAAGTTTAAAGGCCTAAGAAAGAGGCCAGAGTGGCTCATCTGGAAGCAGAGCAGAGAGAGCTGCGTAGGGGAAGGCCTGTCCTACCTGAGCAAGACACCATTGCCTGAACCCCATATGGATAGTGGGGAAAGCTCCGGGAGTCATCTTAAGGGCACCAGCCCAGTGAAACTCCTAGGGGTCCACGTGACCTGACCAGGGGGGGTGCCTCACTAAAGCTCAGGCTGAGGGAGAAGATGCCCAGCTGGAGGAGGGAAGGGCACAGGAGTCTCCAGTGGAAGGATCTTCCAGAACCCAACAAAGTGCACCAGTGAGGGAGGGCCAGCCCTAGTGCACCTGCCGTCCCAGGGTACCAGCCACAGACAGCAATGGTACCCCCCTCAGAAGACTACAGTCTTGCTCCCTCGTTTGTCAGCCCCTGGATTTAACCTGAGAAGGTCTGAGGCAAAGGAATAAGAGAGGAGAAGGAACTGGAACATAGTGAGAAAGACAACCTCCACCCCTTCTACCTGGTGTCACACACTGGTTTCCCACAGTCCTGCAGGCCTGAGACAGACACGCTCTAAACTGGATACAAGTTTGAGAGTTTGAGTTTTCAAACCAGGCTGGGGAGGAGTTATTTGATTACCAGACTGAACTGGACTCTTTGTTCTAAAACAAGAGGTGCTCTATTATCTGAGAATGAGTGGAAAAGCTATAAGACTTGCCTAAAATTTCATCTGGGGTGGAAAAAAATTAGCTTACAGATGAAGTTTAAAGGGATAGTGTAAGAAGTGGGTTTACCAATGAACTAGTTACATCAGCACCAATGCAGCAGGACTGAAAGCTTGTCTCTGAGTATCAAGACAGATGTGGACAAAGACAGAAACCTTGGAGCCAGGGAGGCACTGTGGCCCAGGCAATGCAGCCTGTGGCCTGAGGACAGGTAGATCTGGAAGGGGATAAGCCACCAGTCTGTAGCTTGCAGGCTGAGGGCAGTTGGGAAAGGTCTCCTTGGAATAGCTGGGGACAAAACGAGAGGTCCTTTCCCTGTTAAGGTGGCTGTCAGGAGCAGGATGTGGAAGCTGCTCAGAGGTGGATGAGGACTCCTGGGGAGTCTGTCAGGTGAAGGTAGGAGGGTAAGATTTCTCTCCTGCAGGCCTGAATGCTGAACCCGAGGCCGTGGGCAGTTTCTTTTGAGAGTAAGCTCTTAGCTGCCAAGCTGCCAAACCAACCTCTTCTGGACACTCTGACCTGAGGTGAGGGGCTTCCCCTGGAGGCTGCAGGAGCATTGGCTTCATGCTAGCTAGAGACAGGCCCAAAGAGAGGTCGGGGTGGCATCCAGGTGTTGCTGAAGATGGCAGCAGGATTAGCCAAATCCAGGAAGAGGAAAGGATGCTCAGGTGCTTCTTGTGCATCTCAGCTGAACTCACTCGTATCAGAAGTAGACATCAGCACTCCTTTGAAGACTTAGATTTCTTGGGCTCGGCTCTGAGGGGCATTTGAGGAGCCGTGATATGAAGACTGCATTAAAACAAGATGTGTTTTCCTGGTGCCCATGTGCTGTGTGTGGAAAAGAGAGGTGCCTGAGGCACCAGCCCCTCTAGCCTCGAAGATGGCATGCCAGGGAATTCTTCTTTTGTGGCCCTCTATGGGAATGGCAGCAGAAAGTCCAGGCCTGTTTGTCCTGTGGATGGAATGCCTGCCGTGTCATTTGGAAAGGTTGGCACATCCAGGTCTTTCAGAGCCAAGCCTTGAGTAAACCAAGCCCCACACCTGGCTGCTATGTACAGAGGGGATTTGGGAGTAGCTGCCATTCCCAGTGCCAGATTGGGACTCAGGAGCCATGTGTATTGCATCTGCAGTAGGGCCACTAGGGTGGGGCGTGGGGAACTCCCTGGGGAGGATAGCAATTTAGGAGTAGAAGATACCTAAAAGGAGGGGGATCAGTCTGACTTCCTGTCTGATGCCTGGGTTTTCTCTGCACCATGTTCCCCACCCTGCCCCAACCCCCACCTCCACCCTCATTGTCTGAACACCTCCTAGGTGGTCCATGCCACCTCTGGCCTCTGAAAGTCACTCGTCATTTTGAGCTGAATTTGACTTCTTGGCCCTGGTTCTGTTTTCTGGGCTGCATAGCACAGGTTGGTTCTCTTGTCACCATGTTCTCTCTGAATTCTCTCTACAGAATGATTGATCTCTATCACCTTTGGCCCCATTGGACACAGTTCCTTCACTGTTCTCTTCTGAGCTCTTCTGACAGTGTGTCCCTCTGACATTGATTCCAGTCCTGGGGTGCAGGTCCTCCTGGTTCAAACTGCTTATACAAGACTCCGCCTAACCCACAGAGAACTTTCCGCTGACATATTGACCATCCCTGTGCCTTCTACTCTAGCCCTTGCTTTAGTACCAGTTCTACATGCCCCGGGCAAGCCCTGGTCTGAGAGCAGGCAATCTTCTTACCACTTTATCCTCCATAGCTCCTCTTATCCTCTTGTAAGATGCATTACTGTTCCATCACCATTGAGAAAATCACTGCCAATTACACTGTGACTCCAGTGTTTCATTTTCACATTGTGTGTAGCTCATCCCTATTGTGAAAAAATATGTCAAAGAAGAGATGAAATATGATAATACAAACTGTCTCATGATGTGAGTGAGGACTAATGAGAAAATGCATGTCAAGTGCTTAGCACAATGTGAAGTGCAGTAAACACTCACTAAATGACACCTGGTTAGCGACTGAGCTGGCAGCAGAGCCTGGCTCTGGCAGGTGACAGGCCCTTGGCTTAGAACAGAGGTGGCAGATGCAGCCTGCTGGTCACATGTGGCCTGTAGATGTGCTTTGGCCCACATATTGTTTTGTGGGTTTTTTTTGGAAAACACAAATAGGTTGTGAACACTTAAAAAATTAAGAGATTTTACACAGAAATTCCAGTTGCAAGCATCTGTTAATCCTGAGCTTGCATGCACATGTAGATAACAGCTGGCAGGCACTGAGGCAAGACTTGGGCTCCACTCCTGAGTATCATCCCTTCTCACCATATGATACCCACATGTCTGGAGCTGGTAGGTATTGAATTTGTGACCTCTGCTTAGAGAAATGGTCCTGCCAGTGAGGATGTAGGGGCTCATAGTTATGTCTATGGCACTTAATTTGGTGCTTGATACATCTTCAGCCACCACCACCCCCAACTGGTGGAGCAGGAAAAGTGGGCCTCTAGGGACCACTGCCTCAGTTGTTAGTAGCCCTGGCTTCAGCAGGGACTTGGGGCCAGCTCCCTGCATTGGCCCTTTTCCTCAGCCTGGAGGCAGGGGTGAAGCAGCTTCTGTCTCTTCCTCAGGACAAAGGGGATGTTGGAGCCAAGGAACTGGACAGCTTGAAGAGCGATCGACTGAGAACTGTTCAGCTCAATGTCTGCAAAAGTGAGGAGGTAGAGAAAGTGGTGGAGATTGTCCGCATGAGCCTGGAGGACCCTGAGAAAGGTAGGGGGCACCTTGGGGCAGTGAGGTGCTACACAGGAGCCCTTTCTAAACACCACCCTCTATTTGCAGGTTTCCTGCCAAAGACTGTTTTCTTTAGTGTTCAAACTCCTGCACAGTAGGTTAAATAAATGACACACACTTTGCAACCAGGCAATGTGAAATAAAGCCAAAGGTGATTTCAGAATCTACAAGATTGATGAATGGATGTGCTGGTTCAGGTCAGCTTAGCCAATACCCATAGAATGCCCACTCAGAGCCCAGTTCTGGGCCTAAGGGTTGGGAACACAAAGATGGCCAAGACATAGTCCCTGATCTTGAGAACCTCGCAAGTCAGTGGGGGACTAAACCAGGTGATTTCCAGGCCCCCTCTTGGGGAGCAGCACAGGACAGAGGGACTGAACACCTTGGTGTGAGGTGGGAAAGGGATCAGTTAGGGCAGACCGGCAGAGTGCTGGGAAGGGTGTTCCAGGAGGAGGGGAGCGCATGAATAATGGTGGGAAGCGCACAATGTATGCCAGGTGGTACAAGTCAGGGGTCAAGTCTGGTGACAGTGATCGCAGCAAATTAGATTGGGAGGGAACTTGTCCAGGGCCTGGGGTGCCAGGCAAAGGAAGTAGCCACTCTCTTGAGGGCAGTGGGAGCCACTGAAGGGGATTTCCTGAAGGGAATGACCTGGTCAGACTTGTGGAAGCTTTCTCTGGGGGCTGTGTTAACAGTGTGGAGTGGATTTAAAGGGGCAATATGGGTGTAAGAGTCCTGAACAAGGGCAGTGAGTACTGGGAAAGAGGAGGATCAGATGCAAGTATTGAGAAGACATAGCTGGCTGGACTTGGTGACTGATGCATATAAGGACGAGGAAGAGACAAGAGGCCTCTATCCTGGACACCTGGTACCCCGCATGGAGAGTCGAGGGATGTGAAGATGCTAAAGTGCCCAAGGGGCACCCTGGAGGGAGTATCTGGGCTGGAGATCAGGTGCCCAAGGTTGGAGGCCAGACTAGGAAGGGGGGAGATGCAAGGAGGATCTACTGGGGAACATGAGCAATTAGGTACCAGAGAAGGGGAAGAGACAACTGTCAGAGAGGTTGGGGACATGGCCCAGAAGTCAAAGGAGCAGAAAGTTTGGGGGGTAGTAGCCAACATGGGCACATGCTACGGAGTTTCCATAATGTAATTACTCAAGTGTCCTCCCAGCTCAGCCGGTGGAGGACCCTGGTGGGCGGGGCTCTATTGTGCATCAGAGGGGAGGGGACACCATTCAAGGAGAACGCAGCGCAGTGGGAGATGGTGCTGCTTGGGGAAGCCAGTTTGGTCTGCTGACTTCATCTATGACATCTACCTTTGAGCTTCCTGACAGCCCAGGTGGAAATAGCATGCCTCATTCAGCTCTCGCTTTCCCCCAGAACGGGGTGGGGGTGGGGGTGGGGACAGCTCTCCTGAGCAGTGACTTCAGTTGCTGGCGGTGGGGAGGGAAAAAGGTGGGTGACCAGGGCCTGTGCTGGGCACTCTGCTGGGCATTATCAGTCAGGTGGGCATGCTGTTGTCCCCAGCACCCACCTTAGCAGCTCCTGCGCGGTGCGGATATTAGAGAAGCTTTTGCTCTGGCGGCCAGCCTGTCACTGATGTGTCACCTTGTCAGCCCACTGCCATCCCCACTCCATAGCAGGCATTCCCAGGCCTCTCTGCTCTCTAAGGAGAGGCCCGTGACTTCCAGAATATCTGTTTAGTTGTTACCAGACAGCCCAAGGCTCCTATCCCATTAAGAAAGTCTGGATGGGAAATCCATTGGGATGATTACCAGTGCAGATGGTGCAGCCTGCTTTGCCCCCTCTCCGTGGTAAATCCTCCTCCTCTCTGCCTTCCCTGGCAGCTGGGATGCTGCCTTCATAAACTACTAGGCAAGGAAACAGCTGCAGTCAGCACCATAACGCCTCTTCATTTTGGCCTATGGGTTTGTAGTGGTTTAAAATGCCCGTGTAAAGGAATCATCACTGTAGAACTGAGCATAACATGGAGTTGCACCAAGTCTGGGGGCTGCTCAGGGCTCTAGTCCTTGTCCCCTGCCACCAGGGCAGAACCACCTCCATTCCCTGCATTGGTTTAAGCAGACAGCCTAACCAGCAAGAGCAGAGTGAATCCAGAGCCACAAGGGTGAGGCACTCAAACCACTGTCCTTGGATGGTGCCCAAACCCCAGTACCACCCTGGATGCAAAAACCTTTCCCCGCTTTTACCTCATGACCCATTTCAATGAGGGTTGATAAACCATTCAACATGAGCTTACTTAACCAAAACTGCATTTTGGGGGAAAAGATTTGAAGATTTCTAGGTCTGAAAAGAAAATAAATCTGTGAGGTATATGTTTGCACAGATCACCCCCTCCCCCATCCCCGTCTCCCTCCCTCCCAGCTGTCCCCTGCCTCTTTCCCAGGGTTGTCTTCCTGGTAGGTAAAGCAGCTCTAATTCTCCCCTTCTCTGGCAGTACTGTCTCTGAACTCCAGGTGGCGCCCCCCCCCCAAGAGTTTTCAGACCAGCTCTTGGTTCCTAAAGGGGTGGCGGCTTCAGACTCAACCTCTGTGGGAGCAGGAAGCTCCCACAAGACAAGTGGAGGGCACATTTTGATGGCAAGTTTGGTGCCCTTCACCCTGGCTCAATGGAACAGTTGCTGCCAAAACCAGGGGAGCCAGTCTCAGGGGTGAGATGAAGGGGATTGTCTGCTACAGTTGTGAGCCAGCAGCCACCAGCCCCTTTGCTCCCCAGCAGGACTCCGAGGGACTGGACATCTGTAGCATGTGACTCCCACCCCAGGAAAAGGCTGAGTTAGTAGGCCTACCAACAGGCTGTGGGCATGATCCAATCTTGGAACCACTCACCTCACAGTTAGTAAACATTTATTGAGTACTTGCTGAGCACCAGGGGTTTGACCTGGCAGGAGGAGTTAGCAGTTGGACACCAGCCAAGTGGAAGCTGGCAGTTCATGGTAGAACCTGTGAGGGAACTGTGGTAGCACGGGGACCTTATGCCATGAGCAGGAAAGACCATGTTGTCTGTGATACCCTTGGTCTGGCAGTGAGAAGACTGGCTTTTCTCTGAGCTTCACCTCTCACTAGAAGTATAAACTTGGGATTGTGTATTTATCTGTGTGGGCCTCTGCTTGCCCACCTGTGAAGTGGAAAAGGTGCTTTGCTAGCCATCCACTACTCACACCTAGACCTGTCTGCTGCTCTCAAGCCAAGGAGTGGGAAGGCTGCATAGAGCCAGGAAGCAGCAGAGGCAGGAGGGGCCATGATGTCAGAGGAGCAGCAGGCTGGTGGGGCTTCATGAAGGCAGACGACTTGAAAGGAAGTGGGTGGGAAAAGCCTGGAAAGACTTGACATATTCCACTACGGAAGGGAACCTCCAGAGCAGGAAGTGACTGGCAGAGGCACCTCTGGTTAGAGAGGTTGGATCAGGGTGGAGGTGGAGAAAAGACTAAGACAGGGAGACACAGGAGAAACTTCTCCTGTAATACAGGAGGGAGGCATAACAGGACCCAAACCATGCCATGGAAATAGGAAAGAAGACATCGATTCTGGTGACACCACAGAGGAAGCCAACAGCAGCACAGGGATAAGGACTGTGTCCTCACACAGGCCTGGATCCACATCTGTCCTGTCCCCTCACTGTCGGCAACATGAGCAGGACACTCAACCTCTGAGCCTCAGCTGCTTCATTCAGACATCAGACAATTTAATATTTACTTTATAGGTTGGTTGTGAGGATAAGGTGAATTAATAGATGCAAAATGTTTAGGTCAGGGCCTGGCAGATGCCCTTTTGATCTTTATCAGTAACGGTAACAGTGCTCATTAGATGGGAGGAGAAACGGAGGAGCTGGAGGAGTCAGAAATGAAAGTGGAACTATGAACAAGGAGGAGGAGGAACGGGGTTGGGCAGCTGGGAACTGGATATACTGGTATGGTTAGGGTGTGCTAGGGCCCAGTGGGACATTTGGGTGAAACTGACTGTCAGGAAGAGACTGGGGTTAGGAGAGAGCCACGTCTCTGAGGGGTACATGGGGCCCCTCCGCAGAAGTGGGAGGGGCCACTGCAGGAACATAGCTGTCACCCAGACCAGCAGGGATGTCATGGGTTTACTCAGAATGTTGGCCAAGGACTCGAGCGAGCTCCTGGACCCACACACTGTCACTACTGATCAAGGCCATGGAGCTGTCATCCAGGAGCAATGTGCTTTCACAGGTCATGTGCAGTTCAACTTTTTTGGATATCAGTGTCAGCTGTCATTAATACAGGAAAAAATATAGATTAGAGTTAGAGATAACCTATATTAGAGATATAGAGTTAGATAGAAAAAATATGATTTATTTTGGGTTGTATGATACCGTCCCATACAAATCAAACACAAAGCAGCTGGAAAACTCCATGAACATAAAGAGAATGGGGCTGCCTAAGCCCTGAGTGTGATTTCAGAGGAGGCAGTCTAGGACCAGACACCTGTGTCTTGGTGGGGCAGGCAGAAGAAAGGTGGCGAGGAGAGCGGAGGAGACGTGTGGGTTTTATTAGTGCCAAGGGAGGGGTGAGCATCAAGAACAGTGAGCAGTACTCATACTGTGGAGAAGTTGAGAGCAAGGACAGAGTCTGGTGTCCGTAGCATGCAGCACCCTGGGTCACCGGAGCAGTGATAGGACTGGGACCCAGGGTGCCTGCGGAGTGGGACACTGGAGAGCTAGTTTGTGTTCTCAGAAGCCTGGCCGCTGAGGGACAGGGAGCAGATGCCTGAGGGAGTAGCATGGTTACGAGAAGGTTCTTTAGGATATGGAGACATTGTATTTGCATTCACCTGACAACCATTTATTAAGCACCTAATGTATACAATGTTGAAGGGAAGGATATAGGGGCAATGGAAGAGTTGAAGTTGCAAAAAGGAGAGAGGACTGACAGCTTACCATTAGGAAGGTGAAGGGTAAAGTGTCAGCCTCGCCAAGTGGTGAGAGATGCCTCCTAGAAAGGGGGTGGGGGAATGACTGGGAATTATACAGGGCTGGGCTGCAGCTGTGGGGGTTGTAGGGGCTGAGTCAGTACAAGGTCACCCGTGAAATCTGAGAACAGAGGCTTTAGCTCTTGCTGGGGAGTGGGAGTGAGAGCTCCATGAGCACTATATTAACCAGCAATTTCCTTTCCCTAATAAATGTCCTTAACTTTCCCTAATTGAAGAAGACACCAGAGGTCAGTTGACAAGGCTCTAATTTGGGTAACACAAAAGGGAAGCTGCTTGAGACCAATTACTCTGTCATTTACACAAAGTCCATGAATAAGTCAGAAGCAAGCTGGCTAGAGTTTCCTCAGACAGCCCCTGGGAGGGCAGCCCTGCCCTGAGGCTGCTGCACCAAGACAGGGGCTTTCATGGGCCCAGGAGACTGAATCCTGAGGGTCTCCACACTAAAGTGGCAGGGCCGTGCTCTGCCCTGAGGCTCTGGCCCATCCTGTCTTTGCATCCAAAAAAAAAAAAAACAAACTCAAAGGGGGCCCTGTACCATATGGCTGCCTCCTCACCACCACTTTCCCCAACTAGCTTCTGTTTCTAACTTACTGGGCACACTGAAGCCAGTCTTTTTCTCTCAGGGCCTCTGCGTCCCTAGTTGTAAGATTAGTTATCAGACTAAGTGACCTTTAAGGAGCCTTCTAGCACCAGTGTTCTGTGTCTGTAAAGGCCAGCTGCTGGTCTTACTGGAAACAGTCAACCCAGGTGTATTTAGAGAATATGCATTTGCTCTTACCCTGTGCTCAGCCCCACAGGACCACACAAGTCTGAGGGATGTTCTGTACCTGCAAAAACCAGGTAAATACAGATGAGTTAGTGATGAACAGGTTACTGGATCACAGGGGCTCACCACATGATAACCAGCAACAATGCACAGTTCAGAGAAGGGAGATCAGAGCATGAAGTCATGGTTAGGTGGGTCTCAGAGTGAAGTAGGATTGGGGGCCCAACCTGAGATCAAGGCTTGGCTGAGCCTCTTACTTGCTGTGTGACTTTGGATGCTGGGTCAGCTCTCTGGCCTTTCAGAAGAGCTTGGCCAGGAAGGCTCCCGAGTTTCCCCTGGCCTCTGACAAGAGAGAGAATGCCAGCGAAGGTTCAGAGGCAGGGATAACACACAGCTGCCTGGGTGAGGAGTGTGGGGCTGAGCCTGTGGGGCTGGTATAGAGTGGAAGTGTGTGAGGTGAGGTGGGACTCCAGGCTAGGGGCACCAGCAGGCCTGGGTCATCATGGACCCAGAAGCTTGATTAAGGAGGAAAAAAGATAAGGATTGGATCGTCTAGACTAAGGGAGGGTTACAGCCAGCACTATCTATCTCCTGTTTTCTTTGGTGATTCTAGAAGGTATCCCCAGAGCCTTGGGAACAAAGCTGGCAAGTCATAGGGAAAAAGGATGAAAGTGGGGAAGAGAGTGGGCAGCATGCTGATGGACAACGTAGCACATGTGGTGACCTCGGTTCTGCACCCTCCCATCCAGGCATGTGGGGCCTGGTTAACAATGCAGGCATCTCAACGTTCGGGGAGGTGGAGTTTACCAGCATGGAGACCTACAAGGAGGTGGCAGAAGTGAACCTCTGGGGCACAGTGAGGGTAACAAAAGCCTTTCTTCCCCTCATCCGAAGGGCCAAAGGTGAGTTGGAAAGGGACCTCCCTTCTGTCCCCTGGACCTGCCCCACAATTTCATCTTTGCTTGGAATGGGAGTAGGTTTCAGCAGATCCAATACCCACAGCCTAGTGAGGCTGAGCACATGACTCCCAGGGGCCGGTGGGACCTGTGGGTGGTGGTGAGTGGAGGAGCCGTCACCTGACAGGCAGAAAGGGATGTGTGGTTTTTATAAGGTATTTCAGATTCTCCCTGGCTGATGTGGATCTGTGGTTGAGTGCCAGCCTGCAATTCAAAGGGTCACAAGTTCAATTCCCAGTCAAGGCACAGGCCTGGGTTGTGGACCAGGTTCTCAGTAGTGGGTGTACGAGAGGCAACCACCCGTTGATGTTTCTCTCCCACTCTTTCTCCCTCCCTTCCCCTCTCTAAAAATAAAATCTTAAAAAGAAGAGAAGGTATTTCAGGTGAGAGGCAAGCAATGCAGCCTGTGAGAGGCAGTCTATGCAGCAAAGGATCCTACTCTGGGAACCTAATCTAGAGAAATAACTGCCCTTGTGTACAGAGCTTTGTATATATCATAGTATCAGTAAGGATATGGTTAGGTAAATGTTGGTATATCCATTCTAGTGTTACTATGCCATACTTAAAAAGAAAAGAGACAATTGTGCTAATCAGTAAAAAATAATGAGATTAGAAATTTGGAGAGCACAAAATGCCCAAACAATGTTAGGTAACCAAATGTAACCAAACCACCTAAGAAGTCACTAATTCAGATGTTCTCCCTAGAACAGCAAATATTACAGCAAGAAGGGGAGATCCATGTGATCTATCCCAAGGTCCCAGCAATGATAGGATGAACCCATAGGGGGCTAAGGGTTTTAGAAGAACCCTTCAGTGACTTCCAACTTAGAGGTTTCTGAAAGGAGCCTCTCATAGGGCCCGGGATAGGGCCGTGCCTTTACTTCCTGGGTGCACACCTAAGGTAAGCAGGTCCCAGGTCTGCCTGGGCTATCTGTCTGGATGGGCTCCCCCTCCACTCCACCACCCCCAGGGCTGGGAGAAGCTGTGGTCAGCTCCTAGCACACCCAGGCTGGACCTGTGGGAGGGCTGCTTGAAGTCATCACTCTTTCCCAGTGCCTGAGACTCTGCTCACATATCCTAGTCCTGAAGACAGGTTCAGAACCCTGCCCCTGCTCTTGTACCTGCTGGCTGAGAGAGCGCTGCCAGGTGATAACATTTTGGGGGGAAGATACAATGGGAGAGGTGAGACACAGGTTAGTTGTGTGTTGGGCATTATACTATGCCCTCCTGGTATGCAGCCCTGGTTCTCACTGATTTCTCCTCCCCTGTTCTACCCAGTACACCTGGCTACCTGGAAAATATCAGGGATGTTGATGCTGGTGTGTGGGCCTGAGCTGGCCTTGACTATGAACGAGAAGGCCCCCTGACCTTGGGTGGTGCAGAAGGCTGGGCCCTTATCTGGCAGACAACAAAATAAGTATCAAGGGCCAGGAGACCAGGGTCTAGCCAGATCTCTAGAAACATGCCAGGCACAGGCCCTCTGCCCTACCAGGCAGTGCCTTCTGAGCAGGTGCTTACTGTCTTCCTTGTAGGCCGCATCATCAACATCAGCAGCATGCTGGGCCGCATGGCCAATCCAGCCCGCTCCCCATACTGCATCACCAAGTTCGGGGTGGAGGCTTTCTCTGACTGCCTACGCTATGAGATGCATCCTCTCGGGGTGAAGGTCTGTGTGGTGGAACCTGGCAACTTCATTGCTGCCACGAGCCTCTATAGCCCGGAGCGCATCCAGGCCATTGCCAATAAGATGTGGGATGAGCTGCCTGAGGTGGTGCGCAAGGACTACGGCAAGAAGTACTTTGATGAGAAGACCGCCACCATGCATACCTACTGCAACAGTGGCTCCACTGACACGTCCCCTGTTATTGATGCTGTCACCCATGCCCTGACTGCTGCCAAGCCTTACACCCGCTACCACCCCATGGACTATTACTGGTGGCTGCGAATGCAGATCATGACCCACTTGCCTGGGGCAATCTCCGACAGGATCTACATACACTGAAGAGTTTCCAGCTGGCCTCTGCCCGGAGCCCTGGTGGGAGGGGTGAGAAGGGAGGGAGGAAGGAGCTTGTACAGTCACCTCTTCATTACCCACTTGTGGGTAATCCACCATCCCTGGATGACCCCACTACCAGTTTTAGTGTCAGCCAAGGGGTAGCCAGCCCAGGCCTCCTCAGTAGGGTTACAGAATGGTGGGCAGGGCCCCTATTCCTCAGGGCAAACATGTTGCATCTATCTTTCTGGAATTGATTTCATGCAAAGATTTTTGGGAAACTTCTTTATATTAAAAGCTGATTTATTATAAAAGAGAGTCCAGATCCTTTACATTTTTAAGCCAAAATCCTCATTCAAAAAATTTATCTCATTTGATCATGAGTAAGGGAACTGATTTCTTTCTTTTGTACGCAAAGAATTTGTAGCCCAAATTGGATACGTGATTAATCTTTTTATTGGACCAAGCCATGTGTTCCTGTCCCTGCTGTAGCACTGCTTCACATTTTGTGTTACAGGGTGCTCTGGATCTGGCTGAGGCTCCTCTGAGAGCTCTGTGGCCTCAGCGGAGCCTCACTTGCCACGTGCCTGTTGTTCACCCCTCTACCTGTGTGTGGTGCTGCTGTGTGCACCGTAGCCGGTGATTCAGAACCATGTGGAGAGAGTGGGGACAGTGTGAAGATTTCTATTTGCAGATTTCTCTAACCTCTTAAGACTTAGGACAGAGTTATGGAGGTGCTCTTTGGCTAAGAGGGTGGTTTCTGGTTTGAGTCTGCTTAGTTTTGCTTGGGGTGGAAACTCCGTTAATGGGGCATTCTTGACAGGAGCTGTGGTACAAAGGCCAGACACTGGCTCCTTCTCCTCCTGGTGTGGGTCTGGAGTCTCTTCCTGTCTTGAGCGGTGCTCGCACTCACACACCTTCACAGACATTCTCACACATTCACACACGTATTCTGTAGAGCTCAAGGTGGCCTTTGTTGATGGCTTGCCTTCCTGCTGTGCCTCTATTTTTAATTAGTAAGCAAGGTCACCAATAGGCAAAGTCTGTGTCATTGCTTCTAGGGTTTGGGTTTGAAGGCTGCTGTCCTTGAAGTTTTCCAGGGTCTGGATATTTGGACCAAAACCAGGCACAATACTAGGTGGCTGCAGGCCTAGTCCTGCCTGTCCTACAGGCTCCCAGGTGCTCGCTCTCACAAAAATGGGCCCTTCCACTCTCCTTGCGAGGGCCAGGCCTGCCGGTAGAGGGTGCACTGCCTCTGCAGCCTCTGCTCCCCGCAGGGAGGTTCCACTCAAGCCTGAGGTCTCAGAGGCTCCTGACCCCCACTGGCACAAATACGCAAGGCCCTTTAGAAACAGCATTTCTGGGCAGCTGAGACTGGCCATGGGGCTTAGGCAGTGCCGAGGAAAAGCGGATCCCACAATGGGCAAATTCACCCTGTCCTTTGGGTCTTTGTCCCCTGTCTTCAATCATGGATGCCCTGTCCCAGCTCCCTTCTGCAAAGCAAGGCCTCTTAAGAGGGCCTGCAGGGATGACGGGCGGGTGGGGGGGTTGCAAACAGGTCTGAAATTCTCCAGAGCCCAGAGAGGGACATTTGATGGCCATCATGTTTATATAACAATAAGATCCTTTTGTCTCACAGAGCTTGCCTTTCAGAATTGCATTTTCACATCTTCTGTTTTCATGCTTAAGTTTATTAAAGGGAAATGAATGTAACACTTGTCACACAAATGCATGGATAGCTGGGAACTAGCAGGAAGCAGAGATGGACACACGCTCTGAGTTGGGATCAGCAGTAAGCTGAACACTGGAGAACCTGCCTCCAAGACTGCTGGGGTCTCCAGGAGAAAGAAAACTGCTAGGTTGGCCTGCAGGCTGTCCTGATTTTTAATTTTTATCCTCATGACTGAAAAGCCCAGAGAATCTCCCCTTCCAGATAATCTCAGTACTAGTTAAAACCTCACATTTACCATTCATTTTTTGGCAGCTTAGTGCCTACAGAGGTGCAGAGTCTGGTTTTGATCCTTACAAGAGCCCACTGAGGTGGGCAGAACAGAAGAGATGGCTGTTCCCAAGAGGGGAAGCGACTCCTCTAGCATCACAGTGGATCAGGGCAGACCCAGCACCAACATGAAAGGCTCCTGAGTGCTGCTGTTCACTTACCCTGTGGCCCCAACAGCCCTGGGAACCTTCCCTCATTGTCAGCAGAGAGCTGCCTCTCCTTGTGGGGTTGAGGGGAAGGAGAAGACTTTTCAGAGGCTGTCACCCGGCTCTCACTGTCCAGTCCTACTGGGAACAAATGACGCTGCCTTGAGCAGGAGCACCATCTGCAGCATCTACCCCTTGGAAGGATTCACTGGGTCGGGGAGGCTTGAAGACATTTCTCCTGCTGTGAGCCTGTAGCACTGGCCTGGGGCTCCTTGATATGTACACCCATCTCCTAGTCAGCAGGTGCCTGGGTCAGGGGCCAAGGATTCCTGATCTTATTTGATCTTCCCCAGAGCCTGTGAGGTGGGGAGAGTCCAGCATACCTTGCCAGTCCCACTCTGCCACCCCTGTGGTGTGAACTTCAGCAGGTGGCTCTCAGTCCAGGGCCTCAGTTGGAGCCTCAGGCTGGAGGAGGGGAAGCATGCAGATAAAGCCTAGAACTCGTGAGACAGGTGTCAGGAGAGGCTCAGCTTACACCCCAGACTTTGCCCAGTAGTATATCTGTCTGTGAGACCCATGGCCTGCTGCCTTCGGCAGGCACTAAGCTTCCCTTGATGGCTGGAGGCTGGTGAAGGGTTTTTTGCAAGATGCTCCTGACAATGCCTTATTCCAGAGCCATGCTTAACTTTCTACCCCAGGGCCAAGAGGCTCTGTGAGCAGGTGACAGGCTGGCCTGGCCCTGCCTACCTCAAGCTGCTTGGGCTGTGCCTCTGCTGCCCACAGTAGGGGGCATGCCAAAGAATCCCCACTTGTGAGGCCTGTTCACTACCTGTTTCAAACAGTGCCCAGCTCTGCAAAGCTGTGCAAACCTGGTACAGGTGCTGATGTGAGCAAGCAGAGGCTCCCCCAGCTCAGGTGGCACCAGGCTCAGGATGCCAGGTAACAACCAGAGACATCTGTACAGTTTGGGCCCATTACATAGCCAGTTCACCCCTTTCTCTCCTGATTCTTGCAGCAGCCCTGGGAGGTAGGCAGGGTGGAGTCAGTATCTCATTTCATACCTAAGGAAACAGACTACTCCAAGTTTCTCAACAAGTAAGGGATTCAACCAGGCAGCCAAATCAGATTTAACCACCAACCCAGAGCTAGTGATGCATGAAAATCAGAGCAGCTGGCACCAGGATCTAAAATAAGAAGGGGGAAAATACCTCCATTATGTAACAGTGGGAAAATCTGTACACACGTGCCCAGTAACAACTGCAATGTGCTGCTTCATGAGCCAGCTGCTGCTTCCCTCCCTTCTGGGCTCTGGGTGCCGCTGCCTAGGAGAGAAGGTACTGGAGGAGCTCACCAGCAGCCCTCAGCAGGAACTCTGCCTTGTCTGGGCTAACGCTGCCCTTAGCTGGGGCATTTCTGAGGGCTTTATGAACTCCCAAACCCAAACCTTGGACAGAGAGATTCTGGAGCTGCCCCCAAAGGGCTTGAGAATTAATGAGCACAGAGCTTGAGAACCCTCAGGTGAGGAGATGGAACAAGGAGTACGGTTGTGCTGTATGCTCTTGTGGAGCCTGACAGACAAACCCCCAGCACCATAAGGCCTTCCCCAGGTTTATAGGCACCAAAGGAGGTGGTTTCTGAGTGGTGATTTTAGAGGTATAGGGTAAGCACCAAGGACCAGGCCAGGAGCTGGGGCTTGGAGAGGCTGCCAGGACCCCCAAAACTCAGAGAAGGAAAGAAGGGACTCAGCCCTCATCAAGCCTGACTCTCTACTTTCTGGGGGCCTCCTGGGGGCTGGCCAGGATTTGAAACTCTCCAGTGACAGAGAACTCATCATTTCCCCAGATGGTGTTTTCTTGATTGCAGAAAATTTATCCAAAGACTGAGTGGAAATCTACCACCTTTAACTGAACTCCTTTGGCACTTGGCTTGACTCGGACTGCACGGAACAATTTAAATCTCAACTAGTCCACTGGATACTTGGAAATGGCTCAGTCAGGTCAAGAGTCCAGGGCCCTCATTCTTCAAGGTTTTCATACTCCTCGCTGTCTGAGCAGAAGGTTGCAGCTGTGGTTATCTCAGCTCTCATTCTTGATGACACACACCAGGCTGAGTGGCCACCTGAGTCCCCTCAAGCAGCCAAAAGCTTTGACCCAGGTTTGAATATATTTGGGGAGCTGCTGGCAAGTCCTCACATGCACATGCGCCTTCACAACTAATTGAGTATGCTTACAACTTACCTTTCATTTGACCCTCATAAACAGGTTATGAGTTAGGCAAGACGATATTCCCACTTTACAGATGAAGAAACTGAGTCTCAGGAAGGTAAAGCTACTTGCCCAAGATACAGAAAGTGGAAGAGCCAAGAAAGAATCCCAGGCCCTCCCTAGGACCCCTTCCTTTAGCCCCCAGCTGACCTCAGTCTCCCTATCAGGGACCTTGTGCTGGGCTGGACTCTGCTCACTCAGAGGCTGACCATGTAGCCTGTGAGGTGTGGGAAGCACTAAACTCCACTTTTTCCTAGCCCACAGTTTTGCAGAGAGCAGCACAGAAAGGAGGCTGAGTCTCTCCTGCGTCTCACTGCAACTGTGTCCATTGTGTCTGTGAGATCTGTCAGTGGCCTGGGTACTATGGAGGGCTGAAGGTGTAGAAAGCAGGGCCAGAAAGTATTCTCAATACTGTGGCTGAGGACCATCCTGGCCTTGGCATCAATGGACATACGTTAGAGCAGAAAATGTAAATGGGGACCAACCTTAGGGGATGCTGAGGCCCCAAAACACCTTGTACTGTTCTCTCAGTGAGACTTAATATTCTATAAAATGTGAGGCTGCTTCCACTCATTAAATTATAGATGAGCTTAATCACAGCTCCCTAAGTAACCACACTGGGGTCTTTCAGAAATAGCAGTGAGCTGGCTGCTCTTCTCAACCTCAGCTGCAGTCAGCCCCACCCCCACCCCCACCTCAACCCCTTTTCAGGAGGAACTGTCCATTTTCCTGGGGTGTCAGTGCTGCTAAGTGGTGCTCTCAGACGATGTGAGCTGATTTGACAGACTGCACTGGGCTCTGTGGCTACCCCCTGGCTGGGACCACTCTCAGCCAGTGGGCTTCTCCTGGGCCCCTGGCTGTGAGTTCTATTACTGGGTTGTTTACTCTCTCTCTCTCTCCTACTTATATTGTATTCTGGCCAAAGGTTTTGACTCAGTGTTTGACCAAAGGTGTACAAAGTGGTGTGGGACTTGCCATAAGGAAAAAAGAAAACATGATATTGAATGGAAAGCACATGATTTAGGGAAACTCAAGGGCACCTTCAAGGAAACAGGGTAAAGAGCAACAGACCACTAGGACCTGATGAAAGTTCTATGACATTACGAAGGGCATCTTAAACTTCCCTGTGGGCTGGCAGGGTCAACAGACTTGTTTCAATGGAACAGACTGGCAGTAGGCATGATGGGATTTCAGGGGGTATTGATGGAAATGGAGGAGGAACTGCTGATGATAATCCGAGTGCCCTCAGTGTTTCCATATTCAGATGTCAACCCTGTGCTTAGTAGCAGCTGTTTCCACTCTTTGTTCCCTTTATTGAGTTTCTTCTTTGTGCCAGGTCCTTTCCTGAGCAGGAGTGTCCAATGGCAGGCATCCCACTGCCCTCCCAGAGCTCAGGAGGCCAGAAAGTTTAACCTAGGGGGGCAATGCCATGATTTGGTGTAGGAAGTGAAATGCTTTATTCTACCAGAAATAAATAAAACTTAAGCTACACACAACTTAATTTGTCTTCTTCCCTGCCCAGCCTTGGAGCTCTATGTCGATGGCATACCAACATCTGTCCAGAAAAAGTCAAACCATTGTTAATATAATGAGAATGGTTTGCACACCATCATGTAACCTGACAGCCAAGGAGAGTGGACTGGGAGGTGTGAACAATGATGACTTCCCTGTGCTAGTCAGTGAGGGTGGTAGATGCCGTTGAGTGAGCATGTGTACTGTGTGTCCATTGCATTCAAATGACTGGGTGAGCAGAGCAATGAATCAGCATCAAATTTTGCATTAAGCTTGAACAGTCGGAAACTATTTGGATGATTCAGAAGGCTGCAGCTATGGGCAGCTGGTGATTGTCATCTTCATCATGACAATGCGCCTGCTTCATGCTTCACATCTTATGCAGTTTTTTGACCAAACATCAAATCACCTGGGACAACCCAGATTTGGTGTCCTGCAACTTCTGGCTTTTTCCAAAATTAAAATCATCTTTGAAAGGGGAGAGATTTCAGACCGTTGATGAGATTCAGGAAAAAATGATGGGGCAGCTGATGGCAATTGGGAGAACTGTGTGAGGTCCCAAGATGCCTACTTTGAAGGGGACTGAGGTGTCAGTGTTCTATTTACAATGTTTCTTGTATTTTGTATCTTCTTCAATGAATGTCTTTATTTTTCACATTACATGGTTGGATGCCTTCTGGACTAACCTTGTATGTGAGAGAGCATGAATGGCCACGGGTCATTCCCTACTTGAGGAGTCTCCTCACTTTCTCAAAGAAAAAATTAAAAGTGAGTGTCCCTGAAAAAGCACTTCTGGGCCTTGCCCAAAAGCTTACAATATGAGATGACCAAGCACATGGTGGTGGGACCACTTGCAGAATGACTGGGTGGGGCGTCTGTGACATCTGGGGCTGCACACATGATCTGGACGCTGAAGGTAGAATCAGACCAGATGCTCAGGCTGAACAGAGACATGAGCAGAGTGGATGCCACTTCAAGGAATGTGACCAATGGAAGTTTTCAGCTTTGCAGTTTATTTTTTGTAAGGTGAAGTATACAACAAAAGCATACAATAGAACTCTAGAAAGATACTCTTGGGGAAACTCTTGGGTTTTTGCAGCAGAAAAACAAGAGGAAAACTTGGGGGTCCCTGAGGGGTCAGCCCCTGGGGAGGGGAGTCCACTGGTGATGCCCTGTTAGAGATGGAAGGACCCTGGAGACCCTGCAGCCAGAGGGATGGGAAAGAAAAAGGTCTTGCTGGAAATTTCATTCTGGGTTGAGTAGAAAGAACACAGTTTTGGAACCAAATAGACCTAACTTTGAATATGACTGTATAATGCTGTCAAGTAATCTAGTCTCTTCCAGTCTCAGTTTCTTAATGTCTGAAGTAGGGATGACAACGGGTACCTTGCAGGGTTGTTTTGTAGATCAGGTGAGTGTGTAGTCTCCCTAGTACTGTGCCTGGCACAGGAAGAGGGACTCAGGGCATGACCCAGCATAGCCAGGGCTCCACGCAACCCCACCCAACCTTTCTGGACACGCATAAGCCTTAGCACAAGGTTGTTCCAGAGGCAGAGACAGAAACTGTGAGAAACAGTCAAGGTTGAACCACAACAGCCAGAGACCACCTTTCTGCCTGCCCTTCTCCTTCCAGGGGCTTGGTACAGAGGAGGTAATTTTCTCCTCCAGGTGCCCCTTTCTGCGTTTTAACTGCAGAATAATCTCTACATCCCTCCATTACCCCCTTGCTGGAAATTCCTGAAGGGGATACTAGGTAGATTGAGGAATTATTGGCTAGAAGGGCTTAAGCCCAAAAGCCCAGACAAGTGCATCCCAATTAGAGAAGGGGGTATCTCTGAAGCAAAAACCATTGAAACTGTCTTGGAATTCAGCCCATTCATTCCACTTGGGATGGGGGGTGAACCAGCTCCTCCCACCTCACTGTCTGTGTTGGCTCCTCCCATTATTTCTCAGTTGTGTCTTAGCCAGACCTGCCTTCCTCTCTGTCTTTTCTCTTTCAGCATTCAAGGACTAACAGGTAAGTGCTGCCTGTAATCAGGCTGCAGAGGAACTGCAGTAAGATTTGATTCCCCACCTCAAGTGGTTTCCTGTCATGTGGGGCAGGTGGGCTATGCCCCCACCTAGCAAGCTGCAGTGGATGTACAACCATTTGTGGTAGCCCAGAGAAGGGAATTCTGGCTGGGAAGATTCCAGATGCCTCCTAAAAGAAGTCATGTTTCAGAGGAGCCTTAACAAGTGAAGAAGATTTTGACAGGTAGAAATAGGAGGCAGGGCACTTGTCAGGGCAATTCATACTGAGGGGAGTGGCATGAGACAAGCCCAATATCCAGAAAGGACAGAGTTCTTGAAAGGAAAGTGCCATAATTTTGAGAGGCTTGAAGACTTCTAGTTCCTGGGATAAAAGAATGGTGGGAGGGGGGAGGTGTTGATATCTCAGACAGATGTGACCCTCAGAACCATCAGAATAATCACTCCAAGCTGGACCTTAAAAGCCACTAGCTCCTTGGCTTCCAAACTAACTGCACGTGTAACTCCTGGGAAACTGGTTAAAACACAGAACCAGTGAGTCTGGAGTGGAGCCCAGAAACCTTATTTCTAAGAGGTATCTCTAAGGCACAGCCAAGAAAGGGGCAGTTAAAGGAGAGGGGACACCTCATCTGAATTAGTGACAGGTCTGGGGCTAGAAACTAGATGTCCCTCCCCTAGGCTATGCTCTTCTATTGCACACACATGAGGGGAGAGCTGGCAAATCTGTGACAGTGGGTTTGCTTGTCCTCTTAGAGCTACTAGTGGGGGTAACTCCTAAAACAAAAAGGGTCTGGGGCTTGTTTCAGAAGCACCAGGGTAAGGAGATGCTGGTGAACTTTTCTTCCTTTTTCAATGAACTTTGTGTGGTGAAAGAGGGTAAGAAAGAGGAGGGAAGGTATTCCTTGAACCCCTGACAGAGGCTAGGTGGCCTGCTGGATTGTTATCATTATCAGGAAAAGAAGTCTAGAAACCCCCTTTGCAGATTTGCCTGTCCATTCTATCACTTGGATTGTGGCATTTCTTGGTGTCCTGGCCTCCCCACAATTTTCAGGTATGCATTCTGCTGTGGCCAGTGCCAACAAGCTGTGCCAAGCCCACCAGCTTGCTGTGCCACTCTGGGCCCTCAGAACACGTGCTTTGTCCAGTGTCCTCTCCTTGGCCAGAAGGGAGCAGTCAGCTGCCTCCGCAGTATCCTTCCTACCTTTAGAGTTGAGGCTGGAGAGAGTCCTGGGGGTGGTTAAACAGAATGGGTCAGCTTTCTCTGACCCATGGCAGGAGGACTGAGTTCCAGTTCCAGTTCCAGTTCCACATTCTCAGTGCAGACTGAGCCACTGTTGGTGGCTGAGTAGAAGCAGCATAATTCCATCAACTGATGCTCATTGCTCAGTTGTTTAGTGCTCAGGTACCTGGCTCCCAGCTGCCTAGCTGGCCTGCACAAGCCAGAGACTTTGGGCAGAGACTGCTATTGCCCAACTAAAGTTGGGCAATATATGGCAAACTAAATCCTATCTAACATAGGCCCCAGATGGACCGAGAATGGGGAAGCCATTGCACACGCCTAGGGGCAGGAAACCACATTCGATAACAATAATCATAAGCATTTACTGAGCACTTCCTATGTGCCAGTATGTGCATTATCCCATTTGATCCTCCCAGTAATACTATGAGGCAAGATTTATAATCCCAATTTTATAGATGATTTAACTGAGGCTTAGGTTTGAATACCTTACCTAATCAGTCAGAAAGTGGCAGGATTCAGAACCAGATTCTCTTTAACTCCTGAGCACAAGCACTGAGTGTTTCTCAGACAAAGAGCAGGGTTCCTGCCAAGCTGGCTGTAACCTCCCTGACCTCTCTTGGGCCACTGGGGGCTGTGGCTCAGCTCAGATGGAAAGGAGGCTATGACTGCACTGAAATTGGCCATAAATCAGGCTGAAACCCTGGGCCACCAAAAGTGTAGTACTTATCTGACACAAAATTCTTAGACTTGAAATATTGAGGTCTAGTTCCTCTACCTAATGAAGATGTTCCCTCAAGAGCATCCCCAGGCCCTGGCTGGTGGGACTTAGTGGATTGAGTAACAGCCTGCAAACCGAAAGGTTGCTGGTTCAATTCCCTGTCTGGACACGTGCTGGGTTACAGACCAGGCTCCCAGTTGAGGGTGTGTGAGAAGCAACCCACTGATGTTTCTCTTGCACATCAATGTTTCTCTCCTTCTCTTTCTCCCTCCCTTCCCATCTCTCTAAAAACAAACAAACAAACAAACAAACAAACAAACAAAATCTTTGAAAAAGAAGAGCATCCCCAGGGAGATCATCTGCTTTGGGATGAATGTTTGTTTTCCCTCCCTGGCCCCCATTCAGATATTGATATTCTATCCCTCAAAGATGATAGTATTAGGAGGTGGGACATTTGGAAGGTGCTTAAGTCACGAGGGTATAGCCCTCAGGAATGGGATTAGTGCCTCATAAAGTACTAATTTATAGTACTTTAGTCGGAGGACTCCCCAGCTCCTTCTACCAGGCATGGGAGGACACAATGAAAGGAGCCAGTTATGAACCAGGAAGAGGCCCCTCACTGGACCATACCAGTGCCTTGTTTTTGGACTTCCCAGCCTCTATAACTGTTTCTGTTGCTTACAAGCCACAAGTCTGTGGTACCTTGTTACAGCAGGCCAAGCTAAGAAACCATCTCTTAGATGGCTCAAGACTCTTCTTCTACCTCCTCCTCCTCTTCTTCCCTCTTTACTTTCTTCCTTCTCCTCTCCTCTTCTCTTCTGACCCTCACTCCCCCTCCTCCTCTTCTGAGGACCATAGAGGTTGTGCCAGAGGCCCCTTAGACAGCATGGCCTCCCTAAATGGGCTTTTGTTTATCTTCAAAGATTTCCATGGAAGATCAACCTCAAAATGTCTAAGACATAAAGGATTCCACTAGATCAAGGGTGTCAAGTTTATTTTCACTGGGAGCCATATCAGCCTTGCAGTTGCCTTCAAAGGGCCAAATGTAATTTTATGACTGTATAAATGTAACTACTCCTTAACAGTTAAGGAAGAATTCGGTGCTGCCACTGGGTAGAAACAAGGTGCTGGGCCAGATAAAACAAGGTGGAGGGCCGAATTCAGCTCACGGGCCTTGTGTTTTCCACGTGTGCACTAGATAGCCAGGAACCCTTGGTGCTCATCACCTGTCTGCTACCAAGTACCCTTGTCACTTGGGCAAGTCACTTCTCCTCTCTGGGCCTCACTCTCCTCATCTTAACATAATAGTAATGATAACAATAACAATCACGCCTAACACACATTTTTTTACTGTAACTTAGGCTCAACATGTTCTAAGTGCATTACATACACTAATTCACTTAATCCTTACAATGACCCTATGAAGACAATACTGTTACCCTTCTCATTTTACAGATGAAGGAGCTGAGACACAGAGGTTTTTAAGTTGCTCAAGGTCATGCACGACAAAGTGAAAATGAGAACAATAAACTCTAAAGAGAACATAAGTCTCATACAGAGTCTCAAGTAGTGAAGATCAAAGTTGGGGTCCTGAGTAGAACAGGGGGGAGTCTAAGCTCTCACCCCTTGGCCTCCCTTACACTATGGTGGAGGCCTCTCCTTAGTTCTAGAACACTGTGAAAGCCACAAAACTCTCTAGTCTCTGAAGGCCCCTCCAGCTGGAACATTCCAAGAGTTTCTCATAGCCAGGAATAGCTGGGGCTTGGAAGGCCCTGAACATAGAGGATGTGGTGCCCTTCCAGATCCCAGCAGAGACTGGGGTTAAGGGTTTGCTCAGAACCTGTCTGCAAGTTCCTCTACAAAATGACCTGTCTCTTTTCTAGGTGAGCAAAATCTCTGTCTGGAGAGATCGGGCTCAGGGACCTCTCACTCAACCTCAGCTCCTTTCAGAAAGCAAATGTTCTTTAAACTAGTGGCAATACCTACTCCCTAGGCCAGAGAAATGGAGCAGCCATGTCATTTGGGCAGGCAGATGCTGGCAGGCACAGCCGCAGGACCTTCTGCAGCCTTCCCTGGTCAGCCACCAGTAGCGCCTGTCCTCTGCCTGGCTCACCTCCTCAACAGCTCCAGAGGTGCTAGTAGTGGGGACCCATTCACATACAGGAGGCAACACATCCCAGTGGCCTTGGGAACCCTGCTGGTTCCACGAGTCTCCTCTTGATGCTTACCAATCCTGCCTGTTCCTGCCTCCCAGCTGAGCAGCTGGGGTGCATTCCTCCTTCCTCTCTGGGCCACATGGATGGATATCAGGGTAATTGCTTCCCTCAGCTCTTTTGGGACCTAGGTCAGATTTCTAAATCTCTTAGCAACAACGCCCTGTGCCTGGTCCTCAGTCCCTGTCCACCTCTCCCTTATTACCATGGCGGAGTGATTGTGAGTCAACTCTGCCCACTTCCCACCCCAGGCTGTCAGTGTCCCAGGGCAGGAAGCCAACCCAAGAAGCCCACAAAAAGTCGTTCCCTGCCTCATGGCTTATGACGTGCCCTGTAACCACTGGTGGAAGACATCTGGGGCCCTTCTGCACCTGGGTCAGTCTTATGTGGGCCACCAAGAAAGCCTGGCTGCCAGGTCTCAGAGGAGCAAGGGAGAAGGCAGAGCCAAGGCAGCTGGAAGGAATTCCCTTTTGTCTAGTTTTGCAGGGCCTGCTTCTGCTTTATTTCAGCAAGGGGCTCAGCACTTGGAAACATCCTGCCAAACATTCTTGTTTTCAAAGGAGACTACAGCTCCCAGTGCCCCGGTAAGATTTGTTTATTACAACTGTGTCAGTACATTGCCCCCATTTATTACCCCAGGCCCCCTTTCTGAGCCTTCTTCTTCAGGGTGTGTAAGTGGTCTGGAAGTGAAAAAACTGTCCATTCCTTTGAGGTGCCGCTGAGCTAGAGACACCTGTGCTGAGGGTTAGAGGCCTGAGCTGAAGGTGGTTTGCAGAATTGTTTGTTTTAACCACTGGTATATTGTGTGGTTTGGTCACATTCCATCCTCTCTTTGAGCTTAATTTTTCCCATGTGCACAATAAATCAGTGGTGCTTCCTGGAGTCTCAGCAATTGTTCAGAAATAGCCAATAAGGGGTTTGCTTTAAGATCTTATGAAGAAAGTGTTCTAATAAAAAAAAGTTTGGAAACCACTGGCCCAGATGATTTCACACCTGTGTCAAGGAATTATCTGTTTAGGTCTCTGACTGGAAATTTTTCTTTAGGCTTAGTCACCACGAGGTCCCTGCGTCTCACATGTCTTCTCTAGGGGTGACCAGGCTGAGCACGGCACGTGTGATTGAGGGGCATCGCAATGCAAAGGACCCACTGCCCTGGGATAGCCCCAAGGAGAGGGAGGAATTAAATGACTCTGCAAAGCTTTCCTGCTTCCTGAGGTTGAAGGTCTTTCTATTCCCACCCCTCCCTCCTGGTCCAGGCCTCCTCTGCCTTTTTCTCTTACAAGTAATGCCAAGAATGTGCTCTCATTGGACACAACAAATCTATAACAGAGGGAGGAAAAGAAAGATTTCCCCCACTTTACAAATGAGAAAACAGGTTCAAAGAGAGGAAGGCATTGAGCAAAGTGACAAAACAAGTGTTTGGAAAAATGGTATAAGAATCCCAGCATCCTGATGACTTTAGGTGGGCCAGCACTCCTGCCAGCCAGGGAACGGTGCTGAGAGGTGTGATATGGTGAGAGGGAAGATATCCTATGGCTGAACTGAGCCACCCTCTTGAATCTGCTCTAACAGCCAAAACAGGCTGAGGCAGGAAAGTGTGGGGTGTGACTTCTCTTGATCCCCTAGGATCCTCTGAATACTTCCTAGGGCTCCTGAGCCAGGACACTAAGAGAGAGACGAACAGAGTGCGCTGGCTAGACCAGGCCACAAGTAGGACGGCCCTGATCCTGTGGCTCCCCACACCGCTAACACACACACACCTGGCGGTGAGGAGGTCCTCATCCATGGCAAGTTCCCTGGCACTGGAGCACTGTTAGCTAAAGGGCTTTCCCTGCCAGCCAGCACATAAGGCTCTGAGAATCTCCCATGAGCACAACTAGCAATTTCTTAGCTTCTTCTACATTTTCCAAGACAGGCCCAGCATGTCCTCAAGGAACACTGAGTGGAAATCAATATTCTAGTCACATCTCTGGTGTCTGTAATCCCTCCCACTTGGGCTGCACTTGAGGTTTAGAAAGCACATTCATACCAGAGGCCTGGGAGATAGGCAGAGCAGACAGCAGCTTTATCCCCGTTTTATGAACTGGACAAAACAGAGACTCAGGGAGAGGAATGACTTATCCAAAGTCACATATGGTATTAGAAGACCCAGAACTGGAACTGGGATGCTGCTGTGTTGGGCTGGTGGCCTTACTGTGTCAATCCTGGCAGCCTCTCTAGCAAAGGTAAGACCAGAGTATCCACCCTCATTTCTGGCATTTCCCTACAACAAGCAGCTCCACTTACAATCAGAAAGTGGGGTGGGGGTTGTTAGGGGACAAAAGTCACACAACTGACTTGGGAAAGAAATCTTTTCCATGCCCTATCCTAGCCCTGGCCAGCCCAGGGGAGTGGGAGTCAGAAGTCTGGGAATTGGTATCCAGCTCAACAGCAGGTTCTCTGGCAGGCCATGGTGAGGAAGGCACTTCTTTTGGAGTCTGTAAGATGGGAAAAAGGACTAGAATCACTATTGTGAAATATCTCATATTGGAATTGCCTAGGAAATTTTGTACAAAACTTTGATCTTGGGGCTTTACCCAGGCCTAGTGGACCAGTCACGGGGTTGGGGAAATCTGTGGGAACCTACATTGTTAGCTAGTTCCCTGGGAGATTCTGAGGCCCCCTGAGAACATAAGACTGGATGGTCTCAAGGGCCTATCCTGCTCTGACATCCCATTATTCAAGGCAGCAGGAAGTGCTAGTTGCACTTGGACTCATTGCTGATGTCCTCCCAGGTCTTATTCTTTATAGTAAACCCAGAATCCTAGAAGTGGAAGATACCTTGACCTGATTATCAGAGTGCAGTCTCTTCCAGGAAAAGTACAATTATGAGAAAGCCCAGGAGGGGCAGGGTTTTGCATTTTCTCGAGGCCATGAATGAACTGTGAGTTCTCCGGGACTCGGCCTTTTAAGGTGTTTCCCAGACCACCACTCTGGGGTGTACTAGGTGACTAAACCCATGGGTATATCCTGACAATCCCCTCCTCACAGATTTGTAGGAACTCTGATTCTAGCCAAAGAGTCCTGCTCAAAATGGCCACTTTTTCTCCTTGTTCCTGAGGAGCCACTAACTCCATGATGCCAAAGCAGTCCTGCCATTCCTGGGGTGTCTGCATGCATGGTACCTATATGCTTGGCTGTACAGAAAAGCCAGATGTCACTGTCCTCCTGGCCCCGGAATCTGCCAGTTATGGTTCTTGGCTGAAAACAACAGAAACTAATTCTGGCTGATGTAAGCAGAAAAGGAATTTATTCAAGGATGTGGGGAAGCACTGAAACTCACCAGGAAGGCTAGAGAACCAGGCCTGGGAAATGGGTAGAAACAGAGCTGGCTGCCTCCTAGAAAGACCCTTGCCATGGGGATTCTTAAAAATTAAAGAGGGGATTTAGGTGCTATGCCTTCCATAAAATGACACATTCTCCACTCACCTGTGGATACAGAAACCCATAAAAGTCTACATTCCAGAAAAATATTGTTTGTGACTTTTGCTGTGGTTGTTGCCAATAACTGCATTTTCTGTTTTTATAGCCACATTTCAAATCCTGTGTGCATTGCATCTGAGAAGGATCCTACCAGGAATGTCATCTCTTTTGCTCTACCCTATTTATCCCTCATGCTACGTACATACATTCTGTGGATCTGCTGGATTCTTGCCCGATTCTAAACCAACCTTTGTGCCCCTTGTCCCCACTCATATCCAACACCTTATCCCATGTGTCCCAGGCTGCCCTACATTCCCAGAAGAAGGGCAGTTGATCTCCAAAACCATCCACTAAGATAGCACCATTTTCTCCAGTCAATTCTCTCCCTCATCCAACCAATCAGCAAATATTTCCTGGCCATCTGCTATGTGCCAGTGACTGTGCTTGATGATGAGAGATAGGATTCCTTGTCTTCATGGGGCTTAGAGTATAGTGGGGGACACAGGTATTAAACAAAGAATCATACAATATCTTGTGATAAATACAATAAAGGAAGAGCTCACAAAAACCTTGAATGCTTTGGTAAAGAGGCCTATGTTCCTTACTAAAGCAGATGCTTTCCTGCAAAGATGGCATTTGAGTTAACATGAAAAGAAAGAACAAGAGTTAGCCAGAAGAAGGGAAAAGAGGAAGAAGGAAAAGAGGGAGGGAGGGAGGGAGGGAGGGAGGAAGAGAGGAAGGGAGGAAGGAAAAACATTCTAAGCATAGGAAAGGATTCAGGAGCAAAATGAAGCTTTTCTCCTCCCAGAAGTCAAAGTAAGCAGGGTGGCTGGGGCACCTGCTGTGAAAGGAAGTGTCATGTTGGACCCACATTACTGATTTTCATTTTTATCAAACCAACAGAAACTGTTTTAAAAAATATATAAGGAGTTGGGGCCTACAGTGTGGAAAACAGATGAGACAGCAAAAGTGGATGAGGGGGCTTGTGAGATTCAGGTGAGAGATAATAGGGCCTTGTGCTACAAAGTAGTGACAATAGAATGGAAAAGAGGACAGGTTCAAGACATAATTAGGATGTGAAATTGACAGGACTTGGTGGTGAGCAGAACATGGGATCGGGAGGTGGGTGAGAGAGACCATATGTCTATGACTCTGAGATTTGTGACTTGTGCTACCAGGTGGGTGATGTCAGGGGAGCACGCATTCCTCACTCTCCGTGTTTCCACGTGGAGGGACTCTGATGAGAGTAACACTCCTGAGCCCTGTCTCCCTGACTCCTTATATGATTGGGGCATTAAGGAAAAGGAACTAGGTTAGTGTGGCTCAGAGCCTTCCAGGTTTTCTAGTCACCTCTCCCTGTAGGTATGATCCAGTTTGTAGTCTAGCCGTGCAGTGAGCTTAATGGGGTCAGCTCTGTCCAAGTGGTAGAAGCATGCAGCTTGGGAGGCAAGTTCAATTCAGGGTGGCATAACCAGTCCAACCAACTCTGAACCATGGTTCAGACCTGAGAATGGAAGAGGAGTGTCATTTTCTTGACTCCCCTTCCCCCAGCCTGAATATTCAGAGGTCTATTTACTGAGCTGGGGAGCACTGGAGAGAGAACATGAATTCAGTTCAACTCTGGCTTTCTTTCCTGGCCACTTTGATTTCTCAACTTTAGCTAAAATGTCTCATTAAATTAGTGTACTTGCCTATGTGCCTCTTTTGTATAATCTTGAGGGCACTAACTACATCAAAATAAGTTATGTCTAAAATTTGCTTTGCTTTGGTAGATAAGCCTGGACGTTAGATCCCAGCAAGTTCTCAGAGAGGTGAGAGCCTTCACAGCATCCGGGAGTAACAATAGTTACAGTAACAACTACCATGGCTGAGCACTTAACACAAGTCCCACACTGCCAGCCAAGGCTGTCTCATTTAATGTTCACAGTCCCTCTGGGAGAGCACTTTCATTATCCCCTGTTCATACCTGGAGGCACTGAGGCCCAGAGGGGTTAAGTGGCCAGAAGCAAGACCAGCTGGCTAATGAGAGGCGAATCTGTGTTTCCAAAGCTTTTGCCCATGAGCATTATGCTGAACTCCCATGAGCATTATGCTGAACTGGAGGATGTGCTGGAAGATTTTTTTTTTTAAGATTTTATTTATTTATTTTTAGAGAGGGAAGGGGGGGAGGGAGGGAGAGAGAGAGAGAAAGAGAGAGAGAGAGAGAGAGAGAGAGAGAGAGAGAAACATCAATGTGTGGTTGCTGGGGGACATGGCCTGCAACCTAGGCATGTGCCCTGACTGGAAATCGAACCTGCGATGCCTGGTTCACAGCCCGCGCTCAATCCACTGAGCTACACCCGCCAGGGCATGCTGGAAGATTTTTAACCACCGTGTGAAGTGCAAAGCAAGCACAGCCATTTTCTATGCTCTTAGCTGGGAGATTCCTGTGACCTATTAGCTTCTTAGCTTCTGCTTTCCTCTCTCTGCATCCACGCTGACACACTGACTCTGCAGGCCTTTGAACTCAGAGCTTCTTTCCTTTCCTCTCTTCAGGCATTTTCCACATGGAGTTCCCCACCTCTAACGCAGACACTGTCTATCTGATAATCCAACCAGACTCATCTGGAAGAGTTTGGCAGGCAGACAGGAAGGCCAGCTTGCTACTGACTTAGCCAGGATTCTGCCTGAGACCTTTACCCACTACGGGACATAACCACAGCCCGATGCAGAACACAGGCCAATCTGGAGCTGGTAATGAAATCACCTCGCTGTCACTGGCTTGTCTTCATTTGCATCAGGAAGTAATGCTGTGAAATCCATTTTCTTATAGTGCTGCATTGGAAGTCAGGAGGGCCCACCAACCCCTCTCCATCCCAACAGGCTGTCTCAACGCCCACCCTCACACCATGGCCCCTAGACAGGTGTTTTCATCTGAGCACCTGGATGCAGTCCTCCCCCAAGTCCCTCCATCCTCTTTGTAAAATGAGGGTGATGACTGCACCAACCCCACGGAGCTGTCAGTGAGGCTTTGTAAAGGCTTTTTGGCACATAGTAAGTGTTATAACATGGATAGCTGTCATCATCTTCGTCATCATCAGTACTTGGTCTCCCACCAAGGGGGTTTTTGTATCAAAATCAAGTACTATATGTAATATTATTTATTTAATACTATATTTAAACTAACTTTAAATAAACTCACTTATGCCTCCTCCTAAGCAGCAGTATTCATGAAATCTCAGGTTTGATGTTTTCATTTATATTTTTAAAGACTCAGTAATAAGGTACATGCCTAGTGAAGCATGTTCACCCTACCCCACTAAATCACCTCATGCACCAACCAGTGGTCCTCTCCCCTTTGAGGAACACCCCTGTAGGCAAGTGCTGGCACACCTCTCAGTTTGCTTGTCCATAAAATTGGTGTGACATGATGAGGACATACCTTCCTAAGGCTGTGGTATGATGGTTGTAACCATGCTTTGTAAAGTGCAACTCACTAGCTAGGTTGATATCATGTAGTCTCCCTTCTTCCCACCCAATTCCAGGTTACTGGCCAATGCCAGGTTTGCAAAAGTATCTACTTATCATTAGTTTCCCTGGTCCCCATACCACTTCTGCTTGGAATCTGTTGGGCTGTCCCTCAGATGTATTTTTCCTAGACTAGGCCCCTCCTGGCTAGCCTGGAACCTGCCCCAGTGTACAGGAAGAAGAACTTCCAGAGTGTTATCTCATCTGGCCATGAACTCTCCTCTTCTTGGCTGTCCACCTAACTCACAGGCCCTGAGACACCTTTCCTTTGAATGATGAGCACCAGCAGAGCCAGCTACCATATTCTGTTGTTTCCTTCTGCATGATGACTTAGTGGGCATTACCTCCAATCCAAGCCTCTTCCCTTCTCTCCACATGGGCCAACAGGGCAAATCTCCACTAGCAGTTAGGGGGCTCCTTCAGCTCCAAGGGGGAAAGCCAGAATCAGGGAGAGGGGGAGAGGCGAGGCTGGTGCCTGGGGTACCATGCATTTCTCCAACCTCTCCTGCCCAGCCAGCACCCAAGGCTTCACACCTGTCTGTTTACAAAGCTCCATCTTACTTGCGTGGTGAGGTCTCTGTGACTGACTGGCCTCTATCAGACACAGGAAAAGTGGGGGGAATAGAACACAAACTTTTGAAAATTGATGACAATATGATTCTTTTTATTTTAAGGGAGAAAGGGGGAAAATGCACATAAAACAAGTCCAGAGTAAAAGGGAAGAGATATTTTCAGTTTCCTATACAACTTTACTCTTTGCCTATCCTTATACCATGGAGTCCAGAAGAATGTATAAAACAGCTCCTTAGATGTGAGTTGTATCTTCCAAACCAGTCAGAGGCTGTGAGATTGGGAGTCAAAGTGGCTCTTGTACTCCAGTTGAAGATCCCCGTGCCTTCTCCAGCCCTAGGTCCTTCAAGCAAGGCCAGAAAGCACCTTGCGTTTGGCCCTCTCTCCTTTCAGCACCCTCCAGCCCAAAACCTATCCCTTCAGACTCTCACCTCATTGCTCCCACTCCCAGGTCCTGCCTTGTGCCCTCAGCCTCCAAGACAGAACAGGTATTTGGCCATGTAGGGGTCTGCTCTGCCTGGGCTGGGGCTGAGTGGGGTGGGGCTGGTGGCTGGTGGGAGAAACAGGTCACTGGGTTCTGTAAGGCAAGCTGAGCTTGCCCTTGACCAAGCTGTCCTCCTTGGTATGTCTCCTGTGTATTGATTTGTCAGGTCTTAGGAAAAGGCAGAGGAGTGGAGAGGGGGTCTGTTATAGCCTGAATGTTTATGTCCCCCCTAAATCCATGTGTTGACATTTTAACCCCTGAAGGATATGTATTAAGAGGTAGGGTATTTGGGAGATGCTTAAGTCATGAGGGTAAAACTCGTACAAATGGGATTAGTGCCCTTGTAAAAGAGATCAGACTGAACTCCCCAGCGCCTTATGACAGCCTCGTCAGGTAGGACAGTTAGTAGGTGACACAGTGAGCTTCACAACAGAGATTATAACCATAAAACAGTGATTCTTAATAATCAAACTACAGTCTAAGCGCTAGGCCCTGTGTTGGGTGGTAGGAATTCAAACATAAATGAGACATGGTCTCCATCTTCAGCGGCTCTGAATCTGGGTCATTTTGACTCAAAAGAGTTTAAAATGACTCTTAAAATCAACTCTTTTTTCTCTGGCAGCCCAAACTGATAACCATCAGATGGATACAGGTCTGACTGAGGTTTAGGCAGTCTCCCCTTTTATTCCTTCATGATGTTGTATGCTCAGATTTTGTGTACATGGGGCATGTCTGCATGTCTTTTTACATTTTCATCCATACCAGTTTTGTTTTTTGCTTCTCAGCTGAATTCTGAAAGGATAGAAGGAAGTGTGCTTATTCCTTTAAATTGCTTTGTGTAAGGATCTGCTCAGTTGAACACCTGGGTCATATTTTGATAATAATAATGTTGATGTTGACAGAAGCTTGATAATTCAATAACTATGTAATGTGCCCTATTTTTATTTTTTTAAATGGATGATTTCCAGCATGGAAATCTTAATCTTCCAGAATAAGGAAGGATTCCAGAATAAGATTAAGGATTAAGAAATCCTTAATCTTCCAGAATAAGGATCTACTCAGTTTTTAAAAGATTTTATTTATTTATTTTTAGAGATTGTGGAAAGGAGGGAGAAAGAGAGGGAGAGAAATATCAATGTGTGAGAGAAACATCGATCAATCACCTCCCACATGCCCCCAAATGGGGACCGGGCCTGCAAGCCAAGTGTGTGCCTTGGCCAGGAATCCAACTGGCAACCTTCTGCTTTGTGCGATGATGCCCAACCAGCTGAGCCACACCATCCAGGGTTCTACATCTACTTTCATCACAGCACTTTTGAGAGCTCCACAACTACCCCTGAAGTCCCTGCCTCTGGCCTGACCCTCCAGTTGAACAATGCATTGAGAAGTGCTCCAGCGGCCCTGCATTTCTGCGTACCTGAAAGGTGTGCCTTCCTTGGCCAGAGAACTAGAACTACCAGCTAATGGAAGCTAGGACTAGCTAGGACCGCCTCTTTTGCAGATATTGCAAATGTAAGGCAAGGACCTTGAACACCAAATTCTAGAAAATATCAAGAAGAGACACGTGGAGAAAAAGAAAGACAAGTGACCAAGCCTGATGTATAAACACAGAATTGGTGGAATGACACTTGTTTCCTAGAGGAGCTCATTATAGAGGTGGTTCTCATCCTAGGCTGAAGCCCTCTGTTGGATTATGAAGATATACTGGGTGTGTCCAATAACCTGGGTCTCTTCTTTGCCCTTTGTTGGGTTTCATCTTGAGACACAGAGAAGAGAGAGGATGTTGGTGTGTGTATGGTGTTAAAAGAGAAAGATGTGAATGTGAAAGAAAGAAATTCTCCAGCTAACATCTCCAGCTACCACCAGTCAGAAAAATATTAGTTAAGCCCTACCCTGGGCCACCTAATTCAAGGTCCTCAGAAATCTTGTGCAACATTCCCCACCTGATAGCCTCTTACTCACCCAGACATATACTGGTATTTCATATTCTTTAGTTCTTAGCCAAGGAAGGGAAGGATGTGGACCTGGTGGGCTTGCAGCTAACCTGGACCAACAATCAGAGGGAGCCTAAGTTTGGTGCTGGCTCAGGCACTGACTGTATAATGTCTTTCATAGGATCTCTCTTAGATTCCCTGGACATGCTGGAAATAATCTTTGGCATTTTTAGGGTTGTTTGCTGGCTGAAGTAGCTGAGAGAATGGAAATTTGCAGAGCAAGAACCACACCATAGCAATCTGTTGGCTACAATAAGCCACACTGCAAACTGCCTTCAGTACAGCTCAAGTCAGCATTTATGACTAACCCTTCCCTGTGGATTAGCTGCTGATTGTGGCCTACCACTTCACCAAACTGGTGGAAACAGATGGTCTAATGTGATGAGAGCACCACAAAGTAGCATTTGAATTTCGAAAATCACAGAGCGTAAGGGCTTGAACTCCTCCATTTTATAGATAAGGAAACTGAAGCCCAGGGAGGATAATATAGTTGTTGATTCATATTTCTGCTTCTGTGATTAGATCACAAAGTTCTCTGGGTTGGGACTACGTTTTTGAAGCCTCAAAGCAGAACAGAGGACTTGGCCCATAGAATATGCTCCATAAATGTTTGCAAAATCAAGGAAGGAAGGGAGGGAGGGAGAGGGCACTTGCCTGAGGTCACAAAGGTAGCAGTGGCAGAGCTGAACCTCACTCTAAGGGCCTCTCTCAGCAGGTCTCCCAGCCTCAGGGAGATGCTCCTCAGACCACTTCTCAGCACTGCCAGCCCTGGGCTATGCTCTCAACAGGTCCAGTTTGCTGTCACTCTGGCCAGAAGGTGTCACTGATACCTTCAAACCCCAAGCATTCGCTGTTCCACAGCAGGGCCCCAGTGGGGGATGTTCCCCTTATCAGGGATATTCCCCTTATCTCTGATGTCAACAACATCAGAGGAGACAAGACTGCCTGCATCCCAACTGCCCTGCTGAAGGGGCTAGGTCTGGGGCATCAACTTAGGCTGGTGTCTATGGCCTGGCAGGACCCTAGGCTGGAGGTGAAGCAGAGCCTGCAGTAAGGACCCCAGGGCACAGGCGGGATGGAGATTAGCAAGGTACGTGCAAAAGGATGACAGAATTCTGGAAAAATCAGTGAGGCAAGACCTAGAAAACAAGTCCAGAAAACAGAAGGAACCCACTCAAATTCACCCACTGTCAGAGCAGACATGGATTAGAGGTAAGGTCAGTCTCTTTACAGGAGGGAGAGATAGGCTTAGAACAGAGAGGAGAAGAGGGAGCTGTAGCAAGACCTGAGGAAATGTAGTGCAGCTGCAGTCTGATTATAGGGTGGCAGCAGCCTCACCCAAGGCATGTCCCAAGTGGGGGTGGGCAGGGAAGTAGTAAGGGAGTGAGGGGGTCTGGGTGGCTCTGTGTTGGCTCAGACTTGCTCCACTTTCTGCCAGCCCTGGGAACCCACCTGGTCTCTGTCCTTTTCACTGCCCCCACTTTAAGGGTGGGGAAAGGCCAGAGTTCGGAGTGACCTTTTCTAGGCAGCCTCCAACCTCAAGGCCTTGTCAGTGATGTCACTTCCTACAACATCCACAAACACTTCCTGAGTATCTCGTATCTCCAGATTCATGCTGGAACCAGACCTTGATCCCTATCCCCAGGACTCTTTAAGATCTTGTTGGGAGAGTGAGGCACACTGAGACACCCAGCATGGGGCACTCCAAGACAGGTATAGCTACTCGTACACCCAGTAGGTTGTTTAGGAGAAACAGAACCTTGCTGACAAGTTGTTTTCTTGGAGAAGGTGAGGCTGGAACTGGCATTACAAATTGGAATGGGCATTTTGAGTACAGTCACTGTGGCAAGAATACATAGGGGTTCTTGTAAGGGCAGAGGGAAGGAAATTTGCAGGGACAGCCACAGAGTCACGTGTTGAAGGTCAGTGTTTTTAAAGGTTTTTTTTTTTAACAGCAGAATCCTTCTCAAAGTAAACTTTACTCAGAACGCATCAACATGCTAAAAACAGAACTGCTGTGTCATCTGGCTTCCTTCTTACCCCAGTGCTAGCTCCCCCCTCCCAAGTATTAATGGAGCTTCCCAGCCTGGACTAGTTCAACCTCCTTCTTGGACCATCAGGGAAACTGAGGCACAGACAGAAGAAGGTACATGCTAATATTCATTTGCTATCAGGAGCAGAGGCAGACAAGAATTGAGGCCTATCTCCTCTCCCCAGCTCAGGACTTTTGCCAGTAAACCTTACTACATCCCAAATGGGGGCAGACTGGAAAGACCTTCGGCCAGGCCTAGAACTGTCAGTTCCACCAGATAGAAGGCGACGGAGTGTGTCTGGGCGAAGGCGGTCTTTCTGGCCTTCTAGTTTGACAGCCCATGTTACATTGCAGCTTCTTGATGTTTCTTTCAGTACCTTGATTGGGAAGACTAGCATATTTGAATCATCTGTGAAACAGCTGCAGCAATGCAGGGCCAAAGAAACTTGTGGGTGGTGGTTTGGGGCAAAGAGGAACGTATATCATTGGTGAGGTTTTGGTAAATAGAAGAATTGTCAGTGAATAAGTTAAATGGAAGTAGTGCTTTCTTAAACTGACACAGAAAAATGTGCCCATTAATTCATTTGTCTAATGGTATGGCTTTGATTAGGAACCCCAAAACAACTAAAAAGTGCCCTATCTTGAGCTCACAAATAATGCAAAAAACTGATAAATATCTGTGGAGGCCAGGTAAGACCTTCTGCCTCTGTCTTCTCCGGGGTTGGTCTTGGACAAGGCTTCTTCCTCTGGGCTTCTGCAAGGTTTCATGACATCTTAGTTTCCATTACCTCCTGTCTAAGAAGTCTAGATGGGACTTGGAGTGAGACGAAACATCTAAAATGAGAGGCACAGATATTTATTATTTTAGTTTTTAATTTATTTTTGCTTATCTTTTCAAACAAACAAGCTGAGAAAGGCACTAAGTCACTTCCTGAGGTCTCAGAGTCCAACCACCCTTCTGCAGACACCAAGGAAAACTGCTGTCTCAAGCCTTTACCCCCTTAGCACCTCTCGGCACGTTACACTTGCACAGCTCTTTACAGTTTGTAAAGAGCTTTCAAGCATATACTGTCATCCGGTCTTCATAAAAGTGCTCCGAGGTGGGCCAGGCGGGCATTTTAGAGATGGCAAAAGCAAGTGTCAGAGAGGCAGGGAGACATGCTCAGTAGGTGTTGCTAGTGAGCATTTATTCAACAAATATTCACTGTTTTATTTATACTTGTTTATGAATGATATTCGTTGTTATAGCATGAAACCAGCCAGATCTGCTGACTTTCTTCCTAAGACTCTTTTAGCCACACTAGGCTTTTCCCCTAAGGATATAAATAAAAATGGATTTTCTGCTAGAAACAGGTCAAATGACTTAATATAGCCATATACAATTCAGAGGGACCTAGTAAATCCTAAATGAGTCATATTTCATTTGAATACAAACCAGAGGAATGCTCAAGCCTGCAGCAGAAAGAAATGGATTTGTGCGGTTAGAGGGAACTCATTTACTGGACTACTGGCTTTTAAATTTCTTTTTTGAGCACAAAAACCGTTCTTAAAATACAGTCTCACCAGGCAGCTCGATATGAAAGCCTAATAACACGGCATCTTTGTAGAACTTGAAACCTCACTCAGCATCTTTGGAAAACCCTTGTAATTACAGATGGGAAACAGGCCCAGAGGTTCAGAGTGAGTTCCCTCAGGGAATCAGTGCCTGAGCTGGGTCTCGAACCCCAAGCCCTCCACGTTCCTACTAAAGGGTCCTGATGAAGAATGAGCCGATTGTGCCAACTCACTTCTTGGCTGTGTCTACCACCATTCCCCATATTACTAATAAACACACACTATTCTTTCTGGTCCCCTGTGCTCAAGCTCTCCCCTCTTCTCAGAATGCATGTCTGCCAGTGAAACTTGCAATTTTTTCCCTCCAGTCCTAAGTCAAAAGGAAGTCCTATTCCTTCCCCCTGAAGCCTTCCTTAAGGGTCATGGCTAAAAAGACTTGCTTCTGAAAACTTTGTTGACATTCTTAGGATGTTCTGCCTTGTCTTATAGCCATTTAGGGCTTAATCCCACTCCTGAGATTTTATTCTTCTTGAGGCCAAAGTCTCTTCCCAGAAGCTAACACAGTTCTTCCAGCTCTAAAATACTATGAAGCTCTGATCTCCAAAGATGTTACTCTAAAGTAGTCTTTTTTTTTAATGGAATTGATGTACCAAATTGGTCTCATATCTAAATACCTGAGTCCCAACTAGTTAGATTCCTTTAAACCTAAACAAAGTTTCTCCCATTTTGTCCTTGTCCTTATTTTCAAGTGTGTATCATGCAGCTCCACAGGAACACTGCTACTGATGGACCTTGACCAGGGCCTAAGAAACCAACACAACTGTTGCTTTCGCTGGTACTGGCCAAGGGCTCCAAGTGGGCGGGGCCTCTGCCCCAGCCCTGCTCTTTCCTAGTCAACTCAGTTTTCCCTCAGAGTTTCTGCTCCTTTGGCCAATGCCATACTCACTCCTTTGTGCAGAGGCAAATACAGAGTGTATGTAAAGGCATTTAGAAACTGCAGGCTGCCTTCTTGGCCAGATGATTGAAATCAGTGGGGAAAATAATTAAAATCAGTTTTAAGTTTTAAAAAAATTGTATAATACCAAATAACTGGTTAATCTGAATGTTCTCTTTCCAGCGAGCTACTTTGGCTTGGTACGGTTATGGGCTTCCTTCTACTCACAGGTTCAGCTCTGAGGCCCTTGTATTGGCTGCTCTGGAAGCCAAGTTGTGAGGTCGGAGTCGCTCAAAAAACTGGACGGATGAAGCAAGCCAAGGAGCAGGGTTTATTAGTGGTAAATAAGAGGGAAAGTGGAGCCAACGTAGGGAGCTTGGGAAGTCAACCACGGGAGGTAAGATGCATGGGGAAAAGTGAGGCCAACCAAGGGAGGTTAAGACTTGCTCGGTTGTTCTTAAGGCAGGGTTTTTAAGTGCAAAAAACCTGTGAAGGGTAACTGGTTGGGGTGTCAGAGTCTGATTGGCTGGAGCTGGTTGCTGGGTGCTGTTTCTGCTGACCATTGTTCTTGATACATCTTGTCAGGCTCAAGTTAAAGCTGCATCCTGTTATGATGGATAGGCCAACCCTAGACCCCAATCTTAGCTGGGCATCTGTTTGTCCTGGTAGGGTCGGCAGGCAGTTTCCCAGGCAGGCATTTTCCCAGGCTACAGTTTCCCACGGTACAGTTTTCCCACCTGGTGATTTTCCATTCCTCCTAGGTCTGCCTGGGTCTGTCACAGGCCACTGTAGTCTACTAACTCCAGTTGGAAAAATTCATTTATGTCCAAAATATTTTTTGAACATCTACTATGCTAGCATGATATAAGTTGCATCATGCTCCCTTTCCCCCAAAAAAGATATGCCAAAGTCTTAACCCCAGGCATCTGTGAATATGACCTTATTTGGATATAGGGTCTTTGCAAATGCAATTAAGATGAGGTCATATTGGAGAAGGGTGAGCCCTATCATACTCCATAATGGAGTGGGGTCTCCAGACTCCAATATAGCTTGTGTGTTTGTCAGAAAAGGAGACCCAGACCCAGACCCAGACCCAGAGGAAAGACTACCATGTGAAAATGGAGACAGAGATTGGAGTTATGCTGCCACAGCCAAGGAAGGGCTGGGACTACTAGAATCTAGAGATGAGGAAGGATTCTTCCCTAGAGGCTTTGGAGGCAGAATGGCCCTAACAATGCCTTGATTTTGGATGTCCAGTGTCCGGAACTGTAAGAGAATATATTTTTGTTGTTTTAAGCCACTTATTGTGTGGTACTTTGTTACAGCAGTCCTAGTAAACTAATTCAGTGGCTTACTGGGAATCTAGCAGAGAATAAGACAAGAGTGTGCCCTAATAGAATGTACATTTTGATTAAGAAGGCATGACAATAGACATGGATAAATACATATGAAAATGGTAGATTCTGGTGCTGAAGGGATTAAACAGAGTCCTGTGACATTTCAGGTCTTACTTGCAGGAGGAGAAACCCAGTGTAGTGAAGGTGGGCTGGAACCTGATCACATAGGGCATTGGGATGATGTACGAGAAAAGGGATTATCCTGGAGCGAGGGTGGCTGTGGGCAGGTGGCAGTGACTTGGAAAAGAATGGTAGTGATGATGATGGAACCCAAAGATCTTGCTGTGGAGATGTGAGAAAATGAAAAATCAAGGGTGAATCTAGATTTTTGGTTTAAGAAAAAAGCATTTATTATGGGGTAGGTGGTAAGGCCATTTATTTAAATGGAGATTAGGTGAGGTGCATATAGAGGAAAGAGGGAAGGAACCAAGAGTTCTGTTAGGTTTGAGATGCCTGTTAAACATCTTTGTGGAGATTCAGGCAAGCCATTAGCTATGTGCTTTAGTGGTAAGAGGGCCCCCAAACCCAGGGTCCTTCTCACTGTCCCAAGGCCTCTGATGAGATGGGAAAAGATTTTTTCTTCCTATTGGAAACCTTCTCTTTCTCCTGAGGAAATGCACCCTGGGTGGCCCTGACTAACTACTAATGCTAAGAAACTTGCTAAGTAGCATAAAAGTTTTTACACTCCTTCACAAAGTATTTGTGCTTCAAGTTTCCTACAGCATCTTCAAAGCTGTGTCTAGCTTCATCAGCAGAGTTGAGTCTCTTGGAGATTCCAAGATAAACTCAGCGGAAGGGTGGGCAGAAGCTGTAGGTGACCCTGGACGGTATTCCCAAGACTCCAGGGTCCAAACTGCTTGCTAATTAAGGAAGCAGGAGAAACCTTTTGCTTTGCACAGACCCACTTCCCGCACAAAGAACTTTGGGGGGCAGGGCGGTGGGGAAGAGCCACAGCTTCCTGCTCCCTGGGAAGGCCTAGTCTCCCAAGGGTGCTGACTCAGAAACAGCAGCTGCTTGCCCGGGGAGCTGGCACTTGTTGGCACAATCAAAGATCCATTGAACATGCCATTCTGGTTTGCTCTCCCCACACCAGTTCCTCACTTTCAGCTTCCTTCAAAGACTTCTCTACTGCCTAATTAACTTGGAGCCCAGTGGCCTGAGATGGAGGCTGGCTACACTGGAGGAAGGAGAATTACACATGGAGCCTAAGACCCAGGGCTTGTTTTGGGTTCATCGGCACTGTTCTCAGGACTGTCAGCAAGTCATTGACCAACCTGGGTCTCAGGTTCCCTAGCTATGTATGAAATGATGACAGTGATTGTCTACCTTCCTGTCCTGTGCGTGGGGTGGGGAGTATCTTATTTTATCCAGTAACTCTACAGGATACCTGGGGCACATCAAGCAAAGGATTCAGCAGGTGTGGAGGTCACTTGGATCTCTGGAATGCCTCACCCATGTCTCCTTACTCTTAAATCAATTTGGACTAAGGATGGTCTGTCTTTGCTAACTCAATATATATATATTGAGTATATATATATATTCAAGAGCTCCCTCTGTGTGAAAGGGCATTGTCTGAATGTGGGAGACGCTAGATCTAGTGCCCATGAACTCAAACTTCAGTGTTAAAGGAAGGAGAGGAGACCAGACTCATGGGGGACAACAAGAGTGTGAGCTGGGGAGAAGGACTGAGGAGAAAGTAAGGTTCAGGGACTTCCCAGACCTCAGCATGGCCTCTTTCCTCAGTGACTGGGCACTGGGTACCCAGTCACAGCATCTGCCATGTCTTTTTGCAGTTTTTCTCTGCACAGCACACACTGGAGTTAGTAATGGGCTTTGGACACACAGGCTTTTCAGCAAGGTGAAGGGAAGCAAAAAGAGACAATTACCTCAGGCAATGCCTCACCACAGAGCAGCAAATTTGAAATTTACTGCTGCAATTTGTCATTAGCAGTACCAGAAGTGCACCCAAAAGAGAAAGCAAGGCAAAAAAAAAAAAAAAAAAAAAAATTCCCACTGTCCCTGCATATCCCAGACTCAGGATGTACTTGTCTGTGCCCATGAGTCTCCTTCCCTCCTGCCTTTCCTCATTATTTCCTGACCAACTCACAGAGGAGAATCAGCCAGAGCTCTGCAAATAGGATGTTTACTTTCAAAGATAAGAAAGTTAAGAAGGGAAAGGATTAGAGACTGAGACATTAAGCCTAACCGGTGAATCCAGGAAGACTTCCTGGAGGAGCTGGCATAATGTTCTGAGTACTGAAAAACATAAAATTTGGACATGTAGAGATGGGGGAAAGGGGGCACATATGAGCACAGGAGAGAGGTTAAAGGAAGCAATAGAGGTGGACAAGCCCAGAGTACATGAAGAAGTGGTGGTCAAGATGATTGCAGACCATCCTGAGGGTTTCAGAGTTCATACAAGGGGCCAAGGGAAAGCAAAGTTTACAACATCCTGAGATACTCAGAGAAACATTGTGACCCATTCACTTACCTGTTTTTCTCTTTTTCCTCTAACGCATATCTTTCTCTGTTAAAGGCTCATTCAGGCACCCTCCTTCAGAGGGAGCAGGTGTTTCTCTGGGATGAAGCACCTGTGCTGGGAAGCAGAAGGTATAAATGGGAAAAAAGTGTGTCACAGCACAGCCAGGCAGATAAGCCTGGGTCAAAGCAAGGGCAGAAGGAAGAGGAGACTAGTTGACACGAGGTGATAAGGTAGGACTGTGACTTACAAGAAATATACTATTATATTTAGTCTTACTCCCTGTTTTTGGCACAGAGTCCTCCAAACCCTTAGAATTTCCTAGGTTGAGAGTGATCAAGTTGTCTTTGTTATGTTAATCAGATAATTTTAACCCCTTCTTTGGATGGAGGCTGGTTGCCAGGAGAACCAACCACATGATTAGAAGTTTGGAACTTTCAGTCCCAACCCCTGACCTCTGGGGAGGGGACAGGCACTGGAAATTTAGTGCAATTGCCAATGGCCTATGACTTAGTCAATCATGACTATGAAGCCTCCATAAACAGTCAGGAGGACAGCAAGAGGATCCTTGTTTTCTGAGAGCTTCCAAGAGGACAGGAGCTCCTGTGCTTCTGTGCTCAGGACCTTGCCTTACGTGTCTCGTTATTTGACTGTTGATTTGTATCCTTTAATATTCTCTGTAATAAATCAGTAATCTAGTGAGTCAATGGATTCCCTGGGTTCCATGAGCTGTTCTAGCACATTAATAAAACCTAGGGAGGGTGTCATGGGAACCTCTGATTTATAGTGAGTTGGTCAGAAATACAGATAACAACCTGGGCTTAAAACTGGGGTCTGAAGTTGGAGGCAGGGGCAGTCTTGTAGGATTGAGCCCTCAACCTGTGGAGTTGGATGCTGTCTCTGGGTAGACAGTGTCAGAATTGAGTTGAATTCTTGGATATCCTGTTACAGAATGGACCTGGGCGGGGGGCTAGAAGATATAAAAGACCCCCCCTTTTTCTCCAGGGGTTCCCCCTGCCCTTACTAAGGTTCACTTTGCCCACCGCCAGAGGAAAGATGACTCTCGATGCCAGAGATTTGTGAAAAGCAAAAGAATTATTTATTTAAAAGCTATACAGACTAAGAGTAGTGACTTAATGTCATCATTAAAATACTAAAGTCTTTTAGAATACCCACAGAAGCACACAGTCCTTCCTTCTCCCTCTGCACTAGTCTGTGATGCCGTATCTCAGGAAAAGAAGTAGAAGTCTGTGATTTGGGCTCCCAACACCACCAGCTGTGTCACCGCCACAATCTCCAGTTAATCCAAAGCCATGTGGCACCTTCTCATGGCCCACCTGTCAGGATGGGCGGGGTAGGACAAGGCGGCAGCTGGACTACAATTAATCATGGCGGCTGAACTATAACCCAGAAGAGATGGCTGATGTCAAACCAGGGCACAAGAAGAGCCACCAATGATGTGTTTCTGCTTTGTTTGGAGGGAACCAATCCCCAGCCCCATGAAGAGGGCCAACCAGAATAAAACCCCACCATGTTCTCTGTGCTGCGCGATCTTTTCTCAGCCCTCCTGCTGTGCAGCCTGGTCTGGGAGCAAGCAAACTGCAAATAAAGCTCTTCTGCCTAATTTTGTGGCTAATTGGAATTTATTCCTCGGGAGAGTCTAAGAAAACCTTACACCACCAGCAAGAGTCCTTTCACCCCTTTTCTTCCAGGCAAAGTCTGTCTTGCTACCTAAGCCATGTGGCAAAAGGAAGCACCCCAAAGCCAAGAGGTCCTCCCTCCTATGGCTGCCACATCTGGGTTTAAAACCCCACACCAATCTTCCTCTGCAGCCCCATTTCTGACTCCTCCTGCAATCAGTTACACCTGCCAGCATTCCTGTATTCTTCCAGCTTTTCTGCACTGCCATCATGAGTCTGGGCAGGTGTGGCCCATGGCATGGAGCCAATCTTCTCCAAGCTCCCATGCAGGTGCTGTAACCAGGGGGAGCTGCCTCCCAGTTACATCCTGGGTAGAAATCACTTCCATCCCGCTGGCTCAAAGCATGGCCACAGCTATTTAACATATCTATGAAACCAGTTAAAGGTTATAGATATGCTAAATGACCATGCCAGAGGTTAGCTGCAAAGCTGTTGCTACACATACGACACAACTCCCAATGGCCCTGCTCCATGTGTCCCATCCCCCAGCTCAGCCTTGTAGGGGGAATAAGGACATCCTATGTATTTTTCTAATATGTCCTGGACACCTTGAGTTCTGGACCCCATTCCAAATCCCCATTTTGGGCCTCCCTCTTGGCTGCACCCTGTTACAACCCTGCTGGCTTCGAGAACTGCATGTTGGTGTAGGGGAGCCTCCGTACATACACTGATATTGAGTCAGGAAACCTTTCACCTTCCCACCCCAACACACACTCTGTCTTTGAAAATCAGGAGTGACATCACCGACCTTCAACCACACAGTCCATGATTTCATCATTAGAATGTCTTCCTTTGAGACTTAATAGCTCCTCCTTCAAGATGTCTCTTTTAAAATGCTCACGTACTTATGAAGGACTATGCAACTTGGATTCCTCAGAAACTGAAGCCTGAAGTAAATGCTTATCTATATCTGCTCTATTAAGGGAGGGCAATCCCAAGGGGCAGGAGTAAGGGACAAGGGCAGTGCAGCTGAAGGAAAGCCGAGGGAGGGCATTTTTTCAAGCTGGCCACAACCTGAATAAACTACAACTGCTTGTTTAATAGGACCATATTCTGAGGCCATATAACAACTATATACAACACTGATTCTCAGTCTGGAGGAGGAAGAGAACAATGTATCTGCAGCGTCCCAAATGTAACAGGGTGCAGCCAAGAGGGGGACCCCAAATAAAGATTTGGAATGGGGTGCAGAACTCAAGGTGTTCAGAAAATATTAGGATGTCCTCACCCCGTCCCCCAGGTGTGGGTGGGGGGAAGGGACAAATGGAGCAGGCCCATTGGGAGTTGTGTTGTATAGCAACAGCTTTCCAGCTAACTTCTAGCGTGGACATTTAACGTATATATAACCTTTAACTGGTTACATAGATACAGTAAATAGCTGTGGCCATGCTCTGAGCCAGGGGAATGGAAGTAACTTCCCCACCAAGATGTAACTGGGGGGGCAGGTCCCCCGAGTTATAGCACCTGCATGGGAGCTTGGAGAAGATTGGCTCCATGTCATGGGGCTACACCTGCCCAGACCCACGATGGCAGCACAGTGAAGCTTGAAGGTTATGGGAGTGCTGGCAAGTGTGGTCAATTGTGGGAGGAGTCAGAAATGGGGCTGCAGAGGAGGATTGGCACTAGGGTTTAAACCCAGATGCGGCAGCCATTGGAGGAGAACCACGTGGTTTTGGCTGAGTGGGGACTCCCGAGGTCCTGGGAGAGAGAACCACCATGAAGCTTTAGCAGAGAACCGCCACTCAGCTTTGGTAGAGTGGCGACCCCCCTCCTTGCAGCCAATGAGGAGTGAGAACTACGCAGCTTTGGCAGAGTGGAGACTCCCGCACCCATTGTGTGGAGAGGACCACACGGCTGAGGCAGTGGAGAGAGAACCTCGCGGCTTTGCCAGAGTGGGGACCTCCGCAGTGTTAGAAGGGGGAACCACCACCTGGCTTTAGCAGAGATCCCGGCAACACAGCTGATGGTGCCAGGAACTGAGGGAGGCCTACCAGCCGAGACGGATTACTTGGAAGAACTGGGGGCTGCCTGAACCACGCACGGACTTCTATTTTTTTTCCTGAGGTATGGTACCCCAGACTGGGCAAAGGAGAGAAGGAAGAACTGTGTGTGTTTGTGGGTGTTTTAAGGGACTTTGGGATTTTGATGAAGACATTAGGTCACTACTTTAAGTTTGTATAGCATTAAATAAACATTTCCTTTCCTTTTCACGAATCTCTGACATTGAGAGATGTCTTTCCTCTGGTGGCAGACATAACTAACCTGGGGGGTTCCTTTTGGTAATAGTATATTGCCTTGGCCCCGTTCGGCCCCCCTCTTTGTTCGATAACACAACTACTACGGACATTTGGTCCATGAGGTGTGAATTGCCCCACTCCTCTGCACTACACATTCAAGAGCACCAGGCAGGCCAGAGGCATTCTGATTCTGTGTCAGGGTCAATGGGGAAACCCCATGACTGCCGGCGGAGTCTGCGACCTGGAGGCGAGGCACTGTGGGGACGGGATGGGTGAAGGTTGTTGGGGCCCACACAGAACTGGTCACTGCAGTGAAGACTGGGGTTGAAATAAGTGGCCTTTAGAGATGCCAAAGTTTTTTAGAGATGCATAAAAGGTATCTGGTTCAGGGACAGCCCTTCATTTCATTAGCAGGTCATGCAGGTCATGCCTTGGTTACCAGTCAGCTCTGCAGTAAGTACCTCCCTGCTGGCAAAGCACTGATTAGACCTGGCTGCAGTTGGAGGTGTTGGGTGCGGGGTGGGCCTCAGACAAGCTCATTCCTTCACCCTCTGACCCAGGTTGGGGTCTGACTGTGATGTGAATCACCCTGAAAGCCCATTTTGGGCTACTCACCTCAACTGGCAGGCAGACCCCTAGAGGGCCTCAGCAAACAAATGTAACCCGAAACGAAAACAGGTGTTAAAGGGGTTCCTGAGGACCCAGAGTTACTAAGGGCCTATTCAAGCCAGGGAAAATCAATAACTATTTAAGATAGGGTTTGGGGAAGAAACCAATTTTGATTAAGGAAAAGGAAAAAATAAATACTTGCTCTTCATGAGGATGAGAGACTGAGGCAAGATTTCCCCTAGATTGACAGTGTTTCTATAAGCCTTTGATCAACACCTGCCAAGAAGGAGTGTCTGAGTGGGAATAGAAATTAACGACTAGATTAATTTCTTAATCTGATATTCCCTTACCTATCCAAAATTTCCAAGTTTCAAAAGAGAAAATATGTAGTTTCCTAAAACACAGAAGTACCTTCATTTTCAAAGCACTCGGGAAACAAAAAAGGTTTTAAAGCTCCACAGAACACATTTGAAATGCTGCTTACTTTCAGTTTGGCAGAGGAAGGAAAAACAAGCCCAGATCCCATTTGAAGGGTACCGTGTTTATCTAATACTTTTCTTCAAGAACTGCAAGCTCTGCTGAATGTAAACACTTTCTCCTTTCCCCTCTGGGAAAGGGGGGTCAGCTTTATTGGCCCAGTTTGGCAGCCAGAGAAGCAAAGCACATGATGGGGAAATGATTTGTCCAAGAGAACACGGTGACAGTGTTCAGCATAACTGTTCTCCATTTTCTGTCTTCTTGGTTGAATTGTTGTTCCAGACTAGAAATCACTGTAAAGACTCTGGATTAAGCACAAACATTTTAAAGGGGGAAGAAGAGCAGCACCATAGATCGCAGAGGGCCATTCATTCAGGGTCTGGAAATCTGTGTTTGTTCACTTTGTCCCTCACCTGGTGGGACTAAAGCTGAGCACTTATCTGTGGTTGACAGGCCAGCACTTCATTAACCCAGCAAGGACTCTCCTGGGTCTCCCAGTAACTTTGTCCAGAGTCAGGGTGCTGGCATTCACCCCAATGACTGAGTGCAGCGTCAGTAATGACCTAGTGATGATTGAGTTCAATACCACTTTGTTATGGGCCTTCTATGTGCTTTCCTGAGCAGCGTCCTGAGTGGCCATGTGTGTCTACATTTGGCAGAGGTGAAAGGAGGACCATTTGGTGCTGACTCCAGGGACCATGGCTCTGCAGTACAGTAGGTCTACAGGGCCCAGGGAGTTCTGTTAACAGTCGCCTAGGTGCAGGGCAAGGTAGCACAGTACTGTGAACAACTGTCTCTGCTTTGGTTCAAACCCCAGTGCTGTAACTTACAGTTCTTGGCCCTAGAGAAATAACCTTGTTGAAACATGGGCCTCTTCCTCTGTAAAATGAAGGTAATAATATCTACCTCAGAGAGAGGAGATTACATTGTATCATATATGTAAATGCCTGGCACACAAGAGGCATTCAATAATTCTGGCCATTGTTCTGACCAATTTAATTCTAAGTGTCTATGGGTGATCCTATTTCATTAGACTGGAAGCTGCGCTTCCCTGATTCCCTGTCACTCCTGTTTAGACTTGTATCTGTCAGGGAGGCCACAGGTGAAAAATTACAGGCATTCTGGAGCATGCCTTAGAGCACACTCACTGTTCCCATAGGAAAATCAGGAAGCTTCCGGACCGAGGGGCCCAGGCTCCAACTGCAGGGTGGGGTGAAGTGGTGTTTGAACACACTTGTTTTTTTTGCAGATTCCTTTGGAAATCCGAAAGGGCAGGGCTTGTTGTTAATGAGAGTGTTTTTCATCTCTGCCTTCCCCATTGGATGGTGGTATCTATTATGCCTGGAGGTGGGGAAAGGGATCAGATCTTCAGAGATTTAGGATCTGCTCCCCTGGTTTCCTAACTGGCTATGAGGAATTCCTTTAGGAAAAAAACATTGTCAGGGGAAGGAGAACCAACATGGTTCTTGGAAAAGCTGCATGGCTCCCATTCCTCCCTACTGCTCCTGCAACTACTCTTCAGATGACAGCACAGCTAACCTTGACAGGCAAGTCCCATTTCCTCTCCCACAGACCATTCCCATGGGGCTGTTGTAACGGAAAGATACTACATTGCACAATTTGTGCCCTTGCATGAGCCACACATAGCCCCACGGGTGGACAAAACACATGTTATCGACGTATGCAATTTGTGCAGAAGAAGGTATGATTGTCTTTGTCTTATACTGGCATTGTATAAGTTATCTATGAGCTTTTTGCTTTTTCAGAGATTACATGAGGTACTGAGTGGCTTCCTCTTATAGGATGAATCATGACCCCCCTTCCCTCCATGAGCAACCCCCAGTATCTCAGAATGTCACTATATTTGTAGATAAGATCTTTAAAGAGCTAATTAAATTACAATGAAGTTGTACAAATGGGTCCTAATCCAGTTTGGCTGGTGTCCTTATAAGAAGGAAATTTGGACACAGAAAGACCATGTGAAGACACAGGGAGAAGATGGCCAACTACAAGGCAAGGAGCAAGGTCTCAGTAGGAACCAATGCTGCTAAGACCTTGACCTTGAACTCCTAGCCTCCAGACCACAATAAAATACATTTCTATTGTTTGTACCACCCAGTCTATGGTAGTTCATTATGGCAGCCCTAGCAAACTAAAATATATCTCATTTATGTACTATCAAGTTTTGTGGCCTGTTGATGTTTTTAATTGGGAATTTCTCTTTTTCTTCACTTTAAGGGATACATTCAAAGAGAACGTGTTGTATTTATGAGTGAGGTTTATCAGAAACCATTTCATGAAGCTCTTGGCAGATTTAGAAAAGGACAAAATGGCCCTGGCTGGTATGGCTCAGTGGACTGAGAATGGGCCTGTGAACCAAAGGGTCACTGGTTTGACCCCAGTCAGGACACATGTCTGGGTTGTGGGCCAGCTCACCAGTAGAGGGTGTGCAAGAGGCAACCACACATTGATGTTTCTCTCCCTCTCTTTTTCCCTTCCCCTCTTTCTAAAACTAAATAAATAAAATCTTAAATATATATATTAAAAAAAAAGAAAAGGACAAAATGCAAGGCCATGCTCACCAGTGTTGGTACTTTTGCACTGCGAATTGTAAACTGTAGAGATAATCTGAGAAGATAGGTCTGTCAGCACAAAAGGCTGAGTTTATGAGATTTGCCCTGCCAAGCAGCAGCAGGGAAAATGAGCAATTGTGATAGCAAGTTATAGCAAGTTCTTTACCTTAACAATTGATTTATAATCATCGTTAGAGAACTTGATATTTGTCTCACTGAAAAGGCTCCCTTTTTATTTAATAAGAAATATGTTTCTTTCAGTTATAATTCTAGCTACTCTAATACAGTATGTTCTAGGTTTCAACTTTTCCTTCAGTTGTTAATAATTTGAGACACCTTTATTACATCTGCAGTTATTTCTGGGGCCAGAAGATTCTACAATTTTTTATAATAACCTTCTTTTGAATAGCACTTTCTAAGAAGTCCCATAACAACCCTGTGAAGCATGTGTCATTTCTATTAACTAGCATTTGTGTAGTATTTTATCTTTCACAAATCACATTCATATACTCTATCTTGTTTAATTGCCAGAGAAGTTAAATGCAAGAAGTTAAGTGAATTGGTCTAAGATGCACAGTGATTTTTAATGCCACACTGGGATTACAACCCCAGACAAAGGTTTTTTTTTTATGACACCATCTTTTTTCTTCACGAATAGGCTTAGAATTTTGGCTTCTGATGGTCTAAGAGTCCTATAACTAATTTCTAACCATTCTTCCAGGCGCAGTTTGGTATCACTTCTTCTGTGCAGACTCCCCCAGTACCACACAGACCTAATTGGTCCTTCATCTGTAGCCACAAGCTTGGGCCCTTCCTAGAGCTCTCATCCCCTCTCTTTTATATTTTGGTTATCTATGTACCTATCTTGTCATCCCAATAGACTGACCTCTATAAAGCTGAGAGGAGAACTTACCTAGCCCAACCACCCCAGTGCTCAATGCATGTGTGAGGTGTGAAACTGAATTGAATTCACATGCCCCAAATGTGAGGTTCAGTGATGCTCCTTGGCCAAACAGGAATCCATTGCTTTCTGGAAGTGGATGGGAATGTCGGTGCCTCAGTCAAGGAACTGGATACAGGTGTACCTAATTCAAACCACCCTGCACCTAAACTAATGCCATCTTTCTGCTAGTCTCTGATTGCATCTATACTTTAATTTCATAGTTCTTTTGTTTTTACCTTGGGTAGGTTTCAGTGGTTCTATTTACCCTTCCTCCCTGCTACACTCTCCTTCTGCCCCCAGCCCTGATCCACAAACCTGGAGTGAACTCCCAAATCAAAATGACCTTCAAGTCCTAGCTGGTGTGGCTCAGTTGGCTGGAATGTTGTCCCATAAACCAAAAGGCTGTGGGTTCGATTCCCAGTCAGGGCATATGCTTGGGTCATGGGTTTGGTCCCTGTTGGGGCATGTACAAGAGGCAACTGATAGATGTTTCTTTCTCACATTAATGTTTCTCTCCCTCTCTCTCTCTCTCTCCTCCTCCCTTCTCCTCTCTCTAGAATTAATAGACATGTCCACAGGTGAGGATAAAAATTTTTTAAATGACCTTCAAAATGCAGACCTATTGATCTTCAAATTCCAACCTGGGGCCATTGAGGGGCCAGGGGAAGTAAAAACTTGGCCTGATCATGAAGTTTACCACTCTATTAAATATTGCAGAAATGTTACTACTGATAGTTTGTGCTTCAGAAAAATTTTAGTCCATAATTTTTCAGGGTGGTGGAAGATAACTCACAATGATCAATTTCAGATGCCCAACATTGTTCATTCACATGAGTTTCTACCATCACTGGTTTTTCTGTAGTCTCTGGGTCCTTTGAAGGTGTTAGATAAACAGAGATAACAGAACATGCTCTAAAATCCAGAATGCTGCCACTCCCAAGATCCAGTCCTCAACCCAGACCTGACGCCTTGAATCCTTCTGTCATTCTCACCCACACTTCAGACTCTCAATAGCTTCTTTGTTTGGGGGAAGGTTTTCTTGAAACTGCAGATTGAGCTGCTAGTTCCTGACACACAGCAAACACAGGCTGCCCACAATTTTTCCTGGGCAATTCACTCAGAGCAAAGAGTGATCTTTTTTGAGGATCGAGAATATCAATATGCAGCTACTTTGCTAAAACGCTTCCTGTCTCCCGCTGTCAGAGAAATCTGCTTGCCTTGAGCTAGCCTCCAGTTTCTTGGTAAGAGCTCATTTTAGAGCTAATTTGGGTTCCATTAGTATATGGTTCTGTTACAAATCTGACATTAACATTGGCAGCTTGATGAGTAACAAAGGGAGGAAAAGCCTTTTACCCTAAGTGCAGCAATGCGGGTACATATGGTGTCATTTTTCAAAGAACAGATTTTTGTCTTTCATACCATTTCAGAGCCGTTTCCCTCTGAAATTACCAGCTCCAATTTAATGCAGAACATGCTTGGGTGTCACTAGAGTTAAACTAGTGACTGAGACCTGGTGGGTCCCACAAATTTGCAAAAACAATGTTCATTTGCACACTATAATACCTCCCAAGTCCATGCTCATGGACAGGGACTCAGCCACCAGCGAGCATGGGGCTTTTCTCCCCAGGGTCACAGAGCCTCCTACTCTGAGTCAGGTGGTGCTACCCAGAGCCTAGCCTGGGGATGCTAAGGAGGGAGGGTGCCAACATCTTCTTTCTCCCTCTCTGCCTCTGCCCTTAGAATGAAAGCCCTTAGAATTATTCTATTTCTGAGGTTGGGACTCTTCTTCCACACACCCTAATGAGCAGAGGTTAAAGCATTTCCATTTCATCCCACGGCCAGCTGATGTTTCCTCTGCTGCCCAAGTGTTGGGACCTACATGGCTTTAACTGAGATCTGAGAGTCTAACGTGGCAGGGAAGACATGAGGCCTGCTTGCTAATCTGAACAATGTCTGTAGCTGGCTGGATGGTCTGATTCCGGGAGCTTCTATTGCCTTAACGTTAAAGGAAGGGAGTTCTGAGATTCTCAATAGCCTATAACAGTAACTTGCATTTGTCTAACTTTTTACATTTTTGTGAGAACTTTGTTGTGTGTTGTGTCCCATGATCATCACAACATCCTGTGAGGTAGGTGTTTGTGTCTTATCCTTGGGAAATTCTGACTCAGAGAGGTGAGGAAACTTACCCAAGGTCACACAGCTGGTAAGAGGGAGAGCTGGGACTTGATCCCACTTGGCCTCACTCCCAGCTCAGGGCTCTCAGAAGTTAACAGACTGAATTAGAAACTAAGCTTTAAACATTGCATCTCATCCCCAGGGGACATCTTAGAGAACAGATAGCCATGCCCAACAGGCCTATTCTGTTCAAATTTTCCATGGTAGGACTACTACACAATACCTCGGGAAATTATATTCTTGCTTTGAGATGGGCAATATCATGAATAAGTACCCAGAAGGGCCAATATGTAGTAGAAATAGTATTAGAATTAGTTCTAGTCTTGGTTCTTTCTCACATCGCTGTCGGACCTTGAACAAATTTGGCCTCCCTGAGCCTCTGTTCCTAAATGAGGCAGGTTCTCCAAATTAACTTTCCTTTGAATAACTTCTATGGCAATAGGTTCAATGCCAAAGCTAAAGAAGTTTTGGTCAGGGAGTATTCTCCATGCCCAAGACATTCATTCAAACTCTGGAAAAAACAAAGCTTCAGGAAGTTAAAAAATCAAGTTGATATAAACAGCAACCAAAACGGGTTACTTCTATAAGCGACTAGGCAAATTCTAAAACAGGGTTTACACTCAGATCCTGTAGAAGCCAAGCAAGCTAATAACAGAAGAGGAAGGCACAGGATAGGGCAGTAGGGAGTGGTGGGCACTACAGTAAGTTCACAAGCTCTGCCTGACTGAAGGGGACAATGACACTCTGCTCCAGACAAAAGCATTGTCAGGCAAAAATGTAGATGTAATGTGAACAATTTTCCAACTTTTCAAAAGAATTTGAAATCTGAATATTTGTGTGAAATGTCCCACTCTTTAAACATAGGAAACAAATCTAAAGACTTGAAAACCCTTTCATGCTAAACAGAATGTGTCTGCTAGCCAGTGCTGCCCAAGATCCCTGGTCTGCTAATTCTCTGCGAACGTCTTCTGGGTTAATCTGTATCTATCTTTACCTGAACAATTCCAGAGGGCCCATTTCCTGTCTTACTTGGGAGCATGCTGCAATGGTGACCTGCCTGTACCATTTCAAGTCAACAATGCTTTTCATCACACAAATCCCTCTTCCCTTTTTCCTGTCCATGGATGGCCTTTGAAAATGGACCCCTGGCACGTGACAGCACACACACTGGTTCCCGCTCTGCCCGCCTAAAAACAACCTTCTCCAGGGAGACAAACAACAGTGGAAAGGGAAAACAGTGATTTGCACTTGCTAGTGGGATAAAACAGATTAGGTTACTTTTTTCCTGCTATCATTACTACTTTATTGGATCACATAACTATTTTTATTGTTAGTATAGGTACAAATTAATTGCCATCCAAATGAACAAAAACACAGATGAATGCCCTCAACATGACTGGAAACTTAAATGGCAATTACTCAGCTTTGTAACCCAATACAGCAAGTAATGGTGCAGCTGTGCTGCATCCTCTGGTCACTTCATTGCTAATGGGAAGAGTGGATGTCCCTGGAGATTCCTTTACAACCTGTGCAAACCTTGGAGGAAAATGTTGCTTACTACAGAGCCTCTGTGTCTGCCTGTCTCTTCTTTCCAAGTGCGAATGAGAAAAGGTATTTAGATTTGACAGTATTTTCATATCCTGGGTTTTCCTCTGAAGGATTCTGATTACTCTCTTGTGATTCTGTACTTATTTTTCTCGTCAAAGCAACATGTGAAACATCAGTCCTGAAAAGCATGTTAGGGAGACTCCTAACATGGCAGCACCCACAGAACCCCAGCTTGGGGGTGAGACCCCTGCTGTGTACCCCACAATCCCAGTTCTGGCCCCATGAGAGTCCTGATCACACTGGGCTGGAACTGTCCAGTTATTTGGCCTATTTTCCCCACCCCACCCCCAATAAACTACAAGCATCTCAATAACAGGGACAACATCTTACCCATTTGAGTGCCCCCACTCAGGGCATGGCACCTGGTATTGGTGTGGACAGGGATGCTCAGAAACAAACGAAAAGCTTGCTGAGCCCCTCACTCTATCTGTCTGCAGCACCTACCTCCTCAATGTCCTCGGTGTATCCTCTCTACACAGATACCAAGTAATTTCCTTCTTTGTGTCACAGGCTTTCATAATTTCCTGCCTCATTTTATCATCTTCACTGTAACAGTGAAAGGAAAAATATCCATCTAGAAATATATCCATGGTTTCCATTTCCAAATCCATTCTACATCCACCTCACAAATGCAATGTAGTTAGTTTTTGATCAAATAAGAAGATATTGTATGAATAATAGGATTTTACTGTATAAAAATTTTTAATGACAAGAAGAAAGTCACTTAGTGGATAGCAGTCAATACTAGATTCTAGATTAAAGCTAACAAATATATTTTTCTTGCCCTTGCGTTAGTTGCACTAGAACATGTTTTGAAGTTTTTCTGATGGGATTTTCGATTCTCATCACAAAGAACTGAAGGCAAAGAGTTCCATGACTAGTTTTCTCTAAACACTATAGTTATTTGAATGTCTGTTTAGAATTCAGAGAATTTGAGTCAGTTGCAGGACATTTTTTTAGTCTGCATACTTTACATTCCAATAGAAGAGCTCTTAACTTTTCATCAAAAGTGGTTTAAAACATCAATTGTAAGCCAATTACAATGCATCAATTGTAAACCAGTGTTTCGTACTTTATTTCCTTATAGAAATTAGTTGCATGAGTTGGGAAACCAACTTGAGGTTCTATGCCTCCCTGCTCAAGAACTAGGATATATGGGAAATTAACCTTCAGAGGCAAATCACTCGTTCCCAACTTTTTCCAGTATAAGTCTTTTTTATCATCAAAACATTCCCAGGCCTGCTCCCACATGATAATAGTTATACTTTTATATTTATTGATTGAGAAAATATATATTTAAAAAGCTACTGTGAATTATGATCACTCTTTAAATTGTATACACTTTATTAATTGCTACCTCATATTAATATTTATTTCTGGTCAGACTGCCTTTATTATTTTTTTTTATGTTTTACAGTTGTTCCAATTGTTTCTCCCTTCACCTGCCCTCTGCCTAGCCTGCCTCCCACTTCCATTGTCAATCTTCACCCCATTGTCCACGGGTCCTTCATACATGTTCCTTAACTAATCTCTTCACCTTCTGTCAAACAATCTTTACCTCCCTCCTCCCCTCTTTCTGCTATCAGTCTATTTCGTGATTCTATGCCTCAAGTTCTATTTTGCTCATTATTTTATTTTGTTCATTGCATTTCTCTTACAAGTGAGATCATATGGTATTTGTCTTCCACTGAATGGCTTATTTCACTTAGCATGATATTCTCCAGGTCCATCCGTGTAGTGAAAAAAGGTAGGAATTCCTTCTTTTTTTCTGCTGTGTAGTATTCCATTGTGTAAATGTATCACAGCTGTTTGATCCACTCATTTAGTGATGGGCACCTAGGCTGTTTCCAACTGTTGGCTATGGTAAATAGCACTGCTTTGAACATAGGGCTGCATAGGCTCTTTTGAATTTGTATTTTTGTATTTTTAGAGTATAGATCCAGCAGTGGAATTGCTGGGTCAAAAGGTATTCTACTTTTAGTTTTTTGAGGAAATTTCATACTGTTTTCCACAATGTCTGCACCAGTCTGCATTCCCACCAACAATACATTAGGGTTTCCTTTTCTCCACATCCTTGCCAGCACTTGATGATTGTTGATTTATTAATAATAACCATTTTGGCAGGTCCAAAGTGGTGTCTCCTTGTGGTTTTCATTTGCATCTCTCTGATGGTTAGTAATGTGTATTTTTTCATATGTCTCTGGGCCCTCTGGATGTCCTCCTTAGAGAAGTGTCTATTCAGATCCTCTGCCCATTTTCGATTGGATTGTCTCTCTTCCTGGTGTTGAGTCGTATGGGTTCTTTATATATTTTTTAGATTAAACCCTTGTTTAATGTATCATTGGCAAATATGTTCTCCCATACAGTTAGTTCTGTTTTCATTTTGATGATGGTTTCTTTAGCTGTGCAAAAGCTTTTTGATTTGATGTAGTTCCATTTGTTTATTTTATTCTTTTACTTCCCTTGCCCTAGAAGATATGTCAGCAAAAATATTGCTGTGTGAGATATCTGAAATTTTACTGCCTATGTTTTCTACTAGGGTTTTTATGGTATCACAATTTATATTTAATTTATCCATTTTGAGTATATTTTTGTGTATGGTGTAAGTTCATGGTCTAGTTTCATTTTCTTGCATGTACCAGTTCAGTTCTCCCAACACCATTTATTGAAAAGACTATTTTTACTTCATTGTATGCTCCTGTCACCTTTGTCAAATATTAATGGACCATAGAGACATGGGTTTATTTCTGGGATATCTATTCTGTTCCATTGATACACATGTCCATCCTTATGCCAGTACCAGACTGTTCTGAATATAGTAGCCTTATAAAATAGTTTGATATCAGGTATTGTGATCCCTCTGACTTTTTTCTTCTTTCTCAAGATTGCTGAGGCTATTTGAGGTCTTTTGTGGTTCTATATAAATTTTTGGAATATTTGCTCAAGATCTGTGAAATATGCCATTGGTGTTTTAACAGAAATTGCACTGAATCTATAGATTGCTTTGTGTAGTATGAAGATTTTATTAATGTTAATTCTTCCAGTCTGTGAACATGGTATATGCTTCCATTTATTTGTATCTTCCTCAATTTATTTCTTCAGTGTTTTATAATTTTCCAAGTATAGGTCTTTTACCACCTTGGTTAAATTTATTCCTAGGTAATTTTTTGTTGTTGCCGTTGATATGGTAAATGGGATTTTTTTTCTTCGTTTCTCTTTTTGATAGTTCATTGTTGGTATACAAAAATGCTAACAATTTCTGAATATTGACTTTGTATCCCACTACTTTGCCTAATTCACTTATTAAATCAAATAGTTTTTTGGTGGAGTCTATAGGGTTTTCTATGTACACTATCTTGTCATCTACAAATAACAACAGTTTTACTTCCTCCTTTCCAATTTTGATGCCTTTATTTCTTCTTCTGTCTGATTGCTGTGGCTACACTTCCAGTACTATGGTGAATAAGAGAGGTGAAAGAGGACACCCTTGTCTTGTTCATGATCTTAAGGGGAAAGATTTTAGTTTTTGCCCATTGAGAATGATGTTGGCTATAGGTTTTTCATGTATGGCCTTTATTATGTTGAGGTACACTCCCTCTATTCCCACTTTGCTAAGTGCTTTTTATCATAAATGGGTGCTGGATTTTATGAAATGCTTTTTCGGCATCTATTAATACACTCATGTGCTTTTTGCCCTTCATTTTGTTTGTCTGATGTATTACATTTATTGATTTGTGAATATTGTACCATCCTTGCATCCCTGGGATGAATCCCAATTGATCATGGTGTGTGATCTTTTTCATGTATTGCTGGATCCAGTTTGCCAATATTTTGTTGAGGATTTTAGTATCTATGTTCATCAGAGATATTGGCCTGTGATTTTCTTTCTTTGTTGGGTCTTTACCTGGTTTTAGAATTAGGATAATGCTGTCTTGTAAAGAGAGTTAGGGAATTTTCCTTTTTCTTGACTTTTTTTGGAATAGTTTGAAAAGGATAGGAGTTAGTTCTTTGCATGTTCCCAGGAAAATTCACCTGTGAATCCATCTGGTCCAGGGCTTTTGTGTGTCAGGAGTTTTTTTGATTACTACTTCAATTTTACTAGTTGTTACCAGTCTATTCAAGTTTTCTGCTTCTTCTTGATTCAGTTTTGGAAGATTTTATGTTTCTAGAAATGTATCCATTTTTCCCGATGGATACGTTTCTTGGCATATAGTTGTTCATAGTAATTTCTTACAATCCTTTGTGTTTCTGTGGTATCCGTTTCTACTCGTACTCTTTAATTTCTGATTTAATTATTTGGATCCTCTCTCTTTTTTTCTTGGTGAATCTGGTTAAAGGTTTGTCAATTTTGTTTATCTTTTCAAAGAGCCAGCTCCTGGATTCATTGATCCTTAAAAATATTTTTTAGTCTTTATGTCATTTTATTTTGCTCTAATCTTGAATATTTCTTTCCTCCTACTTTCTCTGGGCTTTGTTTATTGTTGGTCCTCTAATTCTTTTAGATGTAGGGATAGACTTTTTATTTGAGATTTTTCTATCTTCTTTATGTAGGCCTATATTGGTATGAATTTCCCTCTCAGTACTGCTTTTGCTGTGTCCCAGAAGTTTTGAATTGCTGTGTGTTCATTTTCATTTATTTTCAGATGCTTTTTGATTTCTTCTTTGATCTCATTGTTAATGCAGTTATTGTTTAATACAATGCTAGTAAGTCTCCATGTACTTGAATGTTTTTGAGGTTTATCTTGAGGTTGGTTTCAAGCCATTATGATCTGAGAAGGGGCTTGATATGATTTCAATTATCTTGAATTTGTTAAGGCTTGTTTTGTGCAGCCTATCTTTGACAATGATCCAGGTGAGTTTGAAAAAAAAAACATATATTTTGCTTTTTGGGGGTGAATTGTTCTGTACATATCAATTAGGTCCATTTGATCTAGAGTGTCATTTAATTTTGTGATATCCTTGATTTTTTGTTTGAAGATCTATCCTTTGTTAACAATAGGGTATTAATATCACTTACAATGACTGTTTTGCTGTCAATCTCTTTCTTAAAGACCTCCAGGATTTTCTTTATATATTTAGGTGTTCCTATATTGGGTGCATATATGTTTACAAGGGTTATATCCTCTTGTTGGACTACTCCCTTAAGTATTATGTGATGACCTTCTTTGTCTCTTGCTGTGGACTTTGTTTTGAAGTTTGTTTTGTCTGATATAAGAATTGCTACCCCAGCTTTTGTTTCATGCCCGTGTGCATGGAATATTTTTTTCTATCCCTTAACTTTTAGCCTGTGTAACTTTTAGCCTTAACTTTTTTCCTGAGCTCAGTCTCTTGTAAACAGCAAAAGTGGATCATGTTTTCTTATCCATTCAGCTACTCTATGCCTTTTGTTTGGGGCAGTAAATCCATTTACATTTAAGGTTAGTATTGGTGTGTTTTAATTGACATTTTTTCCCTTTGTACCTGTGTTCCTCTCTCTCTCATTTCTCCTTCTCCTTCTTCTTCTCCTTCTTCTTCTTCCTCTCCTTCTTCTCCTCTTCCTCCTCCTCCTCCTCCTCCTCCTCCTCCTCCTCCTCCTCCTTCTTCTTCTTCTTCTTCTTCTTCTTCTTCTTCTTCTTCTTCTTCTTCTTCTTCTTCTTCTGGCAGTCTCTTTATCATCTTTTGCAATACTAGTTTGGTGGAGTTGTGCTCTTTTAGCCTTTTTGGTGGGGGTGATCTGGAAAGCGTTTTATTTTTCCTTCATTTTGAATAAACACCTTGCTAGATAGAGTAGTCTTGGTTGCAGGTCCTTAATTTTCATACTTGGAATATTTCATGCTAGTCCCTTCTGGCTTTTAGGGTTTCTGTTGAGAAATCAGCTGATAGCTTTATCAGAGCTCCCTTGTATGTTACTAGCAGTTTATTTCTTACTGTCTTTAAGATTCTTTATCTTTAAATTTTGCCATTTTAATTATGATGTGTCTTGGAGTGGGCCTCTTTGGGTTCATCTTGAGAGGGATTCTCTGTGCTTCCTGAACCTGCATGATGTTTTCTTTCACCAAGTGAGGGAAGTTTTCTGTCATTATTTTTTTCAAACAGGTTTTCTATCTCTTGCTCCATTTCTTCTCATTCTGGTATCCCTATGATGCAAATATTGCTTGTTTCATGTTGTCCCAAAACTCTCTTAAACTATCCTCATTCTTTTTGAGTCTTTTTTCCTTGTGTTGCTCTCACCAGGTGTTTCTTTTCTACCTTGTCTTTCAACTTGCTGATTTGATCCTCTGTTTCATCTAGCCCGCTTTTAATTCCTTCTAGTATACTCTTCATTTCAGATATACATTCTTCATTTCCACATGGTTCTTATTAATAGTTTCTATATCCCTTTTCATGCTTATGTAGTTCCCATGAAGTTTCTTGTAGTGCCCATAAACTTCCTTGTAGTTCTCACTAAGTTCCTGGCGCATCCTTATAACCATTACTTTGAACTCTATGTCTGGTAAATTGGCCTCAATTTCATTTGGTTCTTTTTCTGGGGATTCCTTCTTTCTTTTCAACTGGGGATTGTTTCTTTGTCTCCCAATTTTAGGTGATTTTTTGTTTGTTTCTCTGTATTAGATTTATCTGCTCTGACTCCATGTCTTCATGAGTGTCTTTCTGTGTTAGGAGTCCTGTGGGACTCAGCTGTGCAGTCTCCTTGATTTCCTGTGCTCTTATACAAGTGCTGAAAGAACAAAAAATAACACAGAAGACAAAACCCACACCAACAAAAATATCCCACAACAACAGCAACATCAGTGACAAATGAGCAGAGTTAATAAAGTTGGAAAGTGAATAAAAATATTATAAGAAAGGTAAAAAAAGAATATGAGATGACTAAAGGAAAGAAAAGTTATCTTGAGAGGGTGGAGAGAGGAGAAATAATGAGTAGGAAATGGAAACAGGTGAAAAAAAGGAAAAAAGTAAAATTTATACCAAAAGTAAGAAAGGGAAGGAAGAAGATGAAAAGGGAAGAGTAAAATATGAGATTTGAAATTTAAAAAGATAGTGAAATAATAGAAACAAAATTGAAGGAAAAGAAAAAATGTTAAAATGTGTACACAAGAAAAAACAATGAAAAAGAATGAGGTAGAATTCATCTCAGCAGAGTCCAGTGCTTGCCTGCTGGCCTCTCCTTCTAGATGCAACTCTGGAAGTATCAGATACCAACCCCATCTAGGGGTTGCCTGTTCCAGGCTATAAGTGATCCACAGTCTGTGACTGTCTCCTTCAGTTTTCACTGAGTCTGGGATGATCATCACTGCTTTGTCCTGCTAGCAGATGATATGAAATGTTTTCTGCACTCCTTGGCTTCAAAACTTTGTATTAGCTAAGATTCCACTGATGATTGGGTGTGAAATCAGCTGAAATCTGAGTTGGGGGCACAAGCAAGTGGACTCAGCTTCCAAATACTCGGCCACCATCTTAGGGTCTTAATATTTTTGACAAATACTACATAGAGCAAACTACAATATGTTAGCTATATAACTTTCACGCACTCACAGATTAGCTGGTTTCTCAAAATAATTTCCTCTACTACCAGATCAGGTAAATCCTTTATTAAACTGTAAAATGTAAACATAATGAATAATCACAGCCAAGTAATGCAATTATATTAAGTGGACTCTGGCCCCAGATTGAAGAAAGACTTTACTGATGACATAAACACACCCAAAGAAACAAGATTTCAGTTACAAAAAGACTTGGTTGCCAATAAAAGCCAGAATAGGTAGCTCTACCAGGTGAGCACTGGTGGCACCCACCCAGACCTACCCAAGAAAGATGTGCACTGACCTAGGGACTTAGCCTTAGTTAATGCTGTGACAACTAATGCCTTATGTTCTACTTCAGACTCAACTGAGTGTCCTTATTGCCAGCAGAGAACAGGCAGACATTCTGATGGTTGTATTTCATTGCAGATGGATGTCCCAGCTTTAGATCATATAACCACCCTAAGAGCTTAGGTAAAGTGAGACCAACCCCAAGCTATAGCTGACAGGGAATGCCTCTGGAGCCTGGCCTTGAGACCTGTAAATAGCTCAGGGAAGCCAAGTATATCTTCTTTTTGCATCACTGTGAGCCATGTTTTCTCAACTTCAATACTATTGACATTTTGGGTCTGATATTCTTTTGTTGTTGAGGGCTGTTTTGTTTATTTGTAGTGTAATATGTTGAACAACATCCCTGGCCTCTCTCTACTAGATGCTAGTAGCACCCTGCCCCACTCCCACCTCGCAGTTATGACAACCAAAAATGTCTGCATATATTGACAAATATTTCCTCAGGGAAAAGTATCTCCCTTTCCCCAGATGAGAACCACTAGCATGGATTAGTCCAGTCAAATGTCTACAGGATACAACTATATTAGGTTCCTCTCAAAGACCAACTCATTCCTGAATGCACAATACATTCAATTTTTATACAGTGTTGTCTTTTTCCAAAGGATGTTAGAATTCTTGAAAAATCAATTTCAAGGAGCTTGTGGTTCATTTAGAAATATGGTCAGGCTCCACTTCACTATAACACAAAGGAAATAGGGATTCCAGCAGCTGAATAAACTGAAACTTTCCTCTGATGACCCAGTGATTCAAGTGTCATCTTTCTGAACAACAATAGTTCTTATTGAAAGTGTGCAATAAGATGGATTACTCTGGCCAGGGAGTTCTTCAAAGTTTTTGATATTTTGTTGTTTTAAAAAACAAATCCTTGATTTGCTTTTTATTTCTTATTATTTACCTCTTCTTTCTAAAAATGGTATGAAAAGATATTCCAGTTACCTGAGAAATTCAATTAGTTTTGTGATGCTAATTGAGAATTTTTGCTAAAATGGTTACAGCTTTTTGTAAAGAACTTTTTCATTGGAAATTCCTTTATTTGAGAAGAGGTTTCTAACCACAGTCAAACCCCTCAGCAGTGTAGAGTTCATCAATGCTCCTACTTCTGGAGAAGTTTCCACCTGGTTCTGTTCAGGAGTGAGGTTTTCCCTCTTGACCTTATCCTTTCTCCTGGTTCCCAAGCCACCATTTGCTGTTCTAGGTCTTACAAGCCCCTGGATGGGTGGGGGTCCACACTGAGCCTCACAATGAGTAGCCTTCCCTCTGCTCCCGTCTTATTCCACCCACTCCCACTCACTTCAAGGACACAGGTGCCTTCACTCTTCTTGTCAGGGTCCAGCTACCTCTGCCTGTTCCCCAAGCCTGGTTTTGTCTGGTCTTTGGGAGAGGAAACTCTGGTTTTGCAAGTGCACTTTGAGCCTTGCGTCTAAACCCTCTGTAGCTTCTGTATGTGTTTCTGGTCAGTGCAGACTGGGGTGCCTGTGGCTACCAATGAGAGAGCAGAATGAAAGGAAAACACATAGATTGACTCTTGGAGATATGACCTTGTCTTCTGTCTTACCAACTATGTGAGACAGAAATGAAGATAGAAAGGGGTAACTATTACAACAGCCCTGCACAGAAAGCCCCTTCTCATGAGAGCTACTGCTGATGTTACAGAATGGACCCGGGGGTTATGGGGTCCCTCTGTCACTGTGAAATCTTTGCCGACACCAGGGAATTGGAATTATGGCTCTCCAATGCCAGAGTTTGGTGAAAAGGAAAGGAACTATTTATTCAAAGGTGTGTTGCAACTATTCAAGGCCGGGCAGGTTCATGATATTTGTACAGATGGAAAATATTCACACAGCCATTGGGATATCTGACATGCCTTTATTCATGGGTGGGCGAGCCACAGCATTCTGCAAGCTGTGTGTTTCCCTGCATATCACATGTTGTTGCCTTGCTTCCCAGCATGTCACCCATTGTGGCATCCAGCAGGGAGTCCCACCTGCTTAAGTACTAGAGGCAAACAAAACCTGAAAAATGCCAGAACATTGCATAACATAACATAACATAACATAACATAACATAACATAACATAACATAACATAACACAACACAACATAACATAACAAACATAATCCTGTGCATGTGAGCCCATTTCATGTTATGGGAACAGTTTATAGGACCTAGGCTCAAGGCTATAAGAACACTACTTATCAGGCCCCTCCAAGGCTATGGGAACACTCCTTCCCTTAGTTACCCAGACATCTGGGTGAGGAAGCCAGACTGCCTCCACTTATCCTACAAAAAGTTATACAGATTTAGAATAATGGCATGAAGTCATCATTAAAAATCTCAAAGTCCCTTAAAACACCCACAAACACACACAGTCCTTCCTTTTCCCTCTTTGCCCAGGGAGGCCAGTCTCAGAACATGCCAATCAGAAGTACCATCCTCCAGAGGAAATAAAGAACAGAAGCCCGCAGCTCACTTATCCTGGTTCCTTTCAGTCACCTGTGCTGGACTAGGCAGGTCTCCTGCAGTCCCTAGCACCATTAGCTGTATTGTGCTATCTCCAGTTCTTAATCTAAAACTACATGGCACCTTCTCATGGCCTACCAGTGAGAGTCCTTTCACTACTTTCCTTCCTTGCAAGGTCTCGAATTATCTCTGTCCCTAGTCCTCCATTGTCTCTCCTGCGTTCTTCCAAACCACTAAGAGAGAGCCCTACATGTCTGCTACATCTTACTCTCCTGCTCCTAAGCTGCATGGTAAAGGGAGCCCCAAAACCACGTGGTTAGTTCTTCATGGCTGCCATGCCTGGGTTTAAATCCCGGCACAAATCTTCCTCTGCAACCCCATTTCCAACTCCTCCCACAATGAGCTACACCTGCTAGCACTCCTATATTTTTCCAGCCTTTCTGGGCTACTATAGTAAGTATGGGCAGATGTGGCCCTACGGCATGGAGCGAACCATCTCCAAGCTCTCTCACAGGCACTGTAACCAGGCACTGCCTCCCAGTTGTGTTGTGGGTCAATGTCACTCCCACCTCCCTGGCTCAAAGCTTGGCCACAGCTACATAACATGTATATGACGCTGGCCAGCTATTATAGATATGTAAAATAACCATTTTTGCATATCAACTATGGAGCTGGCCAACTGTTGATATGCAGAATAACTCTCAATGGCCCTGCTCCATGTGTCCAATCCCCCAGTCCAGACTTGTAGGGGTGGGTACATCCTATATCTTCATATTTTCTGGGTACTCTGAGTTCTGGACCTCATTTCAAATCCTTTGTTTGCGGCCCTTGGCTGCACCCTATTACACTGAGACATGCAAGGCCTCAGGATGGCTGGGGCCTTGAAATTCAACTTTTAGAATTTTACTGCTAGGGAAAAGAAAAAGAAAAAAGAAAACTTTGCTTGGTTCTTTAGCCATAGTATTAAAGAAAGCCCCTTTTGGGGCCCCAGGATATAAAGGTAGGAGGTTTTAAGTGTCAGACCCTGCAAATCATCCAATGGGAGGCCAACTGGAAGGACAAGTGGTTGTCAAACCCCCAAAACAGGCAGGCTAGTCCCCACTCAAGGAGACCCCTCTGACAAAAACAGGGAACCCATGGCAATAGCAGCTACTCTTCACCTTGCCAAGGCTTCCGATGACAGGAAAAGGAGAAGAACCTGGTCTCACTGTGGGGAAGGAGGTAAGGTTAATGGCCACTTTGGAACTGCCATTCATTTTTTCCCCAGCAGGGTGGGCTTAGTGCAAGCACAGACAACCACAGCTGCTGCTTACCCTCCTGTGACTGAAGGAGAGACTGCCTTTGTGCAGAAAATCCTCACCCAGAGCACCTGACACTGCAAGTAAAGCACCCTGTGGTATCTAGGTCTCTACCCAATTGCTCAGCTGGGTGCCTTTGGAAGTGCAGAAACTGTACAGCCCTTCCTGCTATAGTCCTTTCTTCTGGGTACTACTCTCCCACAATGAGAAGGGTACCAAAATGATTAAGCCTGCTGGGTGCCAGATGCATTGTTACTTTATTAATACTTTGTTAATTTCATTTAATCACCTCAACAATCATGTGAAATGGGCATTTTTATCTCCATGTTACAGATGAGGTGACTTGCTCAAAGTCACCTAGCGAGAACTTGGTAAGTCTTCACAGAAAGAAGCCTGGTGGCTCCAGCCTGTTCACCCAGTGCCACTCTACCCAACAAGTTGTGGATGAGCAGTGACCTGGACAATGAAAGAACAAGAATTGCTGCTGAGGACAAGGGAGATTTTCACCTGTTTCCTCAGGCAGAATGCAGGAAAGGGCTTTGCCTGGGGAGGTCTGTTATGGTGGTTATCACAGTGAGTAAGGACCAGCCACATAGCATCCCCTGAGAAAATTCACCATTCTCTGAAGAAATGCAATTTTTTTTTAGGTTAAAAAATGTCATCTGCTTTCTCATCTGTAATTGTATTACTACCTTGTCTATTTCCCAGTTGGCGTTTGCAGTAATAAAATGACCTGAGCTCCAGTCAGAGGAATGAGGGTGGGGAGAGAAGCTGGGGAATTCTGAGTCCTCTGAATCCAGTTTGGGGTTGAAAGGAACCCCCAGAGGGAGGAGAGGTGGTCGCAGCTGGAAAGTACAGACCACCTTTGCTGGGCCTGTAGGAAGAAAGTAGTAGGGACTCCAAGAGAGTGATTGCAGGAGGCCTAGCGTGTTCATCTTTGCCTCAGGCCTGCAGGGCTGCGTGTGAACAGCAGGGCTGAGCCCCACATCTGGTCAGAAGTACAAGTCTGGAGCTCCTGGCTGGGGATGCTGCAGCTGTTCTGGGGATCTGCACAATTAGAATTCTCCTAGAGCTCAGTGCCCACAGGAATCCAGTCACATAGTGGATGTGGGGGTCCATAAGAGCTCAGTCTGAGAGAAAAAGCATTCCTCCCCTCTGAGACATATCCTGCTGCAGTTGTGCTCACAGCAAACTTAACTGCAGGAAAAGGATCCTGCGAATGACAGGCTAGGTTTCTGGGACACCGGGAATCCCTTTTTCTTCTGATTAAGATTTTGCCAGGCTATCACTTCTATCAGAAGCTCTTTATTGATACCTTCTTGAATTCAGTTTCCTCTCTGCCGCAATGATGACTTCTCTCCACACAGGCGAGGATCTGGTTCCTGGATGACTTCAGGACTTCATCTTTAGAAAGAACACATCTTTCTTGTCCTGCTCCCCTTGCGAAGAATATGTCACTAATTAAAAGGTCAAAAGCTTTCATTAGAATTTCCTGAATCAAAACTAAAGCTTTGTTATTTCTGGGTTTGGGGAACTGAAAATGCAGCAGATTTCTCTCTCTTCAATTTCCTCTGAGTATTTTGATGGGAATGCACTTCCTAGTCCTTTACACGCACAGTGATAGAAATCTCCTGGGCACTCTTCCTCCAACCCATTCTATTCCCTCTGCTAAATGAGGTAGTGAACCCAAGCTCTTGCCCAAGTGAGCCTCCCTTGATCTTATTGCTGGTAACTTCCTCCACACCTGGGTCCAACAGCTATTTCCTGAGGGAATCTGATTCTCTCTGTCATCCAGTATTTCTTGTGCAGCTGTGTTATGTCCTTCCAAAACCCCCATTCAGGAATAAAACCTCCTGCCAGAAATCACTACTCTGCTATGTAATGGACACTACTATTGTCTCAGAAATCCATGTTCTCCTATCAGCAATCACTGTTTTCCTGTCAGAAATCACTGTTGTGTTAGAAATCACCACTCGTTTTTTAAAAATCACTGCTCTGAGAAAAATCACCACTCTTTTCAGAAATGCTTGTTCTCCTGTCAAAAATCCCTGGTCTCCTGTCAGAAATTCCTGTTCTGACAGAGATCCCTATTTCTTGTCAAAAGTCATTACTTTTCCTCTGGGAAACTGCTGATCCTAGCCTGATCCTTCTTTCCACAGGATATTCAGGCTGTTTGTCATGCTTTGACATTGATAGCTTTCCTGTGACTCCCTCACTGCTGGCTGCTCACACCTATTTTGTGGCATCTTTTAAAGCTTAACGCTGGGCTGGAAAGTAGCCTGGGCCAGTGGGCACAGCACTGGAGAGCCCACTGTCTCATGTGTCCCCCCACCCTACCCCGGGTGATTATAGACAAGTCTTTTGTGCTTGTAGGACCTTTTCCTTATCTTGTTGGTAGGGATGATAATGTCATCAGCCTGCCTGCTTGGCAAAGTTAATTTAGATCAATGACAGTTCTAACTTTCAAAAGCTGCTACCTTGTCTCAGCCAACATCTCTCTCCCAATAATCTTCACTCACTGCTGCCCCACAGAGCTTCAATCCCACCCCTAGATTTCCTCTTATGCAGTGGAAATGCCCCCAGTGCTCTAACATTCAGATTAACCTGTTCGGTTAGTTTCTTGTGTGTCATGGTTTCTAAATCTGTTGCCAGCCTGGCCACATACAACAACCTCCCCTACCCTACCCAGCCAAAGGCATGTTCTAGTGTGTTTGGATTTCCCTGAGAGTATGGTCTGATCAGGGTCATCCCCTCCCTCCTTCAAAAGCAGGGTATTAATGTGTCCCAAGATTGCATGGGCTTTTGTACCATTTACCAAGCACAATCTTCCCAACCAGAAGCTCTATTTTGTTCAATATCATTTTTTTCCCTAATAGACATTTTAAATTTTCTTTTAATAACTTGTATGTGTCCTTTTAGGTTAATTCCAAAATTCTTATTGATAGATAGATAGATTGATTGATTGATTTGAGAGAGAGACATCAGTTTGTTGTTCTACTTATATATGCATATCAGGACAAAGTCTAACCAACTGAGCTACACAGCCACGGCCTTATTCCAAAATTCTTAATGTTTTGGATTCTTCAGGGAATGAGGTTCTCTTTCTTTTTTTAATGCAATGTTTTTTTCTAATCTTCATCACTGGAATCTAGAAATGGAATTGCTTGAAGTTTAATCTTATACTCTGCAGTGTTGCTGAGCAAATCTGTCATTCTACATATTCCTAGAATATGCCATATCTTTCTTAGAGTGCCTTACAAGGGGTAAGTGATATTTATGACAAGTTGTAGCAGGTATCCACCATCCCCCTTTCAGAAACACTCAAAACAGGTGACAGTACCCTTTTCAGCAGGAGTTTTGGTGGCTACACCTAAAAGAGTACATCAGAGTACAAGGAAATGAGGATGGCATTTATTAGAGGGGAAACCGTTAATTGATTCTGATTTCTATTTTTAAAAGTAAATCATTCAGTAATTTTGGTAATTCGACCATTAATAAAAAGAAATTGCTAACCACATACTTCACAATTGGGCACTGATCACATGAAATGTGAAAACACCTGGCCTGATGATTAAAATAGGCTTTTCACTGAATTGTACACTTTTAATATGGTGAATTTTAAGGTATGTGAATTATCTCCCCTTCCCTTCTCCTACCCCCAAAAGAAAACCCCAAACCCAGGAAAAATAAGAAGTCTAGGCTTTGAAAGCAAATATTTTCAGTGTATGTCCTAGCTCTGCCTCTAACAGGTGCTGTGTGGCCTCGGGCAATTGCATGATTTCTCTGAGACGCTGAGTTGCCCCTCCTCCATTCTGCTGATTAAAGAGGCTCTCCTCCTCCACCCTACAGAGATATGGAGTGAACAAAGTTTCCCATTTTCCTAGACCTAAGGACTGGTGTAGGTGTGGTTGCAGGACCCAAAGAGGCTCAGTCAAGGTCTTAAGGAGCACTGATGTGGATGTTGACTCAGAACAGGACTCTCTTCTTCTGGAACTGTAACGTAAGGCTCCTGGGAGCCAGACCTACTGGGGATTATGTTTTTTGTCACATGGAAAGAAGATAAAGAAACTAAAGCTAACAAGAGAAGATAGTAGGAGAGAGAGATTCTGACAACATTGCTTGAGCACATGGATCCAGCCTAGCCAGAAACTAGACAATTCCTGGTATTTACATTTATGTAGGCAAATAATGCCTCACCTTTGAAACCTTGTTTTGAGTTTTGTTTCTGTCATGAGCAACCCACAGAGGGACAACATAGAAATCTATTTTGTAAGGCTGTTGTGAAAATGACTTGTGGTAATATACGTAAAGCATCCAAAGCTTGTATGTACATAACAGGTATTCAAAAATTGAAACTTACACCCTGGCTGGTGTGGCTCAGTGGATTGAGTGCTGACCTGCAAACCAAAGGGTTGCCAGTTCAATTCCCAGTCAGGGCACATACCTGGGTTGCGGGCCAGCTCCCCAGTAGGGGGCGTGAGAGGCAACCACACATTGATGTTTCTCTCCCTCTCTTTCTCCCTCCCTCCCCTCTCTCTAAAAATAAATATATAAGATATTTTTTAAAAATTGTCATCATCATCATCATTATCATCATCATTATGGATGAAAAAGGGGTTCTAAGGCAAGTAATCTCACAAAGTGATCTAATCATAATTTCCTAACTGGGCAGGTCATGGTGCATAGTCATGTCCTAGGCGTATAACTTTTTTAGTAAAAGGTTTATCTTTGCTTTAAGCAACCTTGTCCTTGGTTTATGTGCATCTAAGTTAAAACACCTTTGAAATGCCTCTTATCAGGAGCAAACCAACCTTAAAAGAACACATAATCTTATTAACTATCATGTAATTCAATCTTTGCTTTCACCTTCATGTAATCTTCCTTACATTTCTTCCTTCATTCAAAATGCTTTTAAGAAGCTGCACGCTGCCATTCTAAGAAACATTTTTCCCAGTCTGCTGAGATCTTCCTTCTAGGTATATCCTGTTTTGGCTCATATAAACTCTCATCAACTTTTATAAAAATTTTCTACAGGCTTGGATGTTCTTATGTTGACATCACTGCACATAATTTTGTGTTTGCTTTATGCTCTTCAGTAACTAAGATAGTACTGAGTATAAGTACGATCTCAATAAACATATCCTTATAGACAAATTGATATCTTTCCCTTAATATATAGACATTGATTATGAATTAATCAGAATTCTTTTTCTCCTTTCTACTCTTAGGAGAGACAAATCTACAAAATGAAAAGAGTCTTGAACTGAGGGTCAAGAAGCCAAGGTTCCAGTTCTGATGATGCTCTTTACATAGTGAATGACCTCAGGAAGCCCCTCCCTCTTTTTCAGCCTTGGTTTTTCCACTTGCCAAATTAGGTTATTGGGCTAGATAATCTTAGTCCCTCATAAACACTAACCCTGATATTCAAGGAAAAGTTATCAGAGCATCCTTTCCATGCTCCATGATTTCTTGATAATTCAACCATTCAACCTCATACTCCTTTTGTATTAATTCCTCCCAAACCCTCCCACTGTAACATGTGGTCAGGACAGTCAGGGTACTTGCTGATGACCATTATTTAAGACTCTGTATTTCCATAGGCAGATGTAAGAAAGTTCATTACTCTTTTCTTGCTAATGTAGAAATATTACTGAATGCATTTTAAAATGATTTTCAACCACAAGTTCTGACATACAATATCCATAAAAATGAATGGAAACAATACCCTACTTTTCATTCATCAAATATTCATTAAGGGTCTTCTAGTCATGTACTGTGCAAAGTACTAGGAAAACAAAGGGACTAAAGACCCTGTTTCTGAGATTAAGGAGTCTTGCAAGGACTGTTCTCTGAGTGTCTTGTTCATCAACATTTCACTGTAGTTCAGATTCAAACAGAGATTGTTCTAACCTTATTGGGTCCCCAGTGTGTGTCAGGCACTGAACAGATAAGTTTGTGCACATTGTCTTGTTGCTTGGTTATAACTTTCCTATATTTCCACCTCTCAGAAATACTGATCTGGCTAAGGCACAGGGACACAGCCTTTATACACTAATTCTCTCTTCACAAAGAGGCCCTGACAATCACAGCCCTGTCCTCTCATCCTTGCTGTCTGGTCATCAGTGAAGCTTCACTCTGTGGGGGTCTAGTATGGTGGTGTGTGCAAGGGACCTGACACACCAGCTTTGTGGGAGACATGAGGCATTGATTTCTACTCAAACATTTGAGGGAAAATCATTTTTATGTTCAAAATAAATATTTAGAGATTATGGAGTAAATTTTAAGATCTGAAAAGATTTAATATCCATTCATTTTCTTCTAACAAATACTGATTGAATGCCTACTGTGGGCCAGGCATTGCTGTAGGTCCTGGGGATTGAGTAGTAAAAATTCCCTCCCCTCATGGGGCTCACATTCTAGCATTTCAGCTGCTGACAAGTGCTACGAAGGAGAATAGAGCAGGGAAGGTGACTTCAAAGACATGTCCAGCATATGGAGAGTTGCTCCAAGCCTCACCATTAGCTTCCCTGGGGCTCCTCCTTGCCTCTGCCAAAAGGGCAGATGACCTGGTCAGGGATGGGAGTTGGGAGCTAGAATGGATGTTGGGGAATAACCAGGAGATGAACTGTCCTGAGAAATGCATCTTGAGCATATTCACCCAAAATAAGGACATGCTGGGGGAAGGAAGGAGGTAAGCTTGTCCATCCTGTTGTACTTCATGACCCAGAACCCATTCCCTATGGAATTCTAGTTGGGGCTTCAGATGTTTTCAGCATGCTTCTGTCTCCTCACTCATCATTATCCCTGAGTTTCTCAGGTGCCTAGACAGCAACTCTGGGGAACTTCAGCTGATCACTCACAATCACTCACCAAACTTCATCAGCAATTCCCCTGGCTCCACCCCAAGCACTTTGCCCTTCTGGACAAAGGCAGTCCTCTCTCTGTCACCACCCCACCTCCTATGGCTACAGAGCTTTACAATGTGCCAAACACTGTCTTTGCCACACTCAATGGTGGTTTCTCATGCCTCATTCTTGCAGGGTAGAGGGAAGAAGGCAAATCAGAGAAAGGAGCTTGGTGAGCAGAGGGATAGGGCTGAGGACAGAGTCTGCCAGCCAGTGGTTCTCAAACTTAGTGATGCATCAGAGTTACCTGCAGGTTTTTAAAATAAACTTCTGGGCCCTGTCCCCAGAATTTCTGATTCAGTAGGTCTGGGATGGGGCCCTAGAATCTGCTTGCCTAACTCTGGATCTGTGGAATGGTGCTGCTGATGCTGGGCCCACACTGAGGTCCACTGTTCTAGGCCACCTGCGAGACAGGCTGAGTCTGCCTTCAGTGCCTGGCCTACTCTTGGGCCCTACCTTTCTTTCTAATTTGTGGGTCCTTTTCTCCCTCTGCTTTCTTCTCTTCCTTGGCAATCTGGTTTTCGCTCTCACTCTTAAAAATGGTTTTGGAGTGTGATGTGAAAAAATCATAGTAAGTTGCAAATGGCTGGTCATAACCATCATCCCTTCCAGACAAATACAAATTTTGACTGTCCAATGAACTCCAAAGCTAAGGAAATGCACTCTGATAGTAGACTTGAAAGTAAACTAGTAAAAGGTCATTGTGTTTTGGGAGCTTGAAGCCTCTTGTGTAGGTGGCCACTTATCTTTCCTCTCACTGTGCACCTGTGTAGGACTCTCTCCCACCCAGCCTGGATAAGAATTGGAATTCTGAGTTCCAGCCAAGATGGAGGCATAGGCAGTCGTATTGTGCCTCCTCGCGCAACCAAAACTAAGGACAACAAAAATTGAGAAACAAAAATACAACCAGAACAGAGAGAAATTAACTGAACAGAAGTTGGACTCCAGTACATCCAGACCGGTAAGGAGCGGCAGAATTGGAGGCCTGTGGAGAGGGGTCGAGGGGTCCCAGTGGGGAGAAGGGCTGGCTGGCAGACGTGGGTGCGCAGGGTGCAGAAGGCAGCTGACGGACTGGTAGCGGATCCTGGGCTCGGGAGGTGACTAGCAGACCCAGTGAGGGGCGCAAGGCAGCTAGCTGTCCGCAGCCACACATTTGTGAGCAAACTAAGCGAAAACAGGCAGCACCGCCAGGTTTCAAAGCTTAAGAGCCCCGTCTGGGAGCTAAGGCCGGGAGATTCTCTCAGCCTCACAGGAGACTTCTCGGGGAAGCCCACAGAGTCTGAGAAAGTGCACAAGCCCACCCGCCCGGAGCCAGTACCAGAAGGGCCCAATTTGCCTGTGGGAGGCTGTGGAGGGTATGGAAGTCCTAGAGAGAGCGGAGCAGGAGCCATTGTTCCCTCTCAGACCCCGCCCCCACATACAACCTCACAACCCAGTGACTGGGGTGCCCTGCCCTGGTGAACACTTAAGGCTCTGCCACCCTTATGAAACAGCCGCAACCAAACCAAAGGAAAATAAAAAAGATGGTTCAAACAGAATTGAATGCCCCAGAGCCAATTTTTTTAAGTGACCAAGAGATAGCCAACCTACCAGATGCACAGTTCAAAGCACTGGTGATCAGGAAGCTCACAGAATTGGTTGATTTTAGTTGCAAATTAGATGAAAAAATGAAGGCTACAATAAGAGAAATGAAGGAAAACGCACAGGGAAACAATAGTGAGGGGAAGAAAACTGGGACTCAAATCAATGGAGTGGACCAGAAGAAAGAAAGGAACAACCAAACAGAAAAGAATGAGGAAACAAGAATTCAAAAAACTGAGGAGAGGCTTAGGGACCTCCAGGACACCTTTAAACGTTCCAACATCCGAATTATAGGGGAACCAGAAGGGGAAGAGGAAGAGCAACAAATTGAGAACTTATTTAAACAGATATTAAAGGAAAACTTCCCCATCTGGCAAGGGAAATAGACTTTCAGGAAGTCCAGGAAGCTCAGAGAGTCCCAAACAAGTTGGACCCAAGGAGGAACATGCCAAGGCACATCATAATTACATTAGTCAAGGTGAAAATGAAGGAGAGAATCCTAAAAGCAGCAAGAGACAAGGAGACAGTAACCTACAGAGGAGTTCCCATCAGACTGTCAGCTGATTTCTCAAAAGAGACCTTACAGGCTAGAAGGGGCTGGCAAGAAGTATTCCAAGTCCTGAAAGGCAAGGACCTACATCCCAGATTGCTCTATCCAGCAAAGCTTTCATTTAGAATGGAACGGCAGATAAAGTGCTTCTCAGACAAGGCCAAGTTAAAGGAGTTCATCATCACCAAGCCCTTACTATATGAAATGTTAAAGGGACTTACCTAAGAAAAAGAAGATTAAAAATATGAACAGTAAAAAAAAAGTCATCAATGGAGGGTTAGCAACAGGGAAGTAGGAGGAGGAGGGAAGGGGAAAAGATATAGAGAATAAGTAGCATAGACATCAGGTAGAAAATAGACAGGGGGAGGGTAAGAATAGTATGGGACACGTAGACACTAAAGAACTAATGACACATGGACATGATCTAAAGGGGGGAATGAGGGTGGGAGGGGATGGGCAGGGTGGAGGGGAGTGAAGGGGGAAAATGGGCCAACTGTAATAGCTTAATCAATAAAATAAAGAATAAAAAAGTAAAAAAAAATAGTTAAGATAACTAATAAAAAAAAGAAAATAGGTTACAAAAAAAAAAAAGAATTGGAATTCTATGTGCCCCACTTCTCTAGAAGCAGTGAGGCAAAGATGCCACCACTGAAGAGAAGAGCAATTAATGGCAATAATTAAATTCCCCTAAGGAGACAGGGTTCTAAGTATCTTTTGTGTTCAGGGAGTGTTTCTTACTTTGGCGGAAAGAAAGAAAATGTGTTGTGAAAGGTTCTGATTTTCCTGTTGAGGGAGGTCCTGCTGTGGTTGTATAAGGGCCCAGGTCTTTCTCTGAAAAATAAACCAAAGTTTTAAAGATTAAGGCCATGACCCCTCACCCCAGGTTTAAAAAGAAACAGTAGGGGCTTAGAAGGGTCTGGGAGAGGTGCAAGGATATAAGGAAGAGGCTGAAAAGGATGCATGGAGAGAAGTCAGCTATGGCCAAACATTGCCAAACTGCTCATTTGTCCAGAATTTCAAACCTGAGTGCTTGCCTTCTAATCCCAAAAAGCATCCTTCGGCCTCCCTGCCTCTCACACTTTTCCTGAGAAGCAGTCATCTTCTGGAAAGAGTGGAAATGCTGGTGGGAGAAGGAGTGGACTCTGTGGATGGCCAGAGGGAGTCATCCCTCCAACCTGACTTGAAAAAGGACAGTGATGTGACACAGGTGGGCAAGCACTGGTCAGGGATCCAGAGGCATACGTTCTTGTCCTTGTGTGGCCTGGTGCAAGTCACTGTTTTCTCCAGCATCCACTGAGATAACTGTTAAATATCTCTTCAGACCTTGAAATGCTACTGTCTGTTATACCATTTTCAATGGCAACAAGAGGTACTTCAGGTGTGATTAGTGTATCAGAACTACTTAGATGAAGTATACTTTTTTTTCATCACTTATCTTGGCCACAGATGGAATTGTACATAAGGACATGTCTGCTGCAAAACATTTCTCTAATCTGTCTTTAATGGCTATTGCTCAAGTCACATAACACACTGTGAAACTCTGCCTATTTCCTCCCCTCTGCTCAACCTCCCACCTGCCTTCCTTTTGTCATCCTTGTTGGTTTGACATAAGGAACTCTGTGATCATCTCAAATGACCTTTCTGTCCCTGAGAAATACATCTCCATGGTGCTCTCAAGAACCCGTGTTAGAAGAAGCTCCCAGAGTATAAATTTGTTTCACTATATGTAACTTTGGTAACATGCCTCTGTAAGAGTGTGTGCACATGTGTATATGTGGCACAAAGACTTATGTTGGATGTATCATAACATGGTGGTTAAGAGCTCAAGTTTTAGAGTCATTCACACCTAGATTTAAAGCTCACTTCTGCCACTTACTAGCTGTGTGACCTTGGGAAAACTGCCTAAACTTTCTAAGCCTCAGTTTACTTCTCTGCAAATTAATAATAACATGTACCCAAGGAATTTTCTGGGCACCACTTCCTCTCCTCTCAGAGCATAAAATGTGTTTCAGAGATAATTAGAAGGTTCCATTAGTGTCATGGGCTTCACCCTCTCTTGTGATAGCAACACTTCTTTTTATTGCTGCTGTCTCATTGTGGGCTACCCTGCTGGAAAGCCAAAGGCACCTGGAATTTTGAGTCAAAGTCCCTCTGGCATCCAACAGGCAACTGAATGCAAGAGGTCCCTCTTCTGACCCACTGACCCATCAACCTCCATAAGATTACACTGCATACACATGCAGATTGTTTTTTACTTAAGAATTAGGGCAATTCCAGGGAGTAGGAACAGAAGGTAGAGCACTAGTTTATGTTGCCTTATTCTTGGATCTCACAAGGGAAGATTTTGTTCTTCCTAGGGAGGGCACACTTGGGTGTGCCCTCTCTTTTTCTTTTCAGACCTCAAGTGCAGAGGCACACTGTTCTCTTTGGTCTTTTCAAGGCCCTACTCTTGTCTTACTTATTTATTCACTTTTTTCTGCATGCACCCCTTCCATTCTCCTTCCCTATAGTCGACCATGGATTTAATGTGCACATTTTGTATATTTCGTTAATGTGTTTTTATCTTATGTAAATGGTGCTATGTCAGATAGTGGATTCTGCTTCTCCCTTCTTCCTCCCATAACCATGCCTTTAAGATTCACGTATATTGCAGTGTACACTTCCAGCCTGATTTCCCCCTCCACCTCCCCAAATGAACTCTGGGTGACCTTAACTTCCCTGCCACATATAACAACAATGCAATCAGCTTTTCCTGATAGCACTTCCTCCTTCTCCTAACCTGATTCCTGCTCTCAGATTTTTCAACACAATCTCTAACTTTTAAAAACAAAAATTCATAAAGAATGAACTTTGTTTGGGATTTCCAGCCAAGATGGAGGTGTAGGTAGATATATTTGCCTCCTTACACAACCAAAAGAAGGACAACAAATTAAAAAAAAAAACAACAACCCAGAACTGCCAGAAAATGAAACTATATGGAAGTCAAATAACCAAGGAGTTAAAGAAGAAGCTTTCATCTAGACTGGTAGGAGAGGTGGAGGTGGGCAGCCAGGGTGTAGAGGACTTGCAGCAAGGCAGCATCTAGCAGACTGGGTGGTCCCACATTTGCATGCAGATAAACCAGGAGGAACAAGTGGGGAGCAAGACAGACCATGCAGCCCAGGGTTCCAGTACAGGAAAAGAAAGCCTCTGGCTGTAAAAACCTATGGGAACTGTGGCAGCAGAAGAAACTCCCAGCCTCATAGGAGAGTTAGTTGAAGAGTCATACAGTGTTCTAGAATGTACACAAACCCACACACCTTGGGATCAGCACCAGAAGGGTCCAATTTGCTTGTGGAAAGTGGAGGAAGTGACTGAAAGCCAGCCCAGAGTGGAGCAAGCAGCATCATTTCCTCTCAGATCCCTCCCCCACATACAGCACCAAGACACAGAGAGGTGGGTTGTCCCACCTGAATGAATACCTAAGGCTCCACCCCTTACAACATAACAGGCACACTGAGACAAAAAAAAAAAAAATTGGCCAAAATGAAAGAACAGATCAAAGCTCCAAAAATAGAACTAAGCATGAAGAGATAACCAACCTATCAGATGCAGAATTGAAAACACTGGTAATCAGGATGTTCGCAGAAATGGTTGAGTATAGTTACAAAATAGAGGAAGAAGTGAAGGCTATGCAAAGTGAAATAAATGGAAATATACAGGGAACCAACCAGGAAGGGAAATCAACTGGGCCTCAAATTAATGATTTGGAGCAGAAGAAAGAAATTAAACATTCAACATGAACAGAATGAAGAAATAAGAATTCAAAAAACATGAAGAAAGGCTTAGGAACCTCCAGAACATCTTTAAACATTCCAACATCAAAATCATAGTGGTGCCAGAAAGAAGAAGAGAAAAAGCAAGAAATTGAAAACATAGTTGAAAACAAAATGAAGGAGAACTTCCCCAATCTGGCAAAGGAAATAGACTTCCAGAAAGGCAAGAAGTTCAGAGAGTCCTAAAAAAGTTGGACCCAAAAAAGTACACACCAAGGCACATCATAACAACATTATGCAAGATTAAAGATGAGAGAATCTTAAAAGCAGCAAGAGAAAAGGAGATAGTTCCCTACAAAGGAATTCCCATAAGACTATCAACTGATTTCTCAAAAGAGACCTTGCAGGCAAGAAGGGGCTGGAAAGAAGTATTCCAAGTCATGAAAAGCAAGGGCCTAGATCCAAGATTGCTCTATCCAGCAAAGCTATTATTTATAATGGAAGGGTAGATAAAATGCTTCCCAGATAAGGTCAAGTTGAAGGAGTTCATCATCACCAAGCCCTTATTACATGAAATGTTAAAGGGACTTATCTAAGAAAAAGAAGACGATCAAAAACATAAACAGTAAAATGTCAACAAACTCACATGAACAACGAAACCTACAAAAACAAAAACAAACTAAGCAAACAAATGGAAGAACAGGAACAGAACCACAGAAATGGAAATCACATGGAGGGTTATCAGCAGGGAGGGGGAGGGGAAGTAGGGGGAGTCAGGGAAAAAGTACAGTGAATAAGAAGCATAACTTGTAGGTACAAAATAGAGACAGGGGTGTTAAGAATAGTACAGGAAATGGAGAAGCCAAAGAACTTATAGGTATGACCCATGGACATGAACTAAGTTGGGGAGGGGGGAAGAAATGCTGGTGGGAGGGGGGTACAAGGCAGAGGAGAAGAAAGAGGTGAAAAAATGGGACAACTGTAATAGTATAATCAAAAAATATTAAAAAAATTAAAAAGTAATAAAAATTAAATTAAAAAAAAGAACTCTCTCTCTCTGGATCCTTCCTTAGTCATGAAGACCCTGGCAACAGAGAAACCCAGGCAGTAGAGGGACATGCATGGATATTTTTACCATCTTGTCTCATGGCCCCAGGGATTGGGGCTGTAGACCTGTGGTCCTACACAATAGGAGCTTCTGATGTGAATTTTTGTATCTGACCTAGTTCTTCCTTTAGTTGTTGACCGATTAAAGAAAGTACATCTCCTAAAGGAAAACAATTCCCCCCCCCCTCAGAAATGGTAAAGTCTAAACCTATAATGAATATATCCTTCATTAGCAACACATTTACCCTGCCCTCGGGGTCACATTGAGGAGATTTGGGGTTCATATGGGGAGGAACATTGGCCTCAAATTCAATTCCTTCATTAATAATTCCCTTCTATTGAAGGAGAGCTCAATGGTTTGCCAGTTCTTCTCAAAGCTTTAACAGAATTAAATACTGTTCACTGCATGCTATTTATTAATCTTGGGTAATGTTTTATGACGTTCCTGACTTTTTCTCTTATCCTGCTTGTCCTTCTTCTTTACTCTGGCTACTTTCTTAGTCAAACTGTTTCTTCTTGGGGTGCAGGGATATTGCACAAGATTCAAGGAGCATTGCACAGGGAGCCATTGGGCCTGGCCTTGACCCCAGCCCTACCTCCATAATCCAGGGCTATTGGCTTGTGACCCTGATCTAGTGGCTTGGCCTCTTAAGGCCTTGTGTTTGTTTTTTGTTAGTTTGTTCATTTTTAAAAAGCCAAGTTTTGGTGAGTTGAGGCCTCCTGGCTCTCAATGTCTATGATTTCACTAAGGTTTCAGAATTCCTTAGAATTTCCAAGATGTAGCATCTTTTTCCTTTTCCCTCCCCACATCAGCTATGACTCCCAACCTTCAAACAATGAGGACCACAGCCCTTGTGATCCCAACCCTTCATTATTCTCTCCTGCCTCCATAGTCCTCAGCCCTTTCTTAAGACCACCCCCATTTCTCACCTCTGTTCCCCTGCTCTTCTCAGAAAGCTTTCCTCAGGGAAATTTCCTTCCACCTCTTGTCTCTCTCGTTGAAATGACTGCTCTAGATATGTGGGGTCTCTCTTTCCTTTCCCAACAGTCTGTGCAGTCCCACAATTCCCTCTGGGGTTCTTGTTATGTAACTGGAAGCCAAGTGTGCTTTGAAGATACTTTGCTCTAAAATTATCCCAGTTTCTTGAGGCTCCTCTTGATCAGCCATAATCTGGATGACACTGGTGTTCTCACAGTCATGCCAGGATCCAGGCTACCTCAGGATCCTCTGTAGCATCCCCAGACCTGTTTCTTAGGTGTGGAGAAGAGAGAGACCAACAAACCTCCTCTGTGGCAAACTGGTACACTTATTGGCCTTTCCCCAGTCAAATTAAATCCACAGAGATTCACTGTCCTATAAGAGAGTGTTGGGCTATCACCCTGGCTCAGACTCAATCATGCATTTTTTCAGGCATCATTCATTTCTTAAACATAGGGGGCAATAGCTCAAAGATGCTAAGATGGATACAATGACCTTCCAGAGGTCACAGTAGAAGGGAACACAGAGATAATAAAGGATGGAGAGAACTTCCAGCCAAGATGGAGGCATAGATAGACACACTGTGCCTCCTTGCACAACCAAAATAAGGACAACAATTTAGAAACAAAAAACAAACAGTATCAACAGAAAATTGAACTGTATGGAAGTCTGACAACCAAGGAGTTAAAGTAGACACATTCATCCAGACTGATAGGAGGGGCGGAGTCAGGTGGCTAGGCAGAGAGTGCTCTTGGCAAAGTGGAGGTTGGCGGACCCTGGGCATGCAAGGCAGCAGTGGGCAGACCCAATGAGGCGGCGGATGGTGGAGGGGCATGGTGCAAGGTGGCTGGTAGACCAGGCAGTCCCACATTCTCGCACAGGTAAACCAGGCGAAACTGGGTAGCAAGACAGACCATGCAACCCAGAGTCCCAGCACTGGGAAATAAAGCTTCAAAACACTGATTGAAAACACCTGTGGGGGGGTTGAGGCTCAGGGAGAAACTCCCAGCCTCATAGGAGAGTTCATTGGAGAGACCCACAGAGTCCGAGAATGTACACAAACCCACCCACATGGAAATCAGCACCAGAAGGGCCCAATTTACTTGTGGGAAGCGGGGGAAGTGACTAAAATCTGGCAGAGAGCGGAGCTAGCACTACTGTTCTCTCTCGGACACCTTCCCCACATACAGTGTCACAATGAAGTGACATTTTCCCTACCCTGGTGAACACCTAAGGCTCTGCCCCTCACTACATAACAGGTATGCTGAGACAAAAAAAAAAAAAATTGGCCAAATTGAAGGAACAGATCAAAGCTCCAGAACAAACACAACTAAGCGATGAAGAGATAGTCAACGTAGCAGATGCACAGTTCAAAACACTAGTAATCAGGATGCTCACAGAATTGGTTGAATTTGGTCACAAATTAGATGAAAAAATGAAGGCTACACTAGGTCAAATAAAGGAAAATGTACATGGAATCAATAGTGATGGGAAGGAAACTGGAACTCAAATCAATGGAATGGACCAGAAGAAAGAAAGAAACATCCAATCAGAACAGAATGGAGAAACAAGAATTCAAAAAAATGAGGAGAGGCTTAGGAACCTCCAGGACACCTTTAAACGTTCCAACATCCCAATTACAGGGGTACCAGAAGAGGAAGAGCAGCAAGTGGAAAACTTATTTGAACAAATAATAAAGGAGAACTTACCCAATCTGGCAAAGGAAATAGACTTCCAGGAGGTCCAGAAGCTCAGAGAGTCCCAAACAAGCTGGACCCAAGGAAGAACACACCAAGGCACATCACAATTACATTAGTCAAGGTAAAAATGAAGGAGAGAATCCTAAAAGCAGCAAGAGACAAGGAGACAGTCACCTACAAAGGAGTTCCCATCAGACTGTCAGCTGATTTCTCAAAAGAGACCTTGCAGGAAAGATGGGGCTGGAAAGAAGTATTCCAAGTCCTGAAAGGCAAGGACCTATATCCAAGATTGCTCTATCCAGCAAAGCTTTCATTTAGAATGGAAGGGCAGATAAAGTGCTTCCCAGATAAGGTCAAGTTAAAGGAGTTCCTCATCACCAAACCCTTATTGTATGAAATGTTAAAGTGATTTATCTAAGAAAAAGAAGATAAAAACCATGTACAGTAAAATGACAGCAAACTCACAATTATTAACAACCACACCTAAAACAAAAATGAAAACAAACTAAGCAAACAACTAGAATAGGAACAGAACCACAGAAATGGAGATCACATGGAGGGTTATCAACAGGGGAGTGGGAGGAGGAGAGAGGGGGAAAAGGTACAGAGAATAAGTAGCATAGATGGTAGGTAGAAAATAGACAGGGGGAGGGCAAGAATAGTATGGGAGATGTAGAATCTAAAGAACTTATAAGTATGACACATGGACATGAACTAAAGGGAGGGAGTGTGGGTAGGAGGGTGGTCAGGGTAGAGGGGAGTGAAAGGGGGAAATGGGACAACTGTAATAACATAATCAATAAAATATATTAAAACAGAAAAAGGATGGAGACCAACAGATGGGTCCCATCCCCTTCTGCTATACATAGTGCTCTCTCCACAAGATTGGGGACCAGAGGACAGGTTGAGGTGAGGGAAGGGTCTGGCTGAAGCTCTTCACCTAAGTCATCATCACTCCGTAGCCAGGTTGCTAATGAGTACACTCATTCCCCTAGACACAGTGCATACACAGCAAAGCACAAACATCAATAAGATGAAAAGGCAGAGGTTCATGCTGTGATAAACAGGCATGTCATCAACTTCCTCATTCTGTCAGAGTTTTCTCTCTTTCCATGCCACCTTGCTTTCCTTTTCTCTCAAAAACCAATCTCACTGCCATTCACAGGGGAGAGTAGGAGGCTGGAACTTATCTTAATACAAATGAAGACCCTACTGTGGCTTTGTACAAACCACGCAGAGAGAGGTCCTATGTCTCTAATATAATTATTAGAGACTGAAGTACTCTTTCAAATTTGGTATTATCTTGGAAGCACATTCATTTCCTAAGTATTAATTCCTAAAGGAGTTCTAAAGATACCCAAAGTTTTGGGCATCAGTGTTGGTCTAGTCATAACACTAGACCATATATTTGTTTTATGAATCTTTGGATGAAAAGAGAGTAAATACTTGATAAATATGTTTAAAACAGTTGCAAATCTATACATAACTACACAGAGGTGAAGAGAAAATGTAGGTTTATTCTGTGACTGATATAATCTTTCTCATGAGTCTTGTCCTTGTTATATAATCAGAGTAAAGATAACAGAGTAACTTGCCAATCAATAGGAGCTCAGCCTATTACAGTTTTGAGAAGCTTATTGGGGTAAATGCTCAGAAGTTCTGTTCCCCCCCACACCACCATCCTACCCCACAGTGGTGGCAGGGTGTGTGGGAAAAGGCCTTGGACCTTTTGATTGTCCTGTGCTGACCTCAGAGCCCCTGTGGGCTCCTATTGCCAACCAGGTATCTGATCAGTTTCTGGTTTCCATGGAGGACCTTGTAGTTCATTTGGGGCCTGAGGTACTTCCCTTTCTGGCTCACAACTTAAGTCCCAACCACTGCTTCCATCCAACCTAAGGCCTCTGATATAGGCTCACCACGGAGCCCCTGTCATGCCCATAGGCTTGTACCTCAGCTTCCATTTCTATTTCCCAAGGGGCATTCAGGAACTTATAGGCCCTTCCATGATACATGAGTCTTGAGCAAGACCTGGGAACACTGATGCAGGCCATTGTTTGAAGTGGCTATTTTTATCTCTTAATGTGTATATCTCCTGTTAGTAATGGGGTGCTGCACTGATTTGCTCACAGAGTACTGCTATGGAATGAAACACTCATAAAAAAACATTTGCTTTTGGCTTTCCCAAAAGCTAGCTAGCTTCCCTACCCTCCTCTTAAGAAGGCACAATTTTCAGACACAAAGAAAAAGTCAAATGGTAATACCCTAAAACAATAAGAATATCGGCCTTTGCATCCATTGCAATCTCAGTTTTCTGAGATTTTAGCAAAAGAATCACCCATACAAGAACAAGTGAGCTTGAAAGGAATCAGCTCATGCCAGTGTGGAGGCTGGCCTGGCATTGAGTAGGCAGATGCAGCCACTCCCCCTCCCAGGGAGGACTGATAAAGATCTCCGCTCCCTGGTTTAAAGTGCTATTGATTTGTCCACGACATTCACGTATTTCTGAAGATTAGGGTTTGAAATATGCAGTTTCAGAGCATTTTACCCCAAATGATTAAATCTAATGGTGATTAGAATGATATATAGAAATGAAAGGAAACTTGAACAGTTATTTCCTTAAATCTTATTATCTTTTTGATAAATCAATTAGCTTTCTGTTCAGCATTGTTTAATTTTGTTTTTCTTTATGGTGAGTTCAAAAATGTTAAGTATTGTTTCTCAAAATTTCCATTACTGGCAGAACTCTTAGCAAGCAAATAGCCACCACATGCTTAATAGCTTGAACTCACAATACCAGATGGGAGAAATTTAAAGTGATTCTTCCTTTTTGTCCTCTCTGTCAGAGGGAAAGTTCACTGTCACTTCAGAGGGAGACATCTAGGTGAGGTAAGGACTTACAGAAACTGTTTTCTAATATGCAGAGACATTTTGACATCGCAGAGCCCAAGATCCAAGCAGAAAGAGAAGAGGTAGTCATGTGTGGAAGAAGGGCACACCTTTTGGCTACAGAAGGCACTTTCTTCATGCTGGTTGTGTCAGTTAATAATATGAATGGCCCCTGATGAACAGAGAACTAGTGCTAAGGCTCAAAGTGTCAGAGCTGCCACATTGAAAATACAGGTGGTTACGTATATGAGAGATTGGGATTGCAAGGATTCTTCTGAGAACCAACCCATGACCCCTTCTCAGAGAATCTACTCCCCTTGTCCCTGCTAAGACCTCTCATCACCTACTCCTTTACCTTCTGCTCAGCTGATTTGACCATGTGTAGACATGTGACTCCAGCTGGATCTATCAGATGCTCTCTCCTGGGAATGTGGAACTGGGTCTCAGAAACATAGTAGGTTTCTACTAGGCACATGAACTATAAGTTGGATATGAAGTTGGGACTGATACACTCATGTTTGGACAAGGTTAAGTGAGCAGAGAAATAGAATAATGAAAGCAAACATTTGCAAAGTTCCAGGCACTCTTCGAAGAACTTCATGTATATTGATTCACTCACTCAATCTCCCACAACTCCTACGAGGTAAGTGCCACTGTTATCTGCATCCCCATTTTATAAACAAGGAAACTAAAAAACAGAAACTTAAGGAGCTTGCCCAAGGCCATGAGCAACTAAGGAATGGAGCTAGCCTTTGAATCCAGAGATTGCCTTTAATCTTACGGTGAACTGTTTTCTGGAAGGTGGGTGGGAGAGAAGGGGGGAGAGAGAGAGAGAGAGAGAGAAATGAAGCATGTGCCCTAAAGAGTCAGAAATAGTGGACAATATAGTTCTAGAGAGAAAGAAGAAACAAGCCAGCCTGGCTCTTAACAGTTTTGCAATTTCTGGCATCAGTCCCTATGAAGTTTGGCCTCATTTCCTGCCTTTGGTTTCCACCAGATCCCTCTATCTATAATAAATTTTCTTTTTTGCTTAAGTCAGCTTGAATGGGTTCTATTCCTTGCAACCAAATGATCTCTGATTCTATAAATTGGGATAGGAGGGAACATTTTCCAGCAGGAGGTCTGAAATTAGATAGGATTGTGCTATGTTAATCAGCTAGAGAAGTATGTGAGAAATCTCTTAATTGTGCTCTTTCTTAAATTCACATAGGATACTAAGCAGGGATGATTCTAATCGCTTTAATAACCAAGATTAAAAGTCATACAAAGTATGGTTTAGAAAAGGGAATGCAATCTATGCCCAGTGACTGGAAACTGTGCCATCACACTTAACTTCTACCTAGTGAAACTGGACTTAAATTGCACAGATAGCTTTTAAGAATGGGAGTGATCAGTCAGAAAAAGGGTAGGTGATGCATTCCTTTTTTTTTTTTTAAGATGGTGCATTCTTAATTAGTTTTAACTTTTGTTTCCTAGATAATGTGTTTTTAATTACTGCATGAGTTCTCCATTGCTGCATTACAAATCACCCCTAAAACTCAGTTCCTTAAACCCATATTCTCTCTCTTGGTTTCTGTGGGTCAGGAATTCAGACAGCAGAGATGGCTTGTCTTTTTTCCTCAATGTCTGAGACCTCAGTCAGGAAGACATAAAGTCTGGGTGTGACCAGGGTCTCTAATCATCTGATTTGGGAGGCTTCTTCACTCATATATCTGGCTCTTGTTTTGGGTTATTGGCTGGTCCCTTGCTCCACCTTTCATTCAGAACATTTACATGAGACTTCTCTGTGTGGTTATTCCACATGATCTAATTTGGTCTTTCTCACAAAATGATTGTTGGGTCCAAGAAGTGAACATCTCCAGAGAAAAACCAAGTAGAATCCATACCACATTTTATGATCTAGACTGCAAATTCACATAGCATCCCTTCTGCCTGCCCAGTTTAAGAGACGGGAACAAAAATCCTACCTCTTGAGGGGAGATATGTCAAAGTCACATAGTAAGAACATGAAATCAAATGGGAAATATTTTTGGAAAACTAGCACAGAGACAAAATACAATGACAAATGTTGGTTTGTTTAAACAGACATATTTGGAAATCTGTACATCTGCTACTTTTCTTAAAGGAGAGGATTTAGTAAATTCTTAACTAGTCTGGTTGAAAATTTCATCACTTGAAAAGAACAGCTTACAGCAAGGAAAAGTGATACTCCAGACTTGATTCTGTCTGCAAAGAATTGTTAATCATATGAAACTCTTGAGAGCTTGAGAATGCCCATCCTATTAAAATAGGACAAGTCATATGTGTACCTTTGAATTTATCAACTTCAAAAAGTTCAAAATAGATGATACCATGGTGAGAACCTCTGAAAGATAGTATGGCTAAAAAAGGATGGCTCTAAAAATAAAATTCAGAACCTGAAATTGTTAACAATCCTGATGAGGAAAAAAAAGAGGAGATAGCTAAAGAAATCAGCATGTCTGCTAATGAGCTCTGATTGTAAGAGAACACACACAGAGATGGAAGGAGGGGTACAAAATCAAGGACAAAGGAGGTCTGTGCAGAAAGTATTCAGCCATGTAATATAAAAAATAGAGACATTTATTGGAGAATATACAAGACACAAGAAACATTGTACATAGGACAATGACACCTCAGTTCCCTTCAAAGGAGGCACCTTGGGACTTCATACAGTTCTCCCAATCACCACCAGCTGCCCCATCGTATTTTCCTGAATCTCATCAATGGTCTGAAATTTCTTCCCTTTCAAAGGCAATTTTAGTTTTAGGAGAAGCCAAAAGTCACAGGGTGCCAACCTAGTCTGTAGGGGGCTGAGTCACCTGGATGATTTGATGTTTCACCAAAAAACTCTGCATGAGACATGATGCATAAGCAGGTGCGCTGTGGAGATGAAGCTGCCAATCACCAGTTGCCCATAGCTGCAGCCTTCTGAATCATCCAAATAATTTCTGTGGAAGAATGTTCAAGCTTAATGCAAAATTCGATGCAGATTCGTTGCTCTACTTGCTCAGTCATTTTTTTAAATTTAATTTCTTTTTAATTATATTTTACTGACTATGCTATTACAGTTGTCCTGACTTTTCCCCTTTGCCTTCCTCCACCCAGCATCTCCAGCTCCCTCAGGCAATTCCCCCACCATGTCCACAGGTCCATGGGTCATGCATATAAGTTCTTTGTCTACTCCATTTCCTATACTATACTTTACATTCCCATGGCTATTCTGTCACTACTTATTTGTATTTCTTAATCCCCTCACCTCTTTGCCCATTCCCCCACACACTCCTCCCATCTAGCAACCATCAGAATGCTCTCCACATCCATGATTCTGTCTCTGTTCTTCATGTTTGCTTAGTTTTTTTTAGATTCAATTGTTGATAGATAATATATTTATTGCCATTTTATTGTTTATAGTTTTGATCTTCTTCTTTTTATTAAATAAGTACCTTTAACATTTCATATAATAATGGTTTGGTGATGATGAACTCCTGCAGTTTTTTCCTGTCTGGAATGTTCCTTATCTGCTTTGCTGGCTAGAGCAATCTTAGCTGTAGGGCCCTGCTTTTCATGGCTTTGAATATTTCTTGCCAACCCCTTCTAGTCTGCAAAGTTGCTTTTGAGAAATCAGTTGACAGTTTTATGGGAATTACCCTGTAGGTAACTAATTTATTTTCTCTTGCAGCTTTAAAGATTCTCTATCTTTAACCTTTGGCATTTTAATTATGATGTGTCTTGCAGTGGACCTCTTTGCATCCATCTTGTTTGGAACTCTCTGTGCTTCCTGAACTTGCATGTCTATTTCCTTCACCAAATTAGGGAATTTTACTTTCATTATTTTCCCAAACAGGTTTCCAATCTTACTCTTTCTCTTCCCCTTCTGGTACCCCTATGAGGCAATTATTGGAATGCTTGAAGTTGTCCCAGAGGCTGCTTATACTATCCTCATTTTTTTGGATTCTTTTTCCTTCTTATTGTTCTGCATGGTTGTTTTTTGCTTCTTTATGTTCCATATCATTGATTTGATTTTCAGCTTCATCCCCTCTACTGTTGTTTCCTTGTAAATTATTCTTTATATCCTTCATTTCTGACTGGATCTGTTTTATACTGTTGAGGTCCTCAAACTTCTTTGTGTATGCTTATAACCAGTGGTTTGAACTCTGCATCTGATAGATTGCTTATCTTTGTTTTGTTTATTCATTTTCTGGAGTTTTGATCTGTTCTTTTATTTGGGCCACATTACTTTATCTTCTCATTTCAGCAGCCTCCTTGTGTTTTGTTTCTTTGTATTAGATAGAAGTGCTTTGACTCTGTGTCTTGGATATGTGGCCTAATGTAGTAGATTTCCTGCAAGGTCCTGTGGCACATCCTCCTCTATCACCCAAGCTGGGTACTCAAGGTGCACCCTTTGTGTGGGCTGAGTATACCCTTCTCTTGTAGTTGAGCCTTTGTTGCTATTGGCAGATCAATGGGAGGAATCTACCCAGGCCAGTGAGCTGCAAGGACTAGCTGTTGTCACTGACCACCAACCTCTGCCCTCCGTGGAGGATCAGCTGTGCAGGGGCAGGGTGGTGGTGCTCCAACATGGTCTGTAGCTGTTCACTGGGTATGTTGGCCCTGGAGTTTCCCAGGTGGTGCAGGCCAAAGTCAGCCCTCACCTGTGTTTTGCCTGGGGTCACCGTGCCTGAGTCATAAAGCAATCTGAGATGGCTGCTACTTGTGCAGGGCTTGGAGATTCCCATATGAAGCCAAGTTGTGAATCTAGGATGGCTTCTGCTAGTTCTGAGCCTGGGGCTCAATGAGGCTAGCTATTGTTTATTCCATAGGATTTAGGAAGTTGTAAAGCCTGACCCAAGATCAGTCATTCACATGGAAAAGATGCTGGGGTGGGCCCATAGGGTGGGGCAATGTCTCTGGGGATCTCCAAGGTGGGTCAAACAGTGTTAGCCTTGTTGATGGAATCTCAGATATGGCACTTGCCTGCCAGCTCTGTCTGGATGGATGTGATTTCTTTGATTACATAAGTATTAGACTTCCATTCAGCTCAATTTCTGATGGTCCTGAGTGATGGTTGTTTTATATTTTAGTTGTAATTTTGATATGGTTGTGCAAAAAAGTGAGCTATGTCTGCCTATGATGCCATTTGACCACAAGTCTCACTCAGTCATTTTGAATGTGATGGGCACACAGCACACATGCTCACTCAATGGTGTCTACCACCCACATGGACTAGCTCATTGAAGTCATCGTTGTCCATGCATGTGCATTCCAGTCAACTCTCCTCAGCTCCCAGGTTACATCAGTGCAAACCGTTCTTGTTATACTAACAATGGCTGGACTTTTTTCCAGACAGACCTCATATATAGAAGAATGTCACTAACTTTTAAGAATATCAGAAGAGAGAAAAAGCATATAAAAAAGCTAAATTTTCAAGGGTTTCAGGGAGCTAAAGAAATAACCAAGTGATTCTTCTGACTATGTACTGAAGAATAGGGGAAAAAAAGAGACACGATCCATTTCTAAGTGTATCATATAGTCTGTTAAAACAACTAGTTAACACAATGCATAATTTAAAAAGAAAGCCATAAAAATATCATTTTGTAAAATTTCCTACACTTGATAGAAAGAATGCAGAATAACTTTACTCCTATTTTGCTTTCTTCTTCACCATTATTGGCTTTGAAATTTAGGATCACCATCTATTCCAGGCTGCTTAGGATAGACCCAGTTTATACCTGTGGCTCACATGTAATGAATAGTGTTCCATAACCTTCTCAGTCTGGGTCTCACTTTGCGTAGTGGTCTAGATAGGACAGAGATGGGTGCACAATTTGTTGGACCCTGTGCAAAATTAAAATGTGGAGGCTCTTGTTCAAAATGTAGGAAATAAAGTAGTATTAAAGGTACTAAAATATAAATTTTTTTCCTTTCATCTGCACTTTCTCTTGACCTGTTATTGTGGTTTTTATTTGCTATTTTATGGTGCTCCAAGTAAAGAAAAATATTAATCATTAACATGAATTTTACTTTTCACCTTTATATTGTATAATGCCAGTTTTAAATACAAAATAAGAGCATTTAACTTGTATGTGAAATCACCAAAATTATACAATTCATATTTTATTGTTCATACATGTATATGTATTTTATTTTTAACATTGAACAAAAGAGACTCAACGGTTTTGACTTAACCTTTGAACATGTGCACATTGTGCCAACACTTTTTTACCTTCAGCTTACTGAGGAGAAAGAGAAGACCAAAAGGAAAAGGAACTATGGGCTGTCTTATTTTTCCTTTTTCTTCTATGTCAAAATATCAACATAAGCGAGTAGCTAACAGAGAAGTAATACAAGTAAGAAAGGGTGAAAGTGCCTTGGTTATTGGCATTTCTTAAAAATACCATTGCCTTCTTCTGTGTACAAAGCAAGTTCTGGTTCTAAGGGAAAATGTGGCTTCTCAGATCTGTCCTCACCCCACTCACTCAGTTGTGGATGTAACACACCTGTACTCACTTTGAGTCTGACTGAACTCCATGAGGGTCCACTGGAATTCTGTACTAATGGGCCTTGTGAACACTGTGTCTCCTCTGTTCATGTGTGCACTCCTATGCCTCATTAGATTTCACTTGCAAAACACAAATTCAAAGATAAAAATCAAGAATTTCAAGACAGCAACAAGAAACATTATACCATGGTCATGCACCCACAAAGCCCCTAAATAAGATGATTGTGTATGGTTTCCTGAACCTGAGTGTGCATCAGAATCATGTGGAATGCTTGTAAAAGCACAGATTATTGGATAACACCCCCCTTCATTTCTGACTCAATAGGCCTGAGGCAGAACTCAAGAATCTGGATTTCTAACAAATCCTAAAGTAATGGTGATGTTTCTGATCCTGGGACTACACTTTCAGCAGCACTGGTGCAAATTATCAAGGTATCTTGTTAGAATTCAAAATCTGATTAAGTAGTTTTGGGGTGGGATTGGTACTTCTGGTTTACAAGCACACTTTGAATAGCAAGGGTCTAGAGTAATGGACTAGAGTAGATGGATCTAGAGTAGATGATGAGTAATAGAGGAAGAAGAGGGGTGGGATTTGAGATGGGCACATGGATAGGAATTTAATTGCTTCAGTGAAGACAGAGGTAGGATGCACCTCAGGAATCCTGAGGAAGAGAAGTAGCAGGAACAGTGAGTAGGTGGATTTGGCCCGAGCAGAGGCTCTTCTTGGGGAAGAGGGCATTGAGGAAGGAGAGACTGGCAGGACCAGAGTGCAGAATGCAGAAGGCTTGAACATCTCCCTAGAAATAATAGTTTTGGAGAGTATGCTGGGGATACAAATCCCCCAAAGCAATTTTTTATATCCATTGCCATTACGCCCTGATCATACAGTCAAACTAGCACTGACCAAGGGACCAAACACTCCAGGAGTTTAACTTCTGTTGAGGGGCATCCTGTGTTGACCTCTAAGGCAGCAGGGTGGGATATCAAGACCTGTCTGAGTTAGAAGATCTGGCTTCAGGATCTGGTTTGGGTGCGTGATTCTGCGTGAACCAGTTTTGTCCTGCCTCTCTGTAGGGTTCCTTTATGCTACATGGCATCTTAGAGGATCTCTCAAGTCTCTTCAAACAAAAAGACTCCACAGTTTTAGGAAGCTGTGTGTTCCACCTCTGTCAAGCTGCATGTTCTACACCACGTAGTGTGTTCCATCGCAGCCATGAGGGTCTGCACTAACCATACCATAGTATGCTGCATCAGGGCTGAAGAGGAGTGGGGGATGTCACCTGGTGGTTCCCAGAGCAAGAGGAGCTTCATGGCTCTCCTGCTCCCACCTCTTGGTGCCTCTTTACAGGATTATGAGCTGAGTTCCCAGGGACTGAGGCAGTTCCTGCTCTCAAAGAAGCATTTCCAGGAAATTTAACTCAACCATAAGAGCTAAAGCAGATGCAAGTGTACCAGGAAAAGGTAGAATGTCGTATTGAAAACAAATTATGAAATTGATGAGTTGGTGGCCTGAATCGATGCAACATGCGCTGCAGCTTTTTCCTACTCTCTTCTCTGCTCACTGAGGCCACAGACTCGGGGTTTAGGGGACACTTCCACAGCCTGTGTGGGGACTGTTGCTTGGGTTTGTTATGAGTGGGAGGGAAGAAAAGGTCACTGACCAATAAATAAACATGACTCTAGCAACTTGTAGATATTAACTAAAACTGTGTACAAAAGATCAGAAAATTTTTATTTGAAGGCTGGAAGACAGTTTATCTCCTTTGCTGCAAGGATAGAGAGAGCTCCCTGAATTTATTTGCCTTTGTTTGGCTCTGCTCAAAACTTGGTCAAAAAAAAGGGGAGGGGGAGGGCTCCAGGACTCACCCCTGGCCCCTGCGGAGGTGGGTAAATCCACTTCACTGGGTTTTTTAATTCCTGGGGTAATCCCTTCCTTCCATACCAGGTGGAGGATAGGGAGACCCCTTGTTCCCAAATCTTTGATCTGGTTAAAGCAAAAGAGAAAAACATCTATAAAATCATCAGGGAGATGGGGAGAGGTCTTGAAAGAGGTTGTAAATGGACAGTTCACCTTTGATCAGTCTCCCTAGATCCTTTTTATAGTTTAGGATTATGGGTTCTGAAGCGCCCTTTGTGTGTCCCTACAGGAAACATGTGACTTAAGAACAATTAGATTTTTCTAAAAGTTTAGAGAGATTGTGCACTTCAATCTCTCTAAATTTTTGAAGTCCTTTAAAGGACTTCAATTTTCATGAAAAGAGAAAAAAAAAAAAGAAGAAAATATCAGCCAAAACCATGAAGTTGGTCCCTGAGTTAGCAATAAACTGGAAACCCTGTCTGTTTCTTTCCATGTAATGGGATACTCTCTGGCCTGGCAATTCCACTAAAATCTATTAACTGACAAGGGTTTGCAATATATTTTTATTGCCCACTCCCCCATCTCACAACAAAAGGAAACAAAACATTTGCTGTCTCTCACTGTTGGATTTTTATTTCATACTATTAAAATGTCAGAAAAATGGAAACTTAATAGTCAGACTTTTTTCACTAGGGCATAAAGAGATATTAGGGCTGACGGCTGATTTCCAATTAATTTAATGTGTGTGGTCAAATACTTCATAGAAAGACTAACTCATCATGGCTGTGTCTGTCTGTGTGTGTTTCTATGAATGTCTCTATCCCCTTCCACGCCAATGCCACTTGAAGAGAAAGAAAGTTTGCAATCTCTTCAAATCTGGTCAGTGAAATATATCACCTTTTGCTAGGAAATATAAACAGCTTCATGTTAGTGTTTAGGGAAAGTCTGTGATTTGAGGAAAGAAAGAGACTTTTCAAATGTGGCCTCTTCTAACCCTATTAGCCACAGCTCTCCTGCTTGCTCCCTGAACCCGGCTCTAGGGCAGCATGACTGTGAGCCTCCCCAACCACGGTGGCAGCCGCACCCCAGGAGTATCCCATTTCCTGTTGCAGCCCAGGCATCCCCCTGCCCGTGCATCAGCTGGGAGGCAGAGGTCAGATCCCTGGGAAGCTGGCAGGTTGCCCTGGCATTCACCATGCCTTGCTGCTACTCAGACCCATTCTGAATCCACTGGAACAATCTCTTCCTTTGTTATACCGCTCTAGGTGCCTACCTCCTTCTCAGCACCTTTGGTCCCCCACTAAGTGAAAGGCGAATCTACTACTCCATTGACCAATAGTAAGTCCTGGGGCTCAAACAAGGCTGCCACCTAATTATTAAATTACCCAACACACCATTATCCCTGGAAGGGGAAGCTAAGCACCTCATGGACAGTTAGGACGTTCTTCCTTGCAGTGACAGAGTCACAAAATTAAACGCTCTCACTGTTCCTACACAAGACCCTGACATCTGCACAGAAAGCCCCAGATCTGGGAAAGTGGACATCAGCTACAAAATCAGAGCAGACTCTAAAGATGTGAACAGCAAAGATGGGGTCCTCTTCAAGAGAATTGATCGGGTTGTCCTCATAAAGAAAAATATTTAAAATTTGAATTTTCCTTTTTTGAATAATTTTCTCCTCTTCCCTATCCTCAGCTACACACACACACACACACACACACACACACACACACAGTTTCACAATTTCTTCTTTCCATCATGATTATCAACAAGTGCCAGATATTTTTTCCCCTGCCTCTGCCCAGTAGTGTATAGTTTCCTAGTGTGCAAACAAGAAAATTTGTGAACTCCAGATGCTTACATCTGAAATACAGATGTATTTAAATATTCAGTGCTTGGGTCTTCATGACCCTGAATATCTAATCAGAGTAGTCAAAACCTCAGGCAACTGGAGACGAATCAGTCTAAGTACTCACATATTCATTTGTTCATCTGAAAAATAAACGCTCAGTGTCTTGCATGTGCCAGCAACTATCCAGGGAACACAGAGAAGAACAAGCCACAGTTGTTTGGTGACGTGTAGATATGCCCTTGGTGGATTAATCAGACTTCTCACATTCTTGCTGTTGCTTTGGCTCTTTCAAGAGCCTCTTTTAGGGTCAACAGGTCTGTCACAGCTATCTCAGGTGGTCAACTCATGTCTGTTATACAGGCTGTTTGGGCTACTTGCAAATGGGGCATCATTTCTACTCATTCTCATTGTGAAAAGATCTATGTGGACTTTGTTATTTTAAATTTTTCCTACTTGAGATTACTGGTAATTTTAAGCCTGTAGCTAGGAGAGCACATTCCAGAAAGGGAGGCTCTCAAAGGGCCAGTTGTGACTTACAGTGAAAAGGCCAGAAGGTCTAGTCCTGTGAGGAAAAGAATGGTAGGGTTAGCTAGAAAAAGTGAGTGCTGTTATTTCTGTTGTGTCCAGACTTCCCTGGGCTTAATAGCAATGGAACCTGGAGTCCAACAAGATCAGCCATAGCTGAAGATACTTTGCCAAAATCCAGGAATTGGATCACGACAGGATGGGCTGGAGGGGATGGCCGGTTGGGAACAAGAAGTGTGCTGAGTCGCATTCCAGGGAAAGCAGGCTTCCAAGAGCAGGAGACAAAACTAAGTGTGAACCTAGGATGCAGCTGGAAAAGGGAGACAGAATCAGAGGCCTCCCATCTAAGAGGTCCTTCAAACCTAGTGGCTCAGTGGATCAGCTTTTTAGTTTCTCACCCAGAAACACTGTAAAGGCCTGAGCTGCCATTGTTAGGTTCTCAGGCCCCCTGGTTTGGAAACTTGGCATCCTCTCCCAGGGTTTTTTTCACAGCTCTCCCTTGTTAGCAATTTCTCAGGTCTGTTCACTTTGCAGCAGCTGTCCCAGGACCAGCCCCTGGAAGAGTCAGGAATTCAAAGGGATCTCAGTGTCTCTCATCCTTATCCATGGAAAACTTAATGAGTAAATTCCCCCTTACTATGTAAATCCAAGACAAAACCACTATCTGTCACGGGATTCACCAGACATATTAGTAAATCCCTATGATGTATGCTTTTCATTTTTATTAGGAGAAGGTCAAGAAATAGTCTCTGAGCACCTGACTACTAAGCTGTTTCTCATTCTCCTCCTCCTCCCAGTCCCTGCTCTCTTTCCTCAGCTCCGCATTTCTAGGTGGGTCTTCCTCAGCTCTTCTCTGACTCTCCCAGTCATGCTTAGTGTTTCCCTGACACACACCCCTCTTGCACTGGGAGCTTGGGAGTGTGTTTGTTGGTGTGCTCTGCCGCACTCTCTCCTCTCTGGAGGTGAAGGCCCTGGCTTGTTTTTCTTTCTTCTCTCTCAATGCCTAGCACTACACTCAGCACAGAGTAGAGGTGCTCTATTAAGTATTTGTTGGACAAGTGAATGAAAGAGGGGCTGAATGAAGGAGCATAAAGGTACATCTGATATGCATGTCAGGCAACTGGCCAGATACAGACAATGAATTTGGTATCAGTGTGCCAGGGGCCTACTTTGTGCCAGTGCCAGGCTGGTGCTAGAAGGACACCACTGCTGCTTGCCTACCTTCCTCAAGCCAGAAAGGGTTCTTTGTCCCCAGGGCTTGACCCTGGTAAGACATGGGTCCTCCCGCATTTTCAGGGCCTTCACAAGCATAGAATGAAAACTCCTTGAGATGGCATCATCATCTGTTTACATTCTTTTCTTCCTCTAGAGGTATAAAAATTCCTACAACAGATTGTTGCCTATTCTATTAAATGGCTCCCATCTGCTCGCTATATCGCCCTCATGGCATCACCTTCTCTCAGTGTTTTCTACAGCTCTCTCTTGGGCTCCTTCTTTCTTTTTAGATAAGCTTCCTTGTTCCTAAGCCTCAGTACAACTCCCCCAGCTGATCCTGGAACCTCTTACTGGGCATCTGGTAGGACATAGCCTCAACTCACTATCCCTTGGCTTTGTAGTAGATGATAAAAGTGCAAAGTCAACCCTGTTTTCTCACATGCAATCCTTGGCCTGCCACTTTCCCAGGTCCACAGCTCCAGATTTGCTGAGCCTAGGTAGTTTTTTCATCCAATTTCACAGCAAAGTTGGACTGGACAATTGAAGCTTTTATTAGGAAGTAGGGAGTTCTGCATGCTGTCCCAGGGGGATTCACTTAGTTCTGAACATCTTCCCAGACTCTCCTTTTAGTAGACTATCTAGGAGGGCACCAGTTGCTTGTGGTTGGCCATCAAGGAGAAAAAGTATTGGAGCAGGACAAGGTAGGTGGGAGGTGCAGAATGAGGTAAAGAAAGAAAAGGTGGAGGTGGGTGGGAACCAGGGCAAGATTCAAGGGAATGAGGCCATCAGCTGCACTAGGGGGTCACCCCTACAAGGCCAGAGACACAGAGATGCTGGGGGCTCCTACCCAGGACTAGTATAGAAGGAAGCATGTTCTGGGAGGGGCTGAGATTATAACACATACACATTTGTGCACACATGGGCACATACAGTAACAAACAGAACCCTTTCTATCTACTCCAGATGAGAAGTCCAGACATAATTGAGGTATTGGGGTTCAGTGTCCAGTACATTATGCCCACCCAGTGACTCTAGGGACTAAGACTAAACACTGGTTATGCTAGGAAAGAAGTCAAGTTATTAGGCTATGATGCAGGGCAATATTACATGAGAAAAGTGCCAGATAGCTATTTGCCCCCCTTGATTCACTCTCACCTTCTCCACTCTGCTTTCTGCACTAAGAAAGGACTGCAGCCACAGGGTTCATACCCTCTGGCTTCTGATTGGTTTCAGCTAAGAAAGAGCCTCAACAAGGAAGGAGAGGCATGTTAGGTACTTATTCCCCCAGCTCCATTCCTGTGGCATAGCCTTGGTCTGGCTGTTTCTTTTCTTCAAAGCATCCCAGCTCCACACAGCTGTCTTCTTCCTGGTTCTGGGAACTCATCCCTCTCCTGGTGCCTTAGAACTCAAGGAGAGTAATGGCACTGCTGCTGGACCTGGGTTTCTGGATGCTCCTTTGTGGTTTTCCCATGCTCCAACCATATCTTTGTTCATAGTTTACTTCTTTATAAATAACCTCCTCAGTTATTCTAACCTGACATTGCTATCTGACTCCTGTTGGAACTTTGACTGATACAGCTAGAAAACTGTATTCCAGTAAGATTCCCATGTGGTTTTAAAAAGTACTGTCAGGAGCTCATCTAAGCTGGGACAGAGAGCTGAGCTCTCAGGTATCACAACAGCTGATTAAAGCAACAATGAGCCAAAATGAAAGTAACAGTGAAGGCTTTAATCATTTACTGTGATAATATAAGCAAGAGGCTAAAACTGGAAAAGACACCATTGCCCCTGTTTCGTTTTCCCCATGCAGTGGCGCATCAGTGGAGGGTCAGATGGACTGTCACAGACACAGGGTCGTCTCACTGTTGAGGGAGCTCTGAATAAGAGGCTCCAGCAGCTTCATGGACCTTGCAGTGGGAAAGAAAGGGGGGTGGGTGCAGGAGTAGAAAACTGCCCAGTACTGATCACAGTGGAATAAAGTGTCTTTAAGGTTTTCCCTCCTCCCTCCATAAGGAGGTCTCAGCAGAGGTACCTGAAGACCTCTGCCCAAGGCCTTCAACATGGAGACCTAAGAATGAAGACACTGTAGCTGTGAATATGAAGAGCATGATGGGCTAGGGGCCCAAGACCTAGATAGCAACTTCTTCCAGAGCTGTGATGCATAGGCTGTGCACCAAGTCTGGTGTGGGCAGGACAGCTTTCCCATGGAGGTCTACCAGGTTTGCAGTCTCCTAGGGTCAGGCCTGAAAAACCACACCTAGGTTTTTATTTTTTTAAATTTTATTTATTTATTTTTAGACAGAGGGGAATGGAAGGAGAAAGAGGGACAGAAACATCAATATGTGTTTGCCTCTTGCACTCCCCGCACCAGGGAAGCTGGCCTGCAACCCAGGCATGTGCCCTGACTGGGAATCGAACTAGCAATCCTCTGTTTCACAGTCCGGTGCTCACTGAGCCACATCAGCCAGGACACACACCTAAGTTTTTAACCAAGAGACAAGCTCCTCAAAGACATATACACACAAAGTGGGGGAAATACACCAAAATGTTAACAGTGGTCCCTCTAGACCAGAGCTATCAGATAGATATGTAATGTGGGTCACATATGTACTTTTATAGCTTCTAGCACACAGGTGGCAAACACAAGGCCCATGGGCCGAATCCGGCCCTCTGACATGTTTTATTGGGCCCGGCACCTTATTTCTAACTGGTGGCAATGCTGAGCTCTTGCTTAACTGTTAAGGAATAGCTACATTTATTCAGCCCTGAAATTACATTCAGCCCTTTGAAAGCAACTGTGAGGCCAATGTGGCCACCAGTGAAAATGAGCTTGACACCCCTGTTCTAGCAGCTACATAATGAAAGAAACAGGTGAAATTAATTTCAATAATATGTCATTTAACCCAATGTGCCTAAAATATTATAATTTCAAACATATAAGTATTTTTAAAATTACTAATGATATATTTATACTCCTTTTTTGGTATTAAATCTTCGAAATCCAATGTGTATTTTATACCTGCAGCATGTCTCAATTCAGATTTTCACATTTCAAATGCTCAATAGCAACATATGGCTAGTGTTACCATATTAAACAACATTCTACTAGGCGATGGGATTGTGGGTTCTTAAAAAGTATTTTTCAAGTTTTCTATCTACCACAAACATGTGTTTCAAATTTATTTTACAATCTAAGTCTATAAACATTATTGTATCTATGTTTTGTTTATTTTTATTTTATTTTAGTAAAAATTTCCTCAAAAATTCCAGCCTTGTCTATGGTGGCTTTAGAAGGAAAGGAGCTACTCCCATTTTGAGTGATTGAGCCCAGAAAACATTGTCTGGGCTACCCTTGGTCTAGCCTAGAACCTCAGAAAGAGGAGGTGTGACTGTGGCAGTCAGAAAGGTCTAAACTGGGGTGGGCTCCTGAGCTGGCTGAGGGAGCCCGTGGTGCTGCTTGGCCTGGTACTGCTTCTTGTGTGGTCCTGAGCACCACAGAACTGGGGTATGACCCGCACAAAAACAGGAAACTCTTTTTAACCAACTCTAGGTGTTTTTCAAGGAATAAGTAGAACACTAACTTTCAGTTGCAGACATAAAAAGAAGATGCAAAGATGCATGCCAGCTCTTCTCTACACCAAAACGTGTGTGTTTGCTTTTGTACTTTGAAACAGTAAAACACAATAAGTATTTGCAGCAGAGTACACAGTCTTAGGTCTGTAGGAAGGACTTGCAGGTGGGTTAGTTGGCTGGTTGCTTTGGAAACAGCTTCCATGAAAAAATAGCAGAGATTTTACCCCATGGTTAGAGGCAGCATGGAAATAAAAAGAACCCTGAAGTGGGCATCAACTCCTTTCCCCAGCCTCTCTATGTCACCTTGAGCAAGGCACTGCCCTACCTAGAGCATGTTCATTTCTCCAGGGGTTAAATTAGGACCACAGGATGATCTGTAAGGTACATTCTAATGAAAGTGTTTTGTGATTTTGCCTCTGGGGGGAGCATTTAAAAGTCAGGCAACCCAAAGATAAATTGAAAAATGACTTGCAAGTCTTATTCCTGACACAGCTGGAGCCAGAAGAGGAGAAAGTCTGCATTTATCATTCGGACTAAGATCGTGGAAAAGAACTGCCCAGAGTTGACACCCTGAGGAGGCAGGACTCAGTGAGCACCGTCTGGGCAGACAGTGTTAGCAGACACAATATTGCTGAATATTTTTTTCCCACTGGAAAAGTCCTGTTTGGTCTGAGGCAATGTTTTCCACAGCTCCAGGGGGCAATGGTCATTTCCTAACAAGATTTTCCCTATTCTGTGCAGCTGTGTGGTCTGGCATTTGTGACACTGAGTGTTTTTAAGCTGAGCCTCAATTGGGTCCTTCAGAACTGAGGGCTGGTTGGTAATGCAGGCCCAGTGCATTCTGTGCTGTGTCCTCTGGCCCTCAAACCACAGTTACATCCTTTTCTTCAGTACTTTGGAGTCAAAGGGTAAAAAATATATATAAATTAATTTAATTAAATGAAAAAAGTTGTGATGTACATATACATATATACATACACACAGGGGTGACCAAAAGTAGTAATTAATAATAATAATAAATAATGTAATAATTAATAAATAAATAATAGTACAAGAATAAACTGTGTTTTATGTACTTACAACTGTAAATCTACTTTGGCCTACCCCCTGTGTGTGTGTGTGTGTGTGTGCATGTGTGTAAAATACTTTGATATTATGGTGTTAGGTGTACACAGTTACAAAATGCAGTGGTGTAAGGACCTTGAGAGATCATCTAGTGTAATCTTCTCATAGGAGGGAAAACTGAGACCCAGAAAAGGAGAGGGACACAGTCAGTTAGATAGAAGACAGCTCTCCTGACTCTGGATCCTGGTCTCCTGGACACTCAACCAAGACCTGTCCACTGCACTTCCTCCTTTGCAGGTGTAGGGAGCAATGTGACATGGGGAGAGAGAGAGAATTTAACTTACTCTGAATGGTTTAATAACATATTTCAATCCTACATGTACTTCTACTTTACCCAATATCTCATTTTCTGTTCCTTGTCCTTTGGTTTTCAATGTTTATGACAGGCAATAGATAGAAGACATAGACCCACCAGTTCATTCAATGAACATTTGCAAAGAGACTTCCACTGCTGAAGATGCAAGATGAGAAAGACACTGGTCCTTTGTAGCCTGGGAGATTTACTTCCTCAGCCAATTGCAGTTCAAGGCTACAAGCTCAGTAACATCCATGGAAGGCCCTGCCTGAGGAGCACAGAGGAGAGGTGGTTTGCCCTGTCTGGGGCAGGTTGGGGATTGCAGAATTTAGTAGAAGGAGATCTACCTTTATAGATACTGGGCTATTGTTCAGTAAAGGAGTTTAATTCATTCTATAGTGTAGGTAGGTATTTATATTTAATTCTCAACCACCAAATGAGGGCCATGAGAACAGGTCCTCCCCACAATTCAGTCTCGTAAAGTTTTGCCTCAGTCTGCAATTTATGCAGCCCCTTTCTCACCTTATCTTTTTTGTGTTTAGTTTATACTGCCAATCAGATGCTCTTGGCTTATTTCTTAGCCTAAAAGCCTCTGCCAAAGTCTTTCTCATCCCACTAAAGAGAGTAGGCTAGGCATGGGCATGACTGAGCATCATTCAGGAACCACAATGCATCTGAGGATTCCCTTTTCATTAAGAGGCCAGGCGAGAGCCTGATGGGAGTGAAAGTTAATCTCCTGGGTCTCCTTGAATAGAAGTCACTTTAAAAATGTCAAGCACCTGGCTTAGTCCTTTCTCTAGCTTGTCATTTACTTGTAAAAGGAACACTATTCAAGCCTTAAATGTCAGTTTCTTGCCTGTGCAAATGTGAGATCAGGTAACCCCCTGAGTATTACTTCAGCCTGTATTCTTACACTGGGACTTGAGCTCCCTGACATTAGTTTGGAGTAGCCAGACACCCTGTTCTGGAATTAGCCCCAGGGAAATGACCCTACTGAAGGTTTTGGGGTTTTTGTCCTCTGTGAGAGTAATGTATCTCCTTCCTGAGGGTAGCTTCTAACTCTTTATTTTGTATATTCAAAAGATGGCAACTCTTTCAAAACACAATTAGGTCCTGGCCAGTGTGACTCATTTGGTTGGAGTGTTGTCCTGAAGACAAAAGATTGCAGGTTCAATTCTGGTAAGGTACATACCCAGGTGGTGGGTTCGATCCCTGGTTGGGGCATGTATGAGAAAGCAAACCATCCATGTTTCCCTCTCACAGAAATATTTCTCTCTCTCTCTCTCAAAACAATGAAAAAAAAAATGTCCTCAGGTAAGGATTTAAAAAAAAACATACAATTAGACCTGAACTTTAATTCCCAAACTTGGGTCTCTTCCTGGCAGCTCTTCCTGTATCTAATTCAACTTCCCTCAACCACCGTCTCTTCTATGAGCTAATCCCTCTCTTGGCTCCTGTCTGTTAATGGCCTTCCCCATCCCCCTGAGGCACCATATGCTTCCTGATATTCTATAAAGAGGATGAATCTCCCTTAGCTCTCCTCTAACTTTTGGAATGTACTGTCCCCTCCATAGTGGCAGAAAAAAATTAAACTCTAAGGCAGCAGGAGAGCTAATGGACTTGCCTTTCCCAGAGAAGTGGAAATAAAGGTTCAAACTATTTGCAGTTTCTGAAAATCTCACTGAGCAGTAATCAGTCCTAGCCCACCAACAACTCAAATTCCTTCCAATTCACCTTTTCAGTGATTGTCCTTTCAAGGACAATCTCCTCTGATCCTTGATTGTCTTCCCTGCTCCACCTTCAGACACACTGAACCAGAAATTCAATTCAGGGGCAAGAGATGGTGATTTGAGCTTCTGGTCATCTAAATCCCCTGAGTGATGTGTTAAAATGTAAGGCCATATAAACCTGTGCCATTGGCTTATTATGAGCTGGTATTAACAGAAACATTTTTAGTGCAGATTAGTTTAAATGAGAGAGTTCTTTTTTTTTGTCTCCTGTCCATTCAGAATATAGGGTGATTATTATTGAATATTAATGAGCTCTAATTATATGCACAAAACATCAGGTTCTCCCCCAATATTTCCAAATTACTGCTCTAGAAGAAATATACATACAGTGATGAGTCAGTGTTAGGAGACGTGGCTTACCCTCCAAATTTTACATAGCTGCACTGTATGTAACCTTGGCTTTGTTCCTATCCAGATACAGGGCTGAACACTGACAAAACAGCTAGCCAATTCAAGCTAAGATCCCATTTGACTGCTTTCCCCTACTAAATTAGCACATTTCTCAGGCATCATTCAGAACAATGGTTCTCAATCTTGGATGCAATTAGTATCATCTGGGGAGCTTTAAAAAAATCAATACCCAGGCCCCACTCCAAATCAATAAAAATAGATTATCTGGGGTGGGTCTCAGTCTTGGGAATTTTTATAAAGCTTCCCTGGTTTACCAATGTGCAGCCATGGAAGCAAATCACTGTTTTAAACACTACCAAAATGATAGGCTTTGCATAATATAATTTGCATTATAGGTCTCATAATAACTGTTGACTTAGTATTTGTATAAAACTTGCCCTGGCTGGCGTAGCTCAGTGGATTGAGCGCAGGCTGCGAACCAGGCATCGCAGGTTCGATTCTCAGTCAGGGCACATGCCTAGGTTGCAGGCCATGTCCCCCAGCAACCGCACATTGATGTTTCTCTCTCTCTCCCTCTCCCTTCCCTCTCTAAAAATAAATAAATAAAATCTTTAAAAAGAAAACTTAACATAGTCACACTTTAAGTCAAATAAAACCAACAGGAAGCTGTATCTATACAGTGAAAAGCACAGATACTTGTTCCAATGCTACCTAGATTAGCCAGATCTTTGGAGGTAGTAAAATAATAACAAATTTGGCCAAATAAGTTTTAGTAACTGGTTTCCTGTTTGTCATGTTTTTAGTGGGGCCAGGGCTGTGTGCATGTGGAAGTAGTCCTGATTCACCCTTCATTCTCTCAACTGAGGGAGCAAGGATGAAAGCCAATGGTCTAACTATAGTACCAAGGGATGAGATTAGACCCAGGACACAACATTCTCATAGATATTGGGACCACAGAAGACTGTGGAATTATCTCTTTGATAATTCCATAACAACCCGAAGATAGTTTTTCTTTGAGATAGAAAACATCTATCTCAAAGATGTTTTTCTATTATACCACTTCTCCCTCCCACCCCCAAACACACACCCTGGGCCAATCCTGAGGTTGTTTACTGGGAACAACCACGCTCCGGAAAAGACATCCTGGCTGCTGCAGGTCTGCAGTTTCCCTGCTGAGGCAGAACCTGCTTTCCTGAATTTGTTTGCCAAATTCATGTGTCCTCAAATGATCCTTCTCACAATGAGGTCCAATCAGCAAGCCTTAGAACATCTTTATTGCTTTAAAAGAATGGAAGAAATGTCTGCTTCTAATTACCACATTTACAGTTGCTTTTTCTCTCCTGTAGAAACAGACCCAACTCCTTTTGAAAACTTACAAATATTTCACATTTGTTTGGAGTGTAGATTTCTTTCCAGGTTTTTGGAAAGCTGAAGTCATTGACACATGGCTGCTGAGTATTATTGTTGCTGACTACAAACATCGTTTGCTTCTAGCACAGCCAAACCTACCTTTTAGGCCATGCGAGGGACAAGGAGGAGTAAGTATGATATGGGACAGTCCCAGGGACTGCTGGGAGTGGTACTTTTCTGTCTGCAGAGACCTCAAAGAGAAGAACTGAACAAGGTAATGGTGGTCTTGAACCCTCTCCCCACCCATGACCCTAACCCCAATCATGTCCTGGGTACCAGATTCTAGTTCAGACTTCTACTCAGCCTGGGACTATAGAAACACCTGGTGACCTTTTGAGAAATAAAAATGGAACAGCATAGATCTCGGGATATCAGGCCTCTGGTCTGATTCTGTGTTTATTCTGAGTCTATTCCTAGTTATCGTTGGGTTCCCATTAATCTATTAGATCCTTTCTATAAAGGACACAGATAGAGTAAGATCTAACCTGGGTAACTGGCCACTGAGGCAAGGCGCTTCAGAATCCTGCTTATTATTGGATCACCATTGTCCCCTGGGCAAGTCTTGGTCTGTGCATATTCATGATGGTCCAGAGTCACAGGGATTGCAAAACTATTTAATATAAACATTAGAATGTTACCACTAGTAGGAACCTCTTACATTATGGAAGGGATGGTACAATTTAGCCAAAAGAATCAACTTTCTCAAAGTCATATGCTAGTTAATGCCAGAGGCAGGATGACAACCCAGAAACCCCAACTCCCAAACAATGCTCTTTGTACCACCCTTAACTTGCAAATTTTAATGAGAATGGGAATATGTGTATAAGTCGATCAACACACTTTTTCCCAGAAGAGGGGGCACTTGGGGCAATAACATTATGAATAGAATGTTATTTGAATTGTACAGAAGGCCAATCCAGGGCTTGTGCTAGAGGGAAATGGGTAAAGAGTATCACAGATGCAAGAAGCCAGGGATGTAAGAAGCCAGGCTGAGAAATCCACAAGAGAAAACTTGTTACCCATGGTGGGTGCAGGGAAGACCAACGTGCAGCTAGGAAATGTTCTGTAGCTCTCCAGTCAGTCAATAAAGAACCAGGAAAAAAGCAATGTTCCCAGAGGAAACTAAATGGCTGAATTAGAAATGGAATTATTCTGAAAAAGAAGAGAGAAACCAACAGAGGGAAAAGTTAATCTCTTCTTAACTACTCTTTGTTCCTGCAAGCAAACTGAAGCAAGTAGCAGGAATTTCCAGCCCAGAACCCCCAGTGAGAAAGTCTGGTCAGTTGATTCCTTTAACATACAGCCAGTCCAAGAGAGGAAACCTGTAGGGACTTAAAGGGACACTGCCATTATATGGGGGCAGAGGAGCCACTGCTGGAATGAAGCTGTAGTTGTGTTTGTTCCCAGCGTGGTCAAATGCCACTGTCTAGTGGGAAAATAGTCCCTTGATGCCAGGCATGGGGGGAAGAGTTCTGAGGGGCTGCTGGCAGAATATGGCTGCACTCTCCCCTACACTCTGGAAAAATACAAGCAAGAAGTTTGAACTTGGCCTTTGAATAGGTTCATTTTGTATGCCAGTGTAACCTGAGTACCTAGCAACCCCCAGGTCTTGGTCTCTGGTGACCTCCCTCTTCTGTGACCCTGGAGATGGCAAAAAGTTCAGAGACAAAGCCTGGTTGTTCTCAAATTCCACTCAAAGAAAAAAAAAGGAGGATGACAAGAATGTGTCTGTTGGGCTGGTGGTCAGTCCTAGAGCATGCCTCCCATGTCACATGGGAACCAGACTCATGTTTGATGGGATTCCCTAAAAGCATCCTGTTAGCAAAGCAAATGAGCTAAGAAGGATATTTTTAAGAAAATGGTGAGGTTTATGGCAAATCAAGAGTAAGGAGTTATCACTAAAGTGGAGCCCCAGGGTGCAGCTGAGGGACAGAACAGTAGGTTTACAAAGGCCCGCATTCTAGGCAGACATTTGCCCCCATGAGCAGTGCAGGCTGACTGCCTGGGGACATCCTCCATGGAGGTTCCTTCCTCTTCCTCACCAGCAGGCATCAGGCAGAAAATGGGAATCCCAGTCTCTACCTGTGTTTTCAGTTCAGGCTACTCTGCTATGGAAACTCTTCCCAAAAACTCTGTTCATTCCCAGATCTAAAAAAAAAAAACAGAGCTGCAAAGCAAATGCTTTCTATGAAAGAGAATAGTCACCCACTCAAGGACTTTGTCTAATTAGCATGAGGGGACAGTTATAAAGGCCTACAAAAAGAGAGAACTGCAGTGTGAAAGGAAAGTTCTACCTGTCCAATGCATGGCAGCTGTTGCATTGCCCAGTAACCAACCTAGCAAGGCGTTTGATGACTGATTTCCTTACCCCCCGGCAGAGACTCGGCTGGAGGAAGTCATTGCACAGAGTCTATGCAAGGCTAGTGAGAGTGAGTGGCAAAGGGAAAAGCCCTCCTACTCCTTTCCAGTTCCCGACTGAAGGGGAAACCAGAGGATACAGTCACATGTACTGTAAAGGTCAACATGGTGGCAGGGGAGGTACTGCATTGGACTAAGGCCTGTCAGTCTAGCCTAGGAAAAGGACAGGATTGGCTGGGGGAGCTGAACCCTTCTAGAATGCACAGAAGTTTGGGCCGGGAGATTTAAATAGAGAGAAGGCAGAGACTCTTCTCTCTTCCTCTGGAATCTATGGTACAGATGTGCCATGAGCTGGAATACTTGTGGGACCAATGGGCCCTGGAAGCCACGTGACTGGGCAGTGGGTGCCAGGCTTCCCTGCTGGCACATTGGAGCCCCTTCACAGCCAGCTGCAGCAGTTGGCAGTCATCCTAGGCCCCCAGCCAGGAAGCAGCAGTGACAGTGTAGTAGTATGGGCCAAGTGCACAGACTCCAGGGAGAAGTCTGAAGCCGGACTGCAGCTGGGAACAAGCTAAGCCACCTGGATCATTGTGCTGCACCCACCTGCAGTTCTCAAAGGATGGTATTTTTAAATGGGAGAAGGAATTTCAGGCACAGCCTTGGACTGATCAGTTCAGGCTACTGATGGGGCTACAGAGGGGATGATCTGGCAGAGAGTGGCTGGATTTTTCTCTGGGTGCTCTGGAGGGGATGGGCTCTGAGGTAGACCTGCCATTCTTCCAAATTGTGCAGTTTTTTAATAAAAGACCTCTTTCCTTATTCACCAAACCTCTGCTTCTGGAGTTTGCCTACGGGTAGCAGCAGGCAGCAAAAACCAAATTTCTGTTCTGTTGCATTATCACAGCTCCTCCATCATCAACCAAGTCCTGGGTTGAAGAGTACTGGTTAACGACTGAAAGCTGTAAATTCACACCTGAGGAACTTCCAGGGCCCTTTGGTGACTTCATTAGTCAGTCGGCACAGACATATTATGCAACTACTCTGTGTCTCACTCCAGGCTGGAACAAGAAGAGTACTGGGAAGAAGACAGACACAGCCCTATATTCATGGAATTGACATTCTGGTTCAGAAAATAGACACAAAACCAAAACTACAGGTTTAAGGAGGGTTGTAGACAGGAGGGTTAGGGAACAGACCCCCCAAAAAGTGACATAAATCTGAGATCTGAGGACAAAAAAAATCAGACAACAAAAAGGAATTGGCAGACTGTGAATTATTGTCTCTCAAAGTTCATCTCCCGTTCTTCCATAATCTCAGAATTTGCAGTTGAATATGTGCAGAAGATTACATTTCCCAGCCTCTCCTACACCCACATGTGACTATGCAACCACATTCTAGCCAATGGAAAATGAGAGAAAATGATGCATAAGCTTCTGGAATTTGGGGAAGAGGCTTGGCTTTCTTTTCCTCTTTGCCCCTTCTGCTAGCTGTAAGGCAGCTGTGGCAGGTAGCCTTCTTGGAGCTAAGGAAGGTGACACCATTGGCAATGAGATAGAAGAATCCTGAGCTTCTAATGACTTCTCAGACCAAAGCTGCCATACCAGTTTAGAGTTTTATATGAGAAAGAAATGTCTTTGTCGTTTAAGTCATTGCTATTTTGGCCTCTGTTCCAGCATCCAAAGCAATGTTCTCACTAATACTCAGTCTGAGGGGACAGCACCGTGCCTCTGAATATCAACTTCATTTTATCTTCCCAAGAACTCAGTAAGCAGGGAGCTATTATCAGCATTTTAGTGTTACAGAAACTGGACTGAGAGAGAGAATTGTCTTGTTCAAGGTCACACAGTGGTGCAGCCAGGAACTCAGAACTCAGGTCTTAATCCCTCCAAGTCTTCACTGTGCCCACACTGCCTCTCTCTACAGAATGGGTTTTGTTGTTTTCTCCATTAATGAGGTGAGTTTTCACCAAATCATCCACACGCCAGCTTCCTCTGCTTCTCCTATGTCAGTCCAGTCATGGACTCATGATCTTGGTACTGTACCATGATCTTGGTACAGAGACACTGACCAGTCCCAGTAATAGGTTTAACTGCTTACACGATGTGGTGACTTCAGGTCAGGGATATAAAACTATTGACACTTTTCTCAGACAAGCTCTTATTGTATTCTGAAAGAGAGTACTTGAGATAATCCCCTCTCCCCAGTTTAACCAGTCTTCCCTTACGCAAAAACAACAACAACAAAAAAAAAACCCACCTTAGAACCTTTCTAAGACACCAGCACTGGTGAGCTCAGGGACCCTCTGTTTTTCCATTAGAGCAAGTTGCTTATTATGACTATCCCAACTTCTTAGCAGGAACAACCCAGCTCCTCCGGGCTTCCCTCAGGATACATGTAAGAACAAGGCCTATTTTATCTTTTGCCAGACCTTTAACTGATTGCATGGGAAACTGGGCTAAGCTGTGTTCACACAATTCCTCACTTGCTGTTCTCCTACTGAGGCGCTCCTCAAGTTATGAATCACCTCTGGGGTACAACATATGAATAATTCAGATTTTTAAATATTGATTTTTATTCCTCCCAGTCAGGAGACAACTTTAAATAAGAATTTGGCATGATCAAGCCATCATGAGCTTCAGATGCCTGTAACCTGTAAAGATTTGATGGGCCCTTCAGTCTGCAGAAGACTGAAGCAGCCAGGAAGCAAGGCTGCAGGCTTGGGTGGAAACACCTGGGAAACCTGTAGCTCACAGGTGGCAAATACAAGGTCCACAGTCTGAATTTGGCCTCCACCTTGTTTTATCTGGCCCAGCACCTTGTTTCTACTTGGCAGCAGGGCCACACTCTCGCTTAAACTATTAAGGAGTAGTTACATGTACACAGTCCTAAAACTACATTCGGCCCTTTGAAGGCAACTGCGAGGCTGATGTGGCCCCCGATGAAAATGAGTTTGACATCCCTGCTATAGCTTAATGTTGGACCTGTGGGCGGGGTGGGGTACAGCATACCCTGAGCATGTCTCAAATAAGCAGAAGCCATATAACTCAAGCAGGCCTTATCTGGATGCCTTCCTCTTTTCTTTCATGAAGCTCACTTCATGCCCCTTTGTTTCAACCTACAGAGGGACACCTGAAAATCAGGCTTTTCTGTCAGTACTGCTGTTTTTTCCTAATTGCTTGTCTCATGAATTGTCGTGTTTGATTTGGGACAGAAGGTTGCTCTCAATTGGTAATACTTCTGAGATACCCAATCAATTGTTTTAATGTTTTAGAAATATTCACAAAAGATGTTTGAGACTCTCAGATGGTCCTTTCTTTTTTCCATCCCATGCTTTCTCCCTGGTTGATTCACACATTAGCACAGTATCACCCTCTGCCCCTGTCCCTTGGAGGCTCCTGGATGTGTATCATGCCCAGTTCCCTCCCTTTGTTACAGAATAGCCAGTGCTATTCCAGAACAGGCAGTGGGGTTCTACTGTTTGCTACCTAAAGGCAAAACTATGGAGTCATGTTTGGTGGAAAAGGAAAGAGGCTGTTTATTTAAAGGCTATATAGTTTGGGAATACAGGAAGGATTTTGCCTCAGACCCCTGCTCTCTTTAAAACACCTGAAGGCTAATAATCCTGCCAATGCAGACCAGTTTCAGAATGTGCGTGGAATCTTTTTTCCCATTTAAAAGTACCATCTTTTAAGAATGCAGATGTCTGTAGCATGATTATTCAAGCAGCTTAGCTGGTTCCTGGTCATAGTTCAGCTCCAGGGATCTCTCACAAGTCTGTGTGTGCTTGCTGCAGTCCCATGCAGTGCAACCAGTGCTGCTTCTGCTTTCTGTGTTGGAGGGGCTCCAAAAATGTTCCCAGACCACACAGCCTCCAGGATCCACTGATTTCAGGAACTCACCTGCTGTGGCCAACCAGGCTAGCCAGGGGAGGAGGAAAAGCCACCTCGGTGTTTCTTGTGCATTGTATTTTAAAGACTTGGCCCAGAAATCTATGTGCAACAGAGCATCTGGCTTTTTCATCAATGTGTGCCAATGTCCATCATTTTTGTCAGCTCCTCAGTGTCTTTGACCCTCTCCCAGCCAGCATTTCGCAGAAGGAGGCAGAAGTTTCCCCCACGTGCAGTAGTGCAGTGTCTGTTTGCCCAGGGTTGGGCAACACCTCACTGCACATGTGTTGTGACCTTCTCCACCCATACAGTAGCATTTCTTTGTTTACAGTTGCCCAAGGCATGTCACATGCAGCTGCTTTTTCAAACTACAGCCATCAGTTCTTTCTGCACCCCTCTCCCTTCTGAGGAGAAAGTGCTGGCTCTCAGGGTTTTTCCCCTGCTCCCCAGTGATCTGGCCATATCCCCCTGTTACACCTTGAGCTTGTGACCCACATATCCACTTTTCTTGTGGATCAGCCTGGATGTCCCACAGGCTCATCAAACTCCCCTGCCCCAAAGGAACTGATTGCCTTTATTCCCAAACCTGCTCTTTACCCTTTCTCCTCCTTGGATGATAGTATCTCTACCGACCCTATCACCTAAGTCTGAAGCCTGAGAGTCAGAGTAACCACCTGGCCAGTGATTCTGGCAGCTACTCTTGACTGTCTTTTATATCTACTCTTCTCTCCATCTCCTTCCAAGTATGTCCCAAACAGTCTCCTAATTGATGACTTACAGCATTCTTTTTCCTCCAATCCATTTTCTACACTCTTATAAGGATAATCTTCTACAATGCAAACCTGATCATTATGAGATTTTAAAATTCTTTCGGTGGCTCCCTCATGTTCTTGAGGTAAAATTAAAATTCCCCAGTAGGGCCATAAGAGGCTCCTCTTGATCCGGCCCTGACTACATCTCTGTCTCTCCCTCCCACTCCACAGACACACACTCCCAGACTGCTGTGTTCTCACACCTCAGGGCCTCTGCCCACACTGTCCCTCTGCCTAGAATGGCCTTTCTCATAAGGGAAACTAGCAAACATGTCACCCATGGAGTTTCACAGCTACTTCACCGTGAACATTTCTCTTTACCTGGACAGTTTAGCCCTCAGTTTAGGCATCTCCTCTGTCAGAAATCCTTCCGGACCCCCTCACCTCTCACAGCAAACTGCACATTGTCAGAGTAGTTGTCACTAGCTAGTTTGGGATCTCCTTAAAGACAGACACTATATCTTGATTTTTCTTGTCCTAGAGTCTGTCAGTGTAGCACAGAGGAGGTACTCATTAAATGTTTGTTGCAACAATGAGGCTATAGGGAGCCCTAGGGTAATGTGGGTAGGTACATTCCCAAGATTTCTGTTACTTCTACTTCTCAAATTTCTTGTATTGGTAAAACTTAAGGTAACACTAATGTAGGCCAATAAAAGTAGTTCCCTTAATTTTTTCTCTGGCAATATTAATATACTAATTTATTTAGCCATCTATTAATTAGTCACGTCATTTAACAAATACAAAATATCTCCTCTATGCCAGACCCTGTACTAAGAATTAAGGATATGAAGTTAAGTGACATACAGTTTCTGTCCTCACATAGTTAACAGTCCAGTGGGGAGTTTCACAGCTACTTCACCGTGAACATTTTCAGTCTCAGTTGGCATCTACATGCAGACATATCAGACATAATGATATGATCAACATTACAGTGGCTAAGGGAAGTGGGAGCAAGGAATGCTGTTTGGACCTTCTCCTTTGAGGTTCTCCTACCCACATTCTATCCTTGCCCCTGAATTGTCCATAGTTCTGTTCCCCCTCCCACTAGACTAAGAGTTCCTTGAGGCAGAAACTGTTATTTATCTTGTAGTCATTCATCCAGCAAATATTTATTAAATGCCTACTGTATGCAAGATCTTTTTAGATGTCGTGGAGATGGCACAAAATAATACAGGCTAAACTCTCTGCCTTCATGGAACTTACAGTGTGCCTAACACAGTGCTTGGAAGAATGTTTGTTAAATGAATGAAGGTAGACTCAGGGGATTTGAGCATTTTTGTCAGGGTCTGGAGGACAGCTAGTGGAAGAGAAAACACATTTGTTCAAAGGGCAGGATGAAGACCAATGTAGATACATTGCCCAGGAGCTGGTTTGGGAAAACTAGAAAAAAATTTTATTGGTAAAAGCTGTTTTATGATGTGAAATAATGATGGCAAATAAATAATAATACAGAAATTTGTAGAAGGGATTCCTATAATGGGTTTAAGGAGGTAAGCTAAATAACTTCCGGGTCCTTTGCAAATCTCAAATTTCATAATTTGAAAACACTGAAGTTTACCCAAAATATTCAGCCATCAACATAAGCAGCAAATTGGTCACTGACTCATAGACATTTCTTCAGAAAGGGAAGCTAGCAAACATGTCACTCATGGAGTTTCACATCTACTTCACCATGAACATTTTCAGTCTCAATTGGCAGCTAAATCATAGCTCCTGGCCAACTTTGAACCTTGGAAGAAAATCAAGAAACAAGAGTCTGAGCTGGTGTTCAAAAAAGGAGAGAAAATTACAATCCTGGACTGAGTTATACATTCATTTGATGAAGTATTATTTAGCTGTTATAAAGAATAAAATAGATTGATATATATATGCATATATATATGATATATGATATATTAAGTTAAAGAAGAGAAAACTAGATAATAGCATATAAGGTATGATCACTTCTGCATACCTTTTAGAAAGAATATATGCATAATTTTCCTGGATAGAACTGTAAGAAACTGTTAATAGTAGTTATTTACTTTAGAGAAATAGTTACTTACTGTGGACTGTGGCAATGGGAGAAGATGGCTTTCAATTTTAATTTTCTTTGTTTCTATATTGCCTTTATTTCCTAACCCTTTTTAATGCCAATAAAATTTACCTGGATTGTGAAATAAGGCTAATTTTTTACTTCTTCTTTATAGTTCTCTATTTTAAAATTCAAATCCAATATTTTTATTTTCTAGAAGCTAGAGAAAAGGAGGCAGGGACCAACCTGGCCACCACCAAGACAGTTTTTATTAGCTCTACTTCTAAACATGAGAAACTAGAGTCAGGGAAGCAGTGGAATGGGAGGAGGGATAACCTTTTGCTTGAGATCATTCTGTAAAAAGATGTCAGGCAGATCTCCTGGGTGCATTATGACTCCTCAAAACATGGACAAGGAGAAAGTGGTGTGGAGGGCATTCACACCTTCAGAAGGCCTACTGTGCACAAGCATTTTATACATTGACGAGCTAATATCTACCTTTAGAAAGCCTTTAAACTGCAAGATCTATCTTACCCTGAGTTTTCCAGAATTAAAAGCCTTAAAGCAGGCACAGAAGTTTCTGGACCCAGAAGGAAACATGATAAAAATGATACCCATACAAATTCCCTCACCATGTACCTTGGGATTCTCATTTTTTCCTAGGGATCCTATTTATTGCAGACACATGTTTATGGAACACAATGCTGCTATCTAGAAGCAACCTTTTATATAGTGATGACTGAGGAATGTGCAGTCTCGGCAAGTAAGGGTTAACCTGGGAGTCAGGGCCTGGTACCAGCCAAGAAGTCAAGAAGTTCAAAAGCAGTATTTAGGGTACTTTGACCTTCTTGTTCCTCCTTATAAGCCTAAGAGGCAGGGCTTCTCTCAGTCTTCCCAGCTCTGCTCTCCTCTGCCTCCATGGATCCTAACCTCTGTGTTCCTTACTTTGGAATGGTAACCTGATCTTGGTTCTCAGTTTCTTGTGGGATAGAGTTAGGAATTTCAGAGACCACAGTCAAAAATTGAAATAACCAACATGGGGAACAGGACCCAAGACCAACTGATAACCCTCACTGTCCTTCTGGCTCTCTCAGGATCTCCACTATTTCTGGGACTAATGGGTCATGCAGGTTGGATTTCACGAGGACCTCATACCTCACCCATTCCCCACTAACAGAAAGAGCTTACCATACAGTGGGCCAAAGCATGCCCATTTCCCATTGGGATGGCATATTGCTATTTTGGGCCCTCTCCCAGGTGGGCAAGGTCTAAGACATTGCTTTCAGCCAGTTGTTTCCTCTATCTTTCATACCAGTCCTGATCAAAGGGGGGCATTGGTGATTATGCCTATTGCATTTCAGTTAAGGTGATGACTTTGATTGGAATCAAAGGTGGGAATGCTCATGGGATAGAAAACGAAAAGGCATTATGTGAGCAAAGTCATTCTGCCTGAGACAGTTGTGAATCTTTATCCAGGAGCCAACCTGTTCATTTCCCTGAAGATCAGGGGTGGATGTCATTTCATTCACAGGTAAGAGCAAGGGGTGTGTGCAGTAGGGCCCTATGGTTTCCCAGTGATAAAGCCTGTGACCTTTTAGGAGAGATCTCAAGAGTTAAAGAAGGTGAAGAATATGGGCTCGCTTTCCCCGGGCTCAAGTGGTGGTTGTCCCTGACTGCTACTTGTTTTAGAAATTATGTGTAGGGACTTGAGTTCATCTGACTCCTTGGGTCACAGATATTAGTATTATTGGTCCCTGTGAGACCTCTGTCTTGGATTTATTTACTTCCTTATTCCTTTTTCCCCAATCCACAGTTCGAATCTCCTCTCTCACCCACAATGATTTTTATGTTCAGTGTGTATGCCTGTTTGCATGTTTTCATGCAAACATTATTTGTTTGCAGTATTTTTAACTTATATATATGGCCTATCCCGTTAGGTTTCTTACCTTTTATTACAGTTTATTTCCCCTGTTCTTTTCATCATTCTCAAGAACCACCATGTTGCTATGCATACATCTGATCATTTGCTTTAATCCTCCTGAATAGTACATCCTGATGTGCACTCATTATTTTTTTATTTCTAAGTCTCAGCGATGGAAACTCAGGGGCCTCCAACTCCCACCACAAATAACTGTGCAGAAAACATTTGCATACATGTCTCCTAATGGAGATGTGTAAGATTTTCTTGGGATGTATCTCTGGCAGAGGAATTTAGTATAGCTAGTGTGCTACACTAAATTTGACTCATAATGCTAGAATGCCCCATCTTCTCAGTAGCAATGTGTGAAAGTAGTCGTGTCCCACATCCCTGCCAATAGTTGGCATTACTTTCTTTCTGTATTTTGCTAATATACAAGACATACAGTGATATATCTCTTTGCTGTTTTAATTTGCATTTTTTGGTGTTACTAATGCTTTCAAGTCTCCCTTCATATCTGCCAGGGTAGGTTCAGATCCCTGCTCCAAGATCAAGGCCCTCATTATACCAGCTGCCAAAAGTGCTGGCTGCTGACGGCTCACAGGTGCGACCCTCCCCAGCTATTGCTCTTAGCCAAAGAAAGCTGCTTCACTCAAGGTTATGAAGCCCTCCTTAGGGGCAGCAGCCATCCAATGACTAGTCAGTACAGGGGAATAGAGCCTGGTCTCCTTGCATAAGTTCCGGATATCTCTGAAGAGACACCCATGAGATCAGCCTATGCTGCAACTGCGTCACAGTTCAGATTCTTACTCTACCCAATCCTGCTCCCCTCCATCCCTCATAGCATTGTTGCCAAAACCACTCTCAAATAATTCTCCTGCTCACCACTCTCCATCTTAGAATCTGCTTCTCAGGAAAATTGAACTATATCAACTTATTGGTTTTTTGGAGTTTCAACTTCTGTATAATGTCTGTTTATATCCTTTCCCTATTTTTTCTTTTACAGTCATAAATGTCCAATTTCTTTGCATACCCCATTGGATTTATTTATTTGTTTGTTTATTTATTTACTTAAATTTGTTTGTCAATAATGGTTGACATACAATATTATATTAGTTTTGGGTGTATGACATAGTGACTAGACATTTATATGCCTTACAAACTTACCACCCTGGTAAGTCCAGTACCTATCTGACACTGCACATATTTTACAATATTATTGACTATATTCCTTTTGCTGTACTTTATAATAGTCATATCCTTGTGACTATTTTTTAAAATTCCAATTTGTACTTCTTAATCCCTTCACCCTTTTCACTCATCTTCCAAATGCTCCTCTCATCTGGCAACCATCAAGTTGTTCTCTGTGTCTGTATGTTTGTTTTTGTTTTGTTTATTTTGATTTTTAGGTTCACGTATAAGTGAAATCATATGGTATTTGCCTTTCTCTCTATAACTTACTTCATTTAGCACAGTGCCCTCCAGGTCCTTCCATGTTGTCAAAAATGACAAGAGTTTATTCTTCTTTGTGGCTGAATAATATTTCATTGTTATATATGTAATACCTCATTGTTTTTGATGTTACAGACAGATTCTCCTGTTTCTTAAAAATCTATTAACTTGGTGAACTACAGTGATTGCCATAGTAGGAGAAACTTCCAGTCTCACACAAGAGTTCAGAGTTTGTTGAAAAGTGCCCTAGAGACAAGTAGGCAAGCTGCACTGTTCCCTCTCCAGCCCCTCCCCCACAGGCAGCGCCGTAGTGCAGCAAGGAGGTTTGCCCCGCCTGGGTGACTACAGAAAGCCCCACCCCTTTACAACTTATTGGGGCTCCAAGCAAAAAAAGTAGGCCAAAATGAAAGAACGGTGCAAAACCTCAGAAAGAGAGCTAAGCAACAAGGATATAGCCAACCTATCTGATGGAGAATTTAAAGCCCTGGTAATCAAAATGCTCACAGAACTGATTGAGCTTGGTCAAAAAATGAAAGAACAAATGAAAGATACCCAAACTGAAATAAAGCAAAACATTCAGGGAACCAACAGTGACAGGAAGGAAACCAGGACTCAAAGCAAAAATTTGGAACAAAAGGAAGAAATAAACATCCAGCCAGATCAGAATGAAGAAACAAGAATCCAAAAAAAAAAAAATGACGGAGGCTGAGGAATCTCTGGGACAACCTGAAATGTTCCAATATCCAAATTATATGGGTGCCAGAAGGAGAAGAACAACAGCAAGAACTTGAAAGCTTATTTGAACAAATAATGAAGGAAAACTCCCCCAATCTGGTGAAGGAAATAGACTTTCAGGAAGTCCAGGAAGCCCAGAGAGTCCCAAAGAAGTTGGACTCAAAGACAAACACACCAAGGCCCATCATCAATGAGTTACCCAAGATTAAAGACAAAGGGACAATCTTAAAAGCAGCAAGAGAAAAGTAAAGTTACCTACGAAGGAGTGCCCATAAGGCTATCAGCTGATTTCTCAAAAGAAACCTTATGGGCAAGAAGGGGCTGGAAAGAAGTATTCCAAGTCATGGAAGGCAAGGACCTACATCCCAGATTGCTCTATCCAGCAAAGCTATCATTTAGAATGGAAGGGCAGATAGTGCCTCACAGATAAGGTCAAGCTTAAAGGAGTTCATCATCACCAAGCCCTTATTATATGAAATATTAAAGGGACTTAACTAAGAAAAAGAAGATCAAAAATATGAACAGTAAAATGACAACAAACTCACAACTATCAATAAATGAAAAAAAAATAAAAGAAAGAAAAACAATGAAAACAAACGTTAGGCAAACTAGAACAGGAACAGAATCAGAGAAATAGACATTGCATGGATGGTTTTCAGTGGGGTGGGGGAGGAATAGTGGGGAAAAGGTATAGGGAAGAAGAAGCATAATTGGTAGGCATTAAATAGACAGGGAGAGGTCAAAAATGGTATAGGAAACAGAGAACTCAAAGAATTTATATGTACAGGGACATGAACTAAGGGGAAGATACTGGAGGGCTGTGGGGTGCAGGATGGAGGGGAGATAAAGGGGAAAATTTTGGGAAAACTGTAATAGCATAATCAACAAAATACAATTTTTAAAAAAGGAAAAGGGGAATACAGTTAATAATATGGTGATAAACTTTCACAGTGACAGATGACCACTAGATTTAGCATGGGATCACATTGTAAGGTATATCAATGTCAAATCATTATACTGTATGCCTCAAACTAATATTACATACATCTATAATTAAATTTTTTAAATAAAAATAAAATAAATATTAATTATATCAGTAATAGATAAGTACTATTCTGCAAAAAAAAAGTAAATAAAGGACAACTTGTATATCAAAAAAAGAAAGTCATGGTCTAGTGGCATTATGAGATTGTTACCCTGTGAAAAATGGTCTCCCTTGTGAGAATTAAAAAAAAAATAATCTATTCATTTTATCTTTTCTGTTCTTGGGTTCTTTTGTTGACTAGAAATTTTTAATTTTGATGTAATCAGATTCATAAAATTTTGTCTTATATTTATGCTTTTGAAATTTTGTTTTAAAAGGGCAACCCTGAATCACAGAGATATTCTGTTGTTCTTAATTCTACTAATTTTATTTCTACGGTTTTCTTTAACCTTTTACACATAGGTCCTTAAACCACACAGAGCCCTCTTTTGTATGTGGTATTAAATAGGGATCCAGTTTTTTTCTCCATATAGTAAACCAGTTTCCCAATTTACTAAACAATCTGTTCTTCCCCCAACAAGTTAATCTATATTAAGTTCTAACATATTCAAGAGTCTGAGCCCTCTATTCTGTTCTGTTGGTCTATTTGTATGTTTTTTTAATTACTGTTTTTATCATTATGGTTGTATAATGTCTTAGTATCGGGAAGGGCAAGAGCCCCTCTTTACTCTACTTTTTGTAAGTTGGCTTGGCTGTAGTTCTCTGTGTTCAACCCAAGTGTGTTTCCCTGTCTTGTACCTCCACAATTTTTAGAAAAAGTTTAGTTTAAGTGTTATGGACTTTCTATGTTAACTTTATCAGAAGCCCTTGGTTCAGCTGGCAGCAGTGAGTCTGCTAGCTGGTATGCCTGAATGATAACTTGCGTCATCAGCAGCACACACACAGGAGCACAAGGGAGAAGCTTTAGGAAGCAGTCAAGCCAAGAGATGATATCTGGCCTGCATTGGACACTAGAAAGCCCTGACAATTCTCTGCAAAGTGAAATCCAATCTGATGCAAGAGAAACAGTCAAAGGCACACAGATCTTAATGAGCCTGGGAGACTAATCAGAGGCAGTAATGAATGATATTAACAGTACAGCGCTGCCAAGGAGAAAACCCTATCGGGATCCTTGGTTGCTTGGCCTGTGCTCCTGAGGACTGCAAAGTCCTGTCAAAGGTTAGCTCTTTACCACCTTGTCTCCCTGTTGCTTCTTGTCTGTTCTGCTCTTTAAACCCACTGTTCATGAACCTCAGCTTGCAGGCAGGTAGCATTTTTGTTCTCTGATAATTAAGAAACTGTGAATAGGCCATGGTTAGTCATCTGATGTGAAGATGATGGGTGCTTCAGCTCTGGAGGTGCTTACAGATTCAGACATGTAGGGGTCATGGTTAAAGATAGAAGTTGGTGAGAGGGAATTAGGTGACTCATTGCTGAAACCTTGAAAACTGAGTTCTGTGAGAGAGCTAAGGATTTCCAAACATAGAATCCACCCTTTGATGATGTTGAGATTCTACATGGGCATGGGTTGTACTGTGAATTTCCATTTCCTCATCACCAAGGCCTGTAAGGCCAAGGGAACCAACTCCATTTGGTCTAGTCTCTCATCAATTCCAGACTTTCTGGAAATAAAGAGGATTATAGCCCAGGCTATGGGACAGGATGCTGGGCTGACAGAGAGATGTTCACACAGTCTGCTCTCATGCCAGTCAAGTCCAGATCAAGCAGGATGACAACAACCTTGCTTAGGGCTGTCTAGGGCCCCAGAATGTTCTACCTCTTAAAGCCTCTGCTGTCCACATGTCTAATTAAGACTAGAGATTCTGTAGTCCAATCCTAAAGGGCTTAGAGTTCACCAAATACTTAGGAAGAGATGCTTCTTACAAAAAATAGCAGTTGCACCTCACAAGTTGGTTTTTCCCAGGAAAAGTAAATATAACTTTGCATGTGTTGCAGGTTTCAGCACAGACCATGTCATCAATAGACTTCTTGATATGGGCTCTATACTTGGCCTACTAGTCCGTGAGAGAACCTCTGAAGGTTTGGCTGTATTAAACCATTCTGAAAAAAAGTTGCATGTATGTGGGAAAATGGGCAAAGACAGAAATGGGCCCAAATTCCCATTGGCTGAATGGGTCGAATTCTCTCTCTGGTTCATTTCTGCTCCCTGAGCTACTAATTTCTCCCTGGAGCTTCCAAGAAGTTTAGTTCAGCTATTGTCAACCTGGCCAGACCAAACATAATCAGGAAGAGCTGTTCTTCTGAAAATGACACTTGGAAACCACTCTGCTATGCCTTCCTGTGAACCATCGGGGCCATGGGTAAGGAGAAGCTAGATGGAAAGGTACTTATATTCTTTTATGATTCAAGGACTCTGACTTTTGCTTGCAAAAGAGCCCTCAGGTTAAGAAATAAAAAATAACACACGGAAATATTGCAGATAGTAACTATCCACAGTAAGATGCATAGTCTCGCTAAAAAAAAAAAAAAAGGAAAGAAATGCAAAGCTAGAAATAGGTTTTGGGTACCACTATATATTTGGTAAATCGATGTCCACTCTGATTTGGAATTTTCTTTTTTTGTTTTTATTCTTTATTTTATTGATTATGCTATTACAGTTGTCCCATTTTCCTCCTTCACCCCCCTCCACCCTGCCCACCCCCGCCCACCCACATTCCCCCCTTTAGTTCATGTCCATGTGTCATAAGTTCTTTAGTGTCTACATTTCCCATACTATTCTTGCCCTCCTCCTATTTTCTACTTATTGTCTATGCTACTTATTCTCTATATCTTTTTCCCCTCTCTCCTCCTTTCACTTGCCTGTTGCTAACCTTCCATTTGATGACTTTTTTTTTCTGTTCATATTTTTAATCTTTTTTTTCTTAGGTAAGTCCCTTTAACATTTCATATAATAAGGGCTTGGTCATGATGAACTCCTTGAACTTGACCTTATCTGAGAAGCACTTTATCTGCCGTTCCATTCTAAATGAAAGCTTTGCTGGATAGAGCAATCTGGGATGTAGGTCCTTGCCTTTCGTGACTTGGAATACTTCTTTCCAGCCCCTTCTTGCCTGCAAGGTCTCCTTTGAGAAATCAGCTGACAGTCTGATGGGAACTCCTCTGTAGGTTACTGTCTCCTTGTCTCTTGCTGCTTTTAGGATTCTCTCCTTCATTTTTACCTTGACTAATGTAATTGTGATGTGCCTTGGTGTGTTCCTCCTTGGGTCCAACCTCTTTGGGACTCTCTGAGCTTCCTGAACTTCCTGGTAGTCTATTTCCCTTGCCAGATTGGGGAAGTTCTCCTTTATTATCTGTTCAAATATGTTTTCAATTTGTTGCTCTTCCTCTTCCCCTTCTGGTACCCCTATAATTTGGATGTTGGAACATTTAAAGATGTCCTAAGCCTCTCCTGAGGAGGTCCCTAAGCCTCTCCTCATTTTTTTGAATTCTTGTTTCTTCATTCTTTTCTGTTTGGTTGTTCCTTTCTTCCTTCTGGTCCACTCCATTGATTTGAGTCCCAGTTTTCTTCCCATCACTATTGGTTCCCTGTGCATTTTCCTTCATTTCTCTTATTGTAGCCTGCATTTGTTCATCTAATTTATGACCAAAGTCAACCAATTCTGTGAGCATCCTGATCACCAGTGCTTTGAACTGCACATCTGATAGGTTGGCTATCTCTTGGTCACTTAAAAAAATTGGCTCTGTCGCTTTTAATTCTGTTTGAGCCATCTTTTTTATTTTTTATTTTTCTTTGGTCTGGTTGCAACTGTTACATAAGGGCGGTGGAGCCTTAGGTGTTCACCAGGGCGGAGCACCCCAGTTGCTGGGTTGTGACTTTTATGTGGGGGCGGGGTCTTAGAGGGAACAATGGTGCCTGCTCCACTCTCTCCAGGACCTCAGTCCCCCTTGCCGCTTCCCACAAGCAAACTGGGCCCTTCTGGTGCTGTGCACTTTCTCAAACTCTGTGGGTTTCCCTGAAGAGCCTCCTGCGAGGCTGAGAGAATCTCCCGGCCTCAGCTCCCACAGGTGTTTTCAGTCGGTGCTCTTAGGCTTTGTTTCCCGGCGCTGGGGCCCTGGGTTGCATGGTCTGTGTCCCTGCCCGTTTTCGCTTAGTTTGTCAGCGCGCGAATGTGTGGCTGCGGCCAGCCAGCTGCCTTGCGCCCCTCACTGGATCTGCTCGTTGCCTCCTGTGCCCAGGGTCTGCCACCGGTCCATCAGCTGCCGTCGGCACCCTGCGTGCTGGCGTCTGCCAGCCACCACTTTTTCCTGCTGGGACCCCTCGACCCCTGTCCTCAGGCCTCCAACTCCGCCCTTCCTTACCAATCTGGATGTATGGTAATCAGACTTCTGGTCAATTCATTTCTCTCTGTTCTGGTTGGTTTTTGTTTCTCAATTTTTGTTGTCGTTAGTTTTGATTGCGCGAGGAGGCACAGTGCGACTACCTATGCCTCCATCTTGGCCGGAAGTCCTGACTTGGAATTTTCAACCCAGGCCAGACTACCACCTACCTAGGAACAAGTAGCCATAAAAAATGAATCTAATTCTTTTCATCCCACCTGGAGGATTTATCTTAGCTTCTGCACAATTCTGCTTCTTGCCTTCATTGCAGATCCTCTCCCTTAATTCATATTCTGTACTCTCCAGTTTGACATGGCAAAAATGAACATAAAAGACAACACTCAATGACAGCACAGTTCTGTAGTGAGGGAAATGGTACAATTAAATGGAGTTGGTGGCCCTACAAATTGGTTGCATCTTTCTAGAAAGTAATCTGGCAATAGCAGGAGCTGAGTCATAGCTGTGACCCATTTATTTCACCTAGGAAAGCACACTTCAAACAAATAAAACATGTTGATGTTATTAATATCAAAGAACAAAAATTACTACATTGATATTATTAATACTAGTGAACTAAAAATACAAATATTCAACCTGAGGCAAATTAGAAAGCAAATTATGATGTACGCACATAATGGATACAGCATTACAATTAAAATAAACATGAGGACTCTGTTAACACAAAATATCTGAATATGAAATAATATCAGAGGAAAAAAACACTAAGAAGTCTATACTCACACTGACTGCACAATGTGCAAACTTGACAAGCATCAGAAGGGAATTAACAGAAACACAGACACTTAATATACAATGGGTTTTTCCTCTGGAAAAGTAAATTCATAGGAAAAGCATTTCCTAAATAAAATAGAAATGTGGGAGGACAAGGCATTCACCTCTGGTAGGTGTTCCTGTGTTGACATGGGTAAGTGGACTGGCTCCTTTTCCTTTGTTTTATTTCTGTCCTGTGGGAGTTCTCAGCTCAAGGAGAGGACAGGAGCAGCCTTTCTAAGATTGCCCTCCTTGGTAGCACAACCCCCTACCCTCTGTTTCTGCCACCTAACAGTTTGGTCCACAGAAAATCTTTGGCTTCTTTTCACTCCTCCTAATTCATTTTTCAAAGCTCTACCAAAGCAAATTGCCTGTTGGAAAACACCTAGAGAACATCTCTCAGCACCAATGCTTAGTTGAGTTGTCACCAAACTAGAATCAGGGAGTCACAGCTCTAGCCCTGGCTTTGCCACCACCATGCTGGCAGTCTTCGGCAACTGTGGGCCTCAGCTTACTCATCTGTAAAATGGCAATGTTGGACCAGGTGATTTCTAAAGTTTTTGAAGTTCTGACATTTCTATGGTTCTGTATTTATTGACACAGAGGCTAAGAATCAGCTCTGCCATCAAAGCCAACTGCCTAGAAACCCTGGAGACCAAAGTAGATCACCACTCTCACTGCAGGAACACAAGCTCATCAAGGATTAGAAGAAAAAAACATTCTGCTTGTTTTGGGCCTTCATTATTAAACAGTAACAGTTCATTATTTCTTAAAAGAGTTAAGAGCCAGGAAGTTCCAGCAAGAAGCAGGGCCTCTTTAGATATATGGGTGACAATGATCAGAGTCTGGCGTGAAAACCATTCCTCTCACGGCCACTGCCCAGAGAACCAAACGAGCTGAACACAAATGAGTCATCAAAGCTTCAGTTAACTGGAGAAAGAGCACTGGAATCAAGTAAGAATTCTTCTGGGTATGGTGTGATCAAGAAGAAAAGATTGGAAAGAAAAAATAGAAACTGTGATAAAACCTGCCTGTCTAGGGTATACAGAGGATCCTTATGGCTACTTCAGTCTCTAAATCTAATGGGCAAATCTCTTTGTGCAGTGAAAAGTGATGCTGAGGGGATGACAAAGGGGTGCAAAGAGGGGAACGCTTTTGCTGCATTTGGCTAAGACAATGAATGACCCCTGGGCTGCTTCAGTGACCAGGCTGCTTCAGTGACCAGGTTGCTTCAGTGACCAGGTTGCAATAAAGAAGTAAAACTCTTCTCACTAAGAATAAAGGCATGGGAGCAGAGGGATGTCCTGTCTACAGCAAATATCTCACAGAAACAATGAATATATGTGGTTTAAAACAGCAGCTGTTTATTTAGATCCTAGTTCTGCTGGCTGGGTGGGAAATTCTGGTCTGGGCCAGCTTGGCTGAATTCTGCTGGGCTCATGCATCTGTGGTCAGTTAGCGAATCAGCCGGCAGTTGTTGATTGAGGGTGGCCTCACTCAACATGTCTGCTGGCTAGCAGGTTGTTAGCAGGAGTTATGAGGTGCCCAGGTCACATGCCGCTCATCAACCAGCTGTCTAAAACAGGTTTGTTTATGCAGCAGCAGATTTTCAAGAGCAGCAAGACAGGATGCTGCAAAGCCCCTTAAGACCTAGGTTGAAACCTATACACTGTCACTTCCAAAGCATTCAATTGATCAAAGCAAGACATGGGGCCAGCTGGAGTGACCAACCGTATGCCTTGGACTAAAGGGTTTCCCAGGACAGGAACCTGAAAAGTTCTTTTTTAAAAAAATTTCAATATATATTTTTACTTTTTTAAAATTTTAATTGTTGTTCAAGTACAGTTTTCTGCCTTTTACTCCCATCCCAGCCCACCCACCTAACCCTCCCCACTTCCCTCCCATTTCCACCCACCTCTTGTTTTTGTCCATGTGTCTTTTATACTTGTTCCTGCAAACCCTTCCCCTTTTCCCCTGAAGTTCCCTTTCCTCTCCCCTCTGGTCACTGTCAGCCTGTTCTCTATTTCAGTGTCTTTGGTTATATTTTGCTTGTTTGTTTGTTTTGCTGATTAGGTTCCTGTTAAAGGTGAGATCATATGGTATTTGTCTTTCACTGCCTGGCTTATTTCGCTTAGCATAATGCTTTCCAGTCCTATCCATGCTATCTGTCACAAAGGGTAGGAGGGTATACTAACCCTTCTAAGGATGAGTGTAACTGGTTCAACTACTTTTCCCTTTTCATTTGCAAATATCCTTCTTCTGTGATGTGATTAGCGGCATTGGCTCCTTTGTTTTCTGTAAAAGGTAACCACCTAAAGTCAGCCAACCTGTGCATAGTAAAGGAGGACCATCATGTAATGTGCCAAGAAACCCAATAAAGGCCAGTCACTGCAAGGGCTGTGGTTTTTTCTCCCCTTGAGAGAAAAGCCATGCTCTCTCTTTCCCTCCACAGTACTCAGTAGTCCATGTGAATGTCTCTCCCTCATCCACAATGTGGTGGACCCCACAAGCCAGGGTCCGCATCATAGCATGACTTATCACCACATCCATATCCCAGCCAATGTAAAGTGGGAGAGGAACTATGGGAGGGGAGCCTCCTTCTCTTTTAAGAAGAAGAGTTTGCTCTCACCATTTCCACTCACATCCCATTGGCCAGAACTTGGTCAGACAGCAATGAGTAGCTACAGAGGAGTATTGTCATGATTATTTTGGGTGACCATGTGTTCTGCTAAAATTTCTACTGCCATGGAAAAAGGAAAAATAGGTGTTGGGGGACTCCAAGCAGACTCTGTCACAGGCAAAGACTAAGTAGAAGCATGGCAAAATAGGGTTCATGTCAGGCAAGTCCAGATACTAAGCACAGCAGCTACTCTGAATCCAGCCAGGACTGTGACTCTGCCAGGACGGTGAAAAGAGACAAGCACAGAGAACAGTGAGATTACAATCATTGGAAGAACTAAGGAAGGCTTCATGTAGGAGTGCATTTGAGCCTAGTCCCAAAGGAATGGGTGGGACTTGACAATACATGGGGAGCAAGGGCACACTAAAAAGACACATCAGTGGTGTCAAGAGAGCAGGAATGGAATTCATGATAACAGGAGTCAATGATGATGTTAGAACAGGGGTGATACAGATGTGCTTCCCCTGGTGTCTCATTGGCCAATGCAACAATGCTCTGATGCCAAGACCCACAAAGGAGGAGAACACAGGATAAGATGAAGCTTTGGGCCAACAGGCACTAGACTGATTTTATCCTTTCCCAAGAAGTGTTGGACCTCACTGATTTTACATAAGCAGGTGATCTGTGCCACTCTATTCTGAGTAGCCAGAAGTCTTGCCTCCTCTTCTCATTTAATTGGAGCTGAGAGACCCTGCCCTCTAATGTCCCATGGAGGCATCCTCCCTGTCTCCCTGAGCCCTGGACAAAGATGTTTGGCACTGAGCCTTAACCTGATGCTCTAGTTCTCAGTTATGTTTCTATGGAAATGGGGAATGAGGATGGCAGCCAGGCTGGCATTATTCTGAATATGTAATAGAGCTGGAAGAGTTTTGAAACCCAGGAGATTCTGCTAGGCTGTTCTGCAGTAAATGCTTGTTATAAAAATAAACCTATCTTGCTATTCGACAACAATGAGCAGTATCCTAGGGTTGCCAATGCTAGAAATACTTATATATCTCTGGGCACACTGCTACAGGATGCTGGCCAACGTATAGCAACATGCACAATAGCCCACTCACTCATGGTCTTCTACATCTCACTACAAATTCCTATCTCCTTCAAGTTTACAGGTAATGAATGATTAGAATTTCAGCTGGATAAAGGGAACTATAAAGCCCTATCTTTGAGTAAAAAAAAAAAAAAAAACAATAGTTGCCAACATAGGGTATAGTAAGCTTGACTGCAGCTGCTGTAATGAAAAAGTTGAAGGGTTTTGTGAACTCTATCTTTAATATGAGCCAAAGGTATAGAGTTAGCATAAAAGTACTAATGTGGTCTTTAACTACATTGGAACCAGGGGACTGTCCAGAACAAAGAAAGTTGTTAATCCTGTTTCATATCAGAGTAGCATATGAGGTATATTGAGAGAAAAGATTACAGAATGGTATGAAAACTCAAAACTATGCATATAAGAGAACTGAAACCCTGCAGCCTAGAGAAGACTCAAATAGATATAACAACCATCTTCATGTACCTAAAGAGTTGTCATGGGGATAAGGGAGCAAACTGTTCTGTGTGAAATTCAGGTAGAAGTTATAGCCTGACAATTTTATTTCAGGATAGAATCAGAATTGTCTGCAAATAAAATGTGCTCTCATGAGACAGTGAATAATCCATTGCTGGAATTTGAAAAAAGCCTGAGTAAATCTGTGTGCAATACTGTGGCAAGAATTCACACACTGGGTAAAGACAGGACTAAGGGACCTCTTGAGTTTCATCCAGCTCCAAGGTGTAATGATTCTCTGTGTTCTGTTTTTTAATTAAATTTTTTATTTGGAGATAACTGTAATATATATACAGTTACGAGATGTAGTACAGAGAGATCTTATGTACACTTTACTCAGTTTCTCTCAATAATAAGACTTGCAGAAATACAGTACAATCTCACAACCAGGATATTCACCCCTCCAACAAAGTATGCCCTTCCTGTGCCTCAGTTGTATCTACCCTTGAAGGATAAAATGAGAATAAGATACCAGTATAAAGGAGAATAAGACATATATCGAATCAAAAAAAAGTGCAAGTTTGGATATAAAACCCAAACCCACCAATTGAGTGGAACCAACTAAATGCCATGGATGACCAGAAGAAAAAGAAATCGCATCTACCTAGAGATATCAGGAAAGGCTTCCCAGGGGAGCTGGCATGAAATTGGGCCTTGAAAAAAGAATAGAAACTCAAAAGAGGTTAGCATTCTTAGTTTAAGACCTGTGACCATCCAAGCTTTTAAGAACTGGAATATGTCTCCTTATGAATGGCTTTGTGTTGTTACAAATCTAGTACAGTACATAACTGTAACTTACCAAAGAAGTGAACATAGAAGTTCAGAGAAGTTCTCTGGCAGCCTCTGGGCTAAGCTTAATTCAGTTCATACTTCCTTCCTAGGGCCCCATATATTATAGGGACTTAGCATCTGCTAAACAAATGTCTGAGTGAAGAAATGAACAAATAAATCTCTGCCCTTGATCTGCTTTAGTTTGCCAATAGGAGAAAAGCATGAAATAGCCTGAAAGGTAGTGGCATTGGTTTAACTTGGGTGATTGCATAAAATCCATGTGGTTTTCCAGTGTTGTAGGACAGCATGTGTTACTCATGAAGGCTGAGGTTGGGTTCCCCCTGGTGTGCCCCCAGCTGGAGCCATTTTCCAGATGCAGCCTTGAGAGAGCCAGGTGTTCAGACCAGCAGGACACTGCACGTGACTGAACCCCATTTAGGCTGTCATATAAACTTTTAAGATCCTGGCAATCTAGACAGTGGAGATCTCAGTTTGTGGGTACCCAACACAAGCCTGAGTAGGTGGGAGCTGTGAACATCAGGATATCTGCTGGAAGAGGAAATCCACCAACAAAGGAACCACCAAGAGATAATAACA